>CP092866.1:62241644-62322358 GCA_030710605.1 Cordylochernes scorpioides
ATCTTTTGTCTTCGTGAGAAAATAAAAAACTCTAACTGGCCGAAGTGTCTATTTTTTTACAGAAATGTTAAAGCATTATTCTTTGAGAAAACATTCACTCGGGGAGCCAAAGCAGGGTCATAATACACTGGTGTCCAAAAAATAAGAAAATTTTGTTTTTTAATGATATTTTTAAAAATATACAACGCTAAAAGCTAAAAAGTAATTTAATTAGGAATTTTAAGTCGTAGAATTTATTTATCGCAACCATTCGATTCGGTAAAATTGAAAATATGCAAATTTTTGCTTGTCTTTATAAGTGTGCTATTTGGCGTGTCGTTTACCCCATCTAAGAATTGTCCAATTATAATTTTATTTAATCCTTAGTTAATTATGAGTTTACGAAAAATTTTAGCAGATGATTTAAAATGGAGAGCTGTTGGAAGAATGGAGGCAGGGCAATCACAAGTTGAAGTAGCAAAATGGCTAAATGTGAATAAATCTGTGGTCAGCAAAATATGGAAACAGTTCATTGAGACAGGAACCATCAAAAGAAAAGAAGGTTCTGGTAGAAAACGAAAAACAGCTACCTCTGAAGACCGTTATCTGGTCGTAACTGTCAAGCGCCATAGGGAGATGACAGCTATTCAACTCTCTAATGAACTCTCAAGTGCTACTGGAACGAGAATTTCAAGACAAACTGTTTACCGAAGGCTTAACGAAGGTGCTCTTTATGCAAGACGACCAATGGTCTGTATCGCTTTAACCTCTGCTCACAGGAGAGCCCGCTTGATTTGGTACTTGGAACATCACGCCTGGACTCATGATCAGTGGGCCAATGTTCTCTTCAGTGACGAGTCAAGATTTAGTTTAAACACAGATTCTCGGCGAGTTTTCATCTGGAGGGAGCCTGGAACCCGCTATCATCCCAGTAACATCAGGGAAATAGACAGTTTTAGAGGGGGAAGTCTCTTAGTCTGGGCTGGCATCAGTTCTAGCAGACGCACACCCCTCCACATTTTTTCTGGGGGGCACTTTAACTGCCCAAAGGTACAGGGACGAGATCCTTGAGCCCTATCTAAGACCTTATAGAGATCAAATTGGCCACAATTTAATTTTTATGGACGATAATGCTCGTCCGCATAGGGCTAGGCTAGTCAATGAATATCTCCAGAGTGAGAATATTCGGAGGATGGATTGGCCAGCCAGATCTCCGGACCTGAATCCAATAGAGCATGTGTGGGATGCTCTAGGGAGGCGTATTGGAGCTCGTCACCCCTCTCCCAGAACCCTCGTTGAGCTAAGAACTGCTCTATTGGAGGAGTGGGGTTTACTACCCCTGGACCTCCTCCAAAGCCTGGTAAACAGTATGAAGGCTCGCTGTGTGTATATTTTTCAAATATATTTTTTTTATTTTCATATAGCTAGTCAAATTCTCCATAGTTTAAACTATTTGTATACTAAATTGTATATCTATATATATATAAATGAAAGTTTTATATGTTTGTTTGTATGTCCGGTATACAAATTCGCAGTAGTTCACTAATTCAAACCAAAATTTCCATACATAGGTAAAAAAATACGGGGAAGACGATAGGCTATTTAAAAATATATATAAACCAATTATTAAAACTATATATTTTTAGTCAGAAAATGATGATGACGATATTGCTGTATCATGTTTGATTATCAGATACAAAATTATATCGAGAAAAATTCCAAAAAGCAGAGACCACGGGTGAAACCAGTTCATTATTTTGTACGCAGGAACAAAATTCTAACAGAAAAACATTCATTCGAGCAGAAAACAAAAGCCAGATCATCTTTCTATAAAAATATCGCTTCTCAGACACAAAGTTTGGAGCGGGACGTTTCACAAGAGTGACATCCACGGCGCCAATTTATAATTGTAACGAATAGTATTTGAATAAAAACATTTAATCGGGTAAAACCCGGGCGTTGCCCGGGTCATTCGGCTAGTTTGTTAATAAATTAGCTTTTGAAAAATTTCAATATTGGTTAAGTTTCTTATTTTTTGGACACCAGTGTATATAATTATAAAGAATATATTATTTGATTGAAAATAAGTATTTTATTTAATACATATACACTCAGGTAAAAACTGTACTCGGGTTAATCCAGGCGTTGTCCAGGTCTTTCGGCTAGTGACTCAATAAAAAATTTTCTAAATAATTGTAATTTATTCGCGCGGGTGTGTGAGTGAGCAAATGGCAATAAAAACTGAAATGGTCAAATTTATATTAAAACAGTTAAAGAAGGTGCTTTCATTTAACTAAAAATAAAAATATAGAGAATCAGTCAATGAGCAGTGTGTTAACCTATCTCTAGATAATATCTATTTTTCTCAAAATATAGGGAAAATAACGTCACAAAACGTTTTTAAATATATATATATCAGGTATACGCAGAAAGTATATGTAAATACATATTGTAAATATACATAAGGCAACAGCGCGCCATCTATATTCAAGATATTAAACCATTTTAGTATGATAGTTTCTTTACGAATAAAACGTATGAAAACGGAAAAGCATTGGGAGGTCCTGGCTCATCAATGGTAAACCCCCCAGAGGTTTCACCAGTTAATCAACCGCTATGAGATTACATGAATCCAATTCTGTTTTGAGCTATTCAGATTATTTACCCATCCCTTGGAAGGAATTCTTGGTGTAGGTGTGTTTAACGAATCTATAGAACACAGTATACTTATGCTTAAAATGCTTATATCGAGCAAGGCTCTTCCTCAAATAATTCATAAAGGTTTAATTAAATCAGTATATCTTATTTGGAGCATTATTTTTATCTGAAAATATTGCTTAAAATCGATCGTTTATTAATAAAATTTATATGATGGTAAAAAATATACATACTTTAAAAAAAAATATTTTTCAGAAAAAATAACTACCTGTCTAAAAAAACTCACTTGTATCTAAATAAAAATATATATGCAAAATACATTCCAATACTTTTATGACAAGAGAAGGAATCACCAGACATCATCTTGAAGATGGAATAAAAGTTTACGGCGACTTGTTTCCTTTTGCGGTATAATCGGCAAGCTTTCGGTCTATGACATCTTTCAACAGGTCTTTCAACAAAACTTGCCGATTATACAGCACAAATAAAGGAAACACGTCGCCGTAAACTTTGATTCCTTCTTCAATATTATTATTTGTGAAGAAAGTTCTTGATAAGTGAAATACAAATGGAGAGCCAGAGGTCTGAGTCAAGATAGAAACTTTTGAGCTTTGAATGAGATGTTTGGATGAGAATTGTTACCTCCTTTACTGTGTGTGTTCACATTCACTATTTAATAGAAGTTCGTACTTTGAATCAGTTCATGAGAAAACCTTTCATCTATAGAATGAATCGTTTCAGATCGGATGAGCTACAGCTTTTTTTTTTCTGAGCTACCGATTGCTCATTTCTTAAAAAGATCTCTTCGAAAATCTCGTGAGCGGATCGTCCATCACTAACATCAAAACATTTTTGTTTTTCAGGTTCAATTATTCTTTAAAATTTTCATCGCATTGTGAGCGACTGTAGGCCGATGTTTCAATACCGAAAATATTTTCCAGTTTCTTCAATGAAGATAATTTCCAGAAAGGAGTAAGATGCGACGCCACAATTTTTTTTTTTTTAATTCTGACAATGAAGATACTTTAAAAGGAATCTTTTCGTAACGAAAGACAAATTCGTTATCGCTTCAAATTCGCTGTAGAAAGTTTTCCTTGTATTTCCGGGTAGATCTGTGAAGTCAGCCAAGCCGTCCTCTAGGGAAGTTGAGACTAAGTGTGTTAACAATGAAGGGTGATGGTGGGAACGGTGCTGAGCTCGGCCCAGTTCGAGGCATGGCTGGACCAGGCGCGGGACAGGCTGGTGGTGGTGGAATTTGTCGCCAACTGGAGCAAGCCGTGTCGCGACGTGGACAACTTCCTGCACAAGGTGGAACATGACAATCCCCATGTCATCTTCCTGCAGGTGGACATCGCTGACAACGAGGAACTTGCGGCTCGCTACGACGTTCGCACAATTCCTCACTTCCTTTTCCTCAAGAACCACGAAGTGATTGACCAATGCGGAGGACCCAACCAAGAAGACAAAATCATGCAGCTCGTCCAGATACTTCGGTAGACCGCCATCGGCACAGATGTACATCCTAGTATACCCCAGGAGCATCCATATTCAAGAAAATCGTTCATTATAACAGTCAAGGAATTATTAAAATCCTAACCTTGACCTCTCCATTTATTTATTTATTGTTACAAAAAGCACGAAGTCCAAAGGACTATTGTGCTGTGCCAGTATTATTTACATATATATGATTAATTATTTACACGATGGATTAGTAGTGTTTTGTAAATTATTGTACAAATAGTTCTAAACTTAACAAAGTTCTCATAAGATAGAGTATATACACAAAGAGAATTTGGTAATGTTTCAAAGTATCTACATACAATTTGATTAGTCAGAGGGCAAGTCATAAGAAGATGCTCTGGTGATTCAACATGGACGGGTGAAAGTTCTGTTATTTATTGACCATCACACAGTAAATTTATTGATTGCTAAAATTTTCCCGAGGAATTATGTTGGTCTTGTGATTCAAATTTCTTCTCCCATATTCACCAGATTTCCTCTTCAATTTTCTTTTTTAAAAACAATTTACTTAATATGTTATAGAGAGGAAGAAAAACACAAGACGGGGAGAAGAGTTTCTTTTATACGAGGACGAAGATACAAGCTTTCGGGCAAGATCTTCTACAGGTACGGGTGTCGTGCTGAAGGGTTGTACCATCGTCCTCTACCATCTCTTCTCCCCGACTTGTGTTTATTCTTTAGCGAATAGTGAGAATATCGTTGTCCTGAGTTTAGATGTTTCAGGAAGATAACATAATATCGCCTCCTAGCAAGCTCACTTGCTTTAATGTTGCCCAGACAATTACTGTGGCCCTTGATACAAGTAAATGACATTCCGTTTATTTGATTAATTGTGCTTATGATGTTCAAAGCATCCAGAATAAATTCCTTGTTTCTCTTGATAATGACTTCTCGTATAAATACACTCATGAACAAAAATTAGCATATATGTCGGGATTTAGACAAGAGCTCTGAAAGATATTTTATACAATGACCTTCATTGAAGACACACAAGATAACCAAGTGTGAAAAAATATAGATAATATTTATAAAAAATATGAAGATAATTTGACATTACAGGTATTAAGGAGAGAAATGACACCTAACACTATATCTTTCTTTAGACGTTGTCAACCTAAAGTTCAGCCTTTATTCTATCTCAAAGATTTGTCTAAAAAGAAGAACCTATACACGATAAAACTGTTTATTGGAAGATATTTGTATATTAGAAAACAATTTTATTAATTTAAAAATGAATATATAGATATATATATTTTAGAGAATTATTTTCAAAAATAAAATATATAAAAAGAGAGAACAATTGAGAGATGAAAACAACAAAATTGAAGAAAAGCTCTAGATAAAATGTGAGTTACATAGTATTTGTTGGTTTCCGGTGGGTTCTCTTGTAAATTTGGATTGCGGCGACAGCTGATCTACCTGGTTATTGATTAGAATGTGCCAATGTCCATTGTGAGGTAGATCCTGGTGATGAGCTCTTCACGTGAAATTATTTAGGTTTTAATCAGCATACACACAAAAAAAGTTATTTAAAAAAAGAATATTATATAATAAAAATTAATTAAAAATTTCACAAAGCGGGTAAAGACAAAAGATAAAAAGGGGACTCGGTGACAATACTATTCTGTTGACCATAAAGTCTGAATTCTAGGCTGCTGTGTGTAACAGATGTTCCAGATGGGGAGTCCCGCGGGGTGACTTGTTCCAGTTCTACTAACGGCGTTGTTGCGAGGATCTAGTTAGGGAATGTACAGTACTGGGACAGTCGGTGCTTACACCTCTGAGGTAATGATAAAGTCATAATATGTCCTTTCCTTCGGGTCGGTCAGGCGAATGTCGTTATCTCCATTCCACGGCGGTCATGGGACATTTAACCCTGTGTACATGTGGACTGGAATTCAACTTCCCTCCACTGACCCAGGACTAGGTACTGATTACTAGACTGCTGGTTCTGGCGCAAAACTCCGATGGGAGGCCTCGCGTGATGACGCAAGTCCGGCTTTCAGCGTTGTCAGTACCAGAGGGGGGTTATATTCAATGGTTCATTAACAGTTATATTTCTATATTAATGTCTTTAAAATAAAATATAAACAGTAGCAATGCGTTTCTTTATTTGTTAAAAGTACAAGCTTTCGGATCTTTATAATCCTTCCACAGGCATAGCTAGCTTTAGGTTGAGAGAAGGGGAATATATAAATATTTAACAAATAAAGGAACGCATTGCTACTGTCTATATTTTATTTTATACTTTATAGCAATTTGATCTTTTAATCAATGTCTTTAGGGCCGGATTCTCAAGTCCTTCTTGAGGAGGTTTTTCCTAGTTAATTTAATATCCAAGGTGGGTGGGTTTCTTGTTGAGATGATAAGAAGTTATTTCGTGCAAGACCTTTGAGTATGTGCTTTGAGAAATATTTTATGTTAGGCGATATCAATGATGTCTGGAGGTGAGTCGTAAGTGGGTTTGTCGGGGTAGCTCACATCTAGGTCCATGGCATCGATTGTGTTTTGGAGCCTTCTCCCGCCTGGGTTAGTGGAACCCCAGACAGGGTGTTTGTAGTTTAGATCTCCTTCTATAAGGGTCGAAGTGTCTGTTGAGATTTTTTTTATAGACATCGGTTTGATCTAGATAGGTTTTTGGTGGTTTGTAGCACGAATACAGGTTCATACTTGACCCATTTTTATTTTTAATAGGAATTCCTGTAGAGAAGCCGCTAACTGTTCTTGTGCATCGTCTTCATCCTATAATACTTGAAGTTCCTCATCCTCGATCCTTTTAGATGGCTTTCCTTGTTCCTTGTCGTCAAAATCTCCAGATTGGAATCTTTTAAACCTCTCTTGACATGTTTTTAATGAAGGATCATTGTTTCCATAGGCGCTATATAGAAAATTTGATGAACTTCGGTTGAGCTTTTCCTGAGGCCAAAGATGAAAAGCAAGGCTTCCCGCAAATGAGACTTTCCAGGTACAAAAGTAGACATCTAAAGAGCTTGATATAAAAATGCGCATAATATTTTATATCAAGTATTACATACAGCAACAACAACAAAACCTTTATTAAGACACTATTTTTTTACAAGGGGATTCCCCTAAAAGGTTATATATGTACATGAGTGAGGAGGAAAAGCAATTTAGAGGGGAGGGGGAGCAATCAGCCGTTGTCTGGTGGAGATGAGCACTTCTTCCCTCATTTTATCAATCGCCTTGAAAATTTTTAAATATTTATAAAAAAATGTTCGATCCAGCAGGAGAGTAGTAAAATTTTTATATGCATGTTGTTCAGTATAGCGAGTTAGCCCCGAAATTTCGTGAATTTCAAGTCTCTTTTCCTGTAGAAATGGGCAATGGAATAGATAATGGACCAAATTGTCTTGGATGACGGCATTGCAGAAGTATCAATTTAAAGGGTCGCTGTTCCAAAATCCCGTGATGTCCTCGGGGGGAAAATAGCCATAGAATCCTTTGACGGGCTATAAATTGTTTAATTTTCAAAGGGAGGTTTGATAGTAAGTAGTCCTCCGTCATAAAGGAGCTACCTAGAGATTGGTAGTGAATAAAATGAGTTGAGTTTTGTATCTTAGCTCGGTCAAATTGGAGTAGCTGGTCCACTGTGGTTTGAATAATTCTAGGCATTTCTCCTCGCACAACCATATACGAGGTGTGTTCAAAAAGTATCGCAAATTTTGAATTTTCGCGGGTTACGTATATTCGAATTTCGATCTTTTTGTGGCTTTATGTTGGTACTCATGTCTCTCACTTATGCCGACAAGCTCGGCCATTTTGAATGTTCACTTAGTTTTTGACAGCTGCTTTGCTTGCAGGTGTTTTGGATCGTCTTCGATTTTTACCTATTAAAAAAATGGATCAAAGAACCCGTATCAAATTTTGTGTGAAAAACGAAATTAAGTGCGCGGATGCATTCCGAATGTTGACTGTGGCATACGGAGAAGCTACCTTGGACCGAAGCAACGTTTATCGGTGGTACAAAATGTTCTCAGAAGGCCGAGAAGATGTGAACGACGAAGAGCGTGCCGGACGCCCGAGCACTTCAACAACAGACGAAAAAATTAATGAAGTGGAGAAAATGATATTGGCCAATCGTCGAATCACCGTTAGAGAAGTTGCTGAGGACCTAAACATATCGATTGGCTCGTGCCATTCGATTTTTATCAATGATTTGGGCATGAGACGGGTCGCCGCGAAATTCGTACCAAAATTGCTCAATTGCGACCAAAAACAGCATCGCATGAACATTGCTAATGAGATGTTGGACTCTGTCCGCGTCGACCCAAATTTGCTCCAGAGGGTCATAACTGGTGACGAAGCGTGGGTTTATGGTTATGAGGTGGAAACCAAAGCTCAATCATCTCAATGGAAGCTGCCGCACGAACCAAGACCGAAAAAAGCGCGCCAAGTTCGGTCGAATGTGAAAATTTTGCTGACAGTTTTCTTCGATTGCAGGGGCGTGGTGCATCATTAGTTCTTGCCACAGGGTAGAACGGTCAATAAGGAATATTACCTGCAAGTTATGCGCAATTTGCGCGAAGCAATCCGCCAGAAACGCCCGGATTTGTGGAAGAACAAAAATTGGCTTTTGCACCACGATAACGCCCCTGCTCACACATCGTTGCTTGTGCGCGACTTTTTGGCCAAAAACAACACACTAATGATGCCGCAGCCACCGTATTCCCCAGATCTGGCCACCTGTGACTTTTTCTTGTTCCCTAAACTGAAGAGGCCCATGAAAGGACGACGTTACGCTACGCTTGACGAGATAAAGACGGCATCGAAGGAGGAGCTGAAAAAGATTTTTTAAAAATGATTTTTGAAGTGCTTCGAAGATTGGAAAAACCGTTGGCACAAGTGTATAATATCTCATGGGGATTACTTTGAAGGGGACAAAATAGGTATTCATGAATAAATAAATAATTTTTGAAAAAACACAAAAGTCGCGTAACCTTCACAGTTCTTAAGAAAAACCCCTAGAGTCAATGATGTTATTCAGGTTATAAATAAAGTTTTTTCTCGCTTTTCCCGAAATTGAAACTTTCCAGAACTGGGACAAGCAAACATAAGGTAATCTTGTCCTGTCCATTTTTAAAATCCGTATCCAGAACTTTAGAATCAATTTCGAATGTTTAATTCAAGGGACATCCTTCCGCTTTCTGTTCGTAAGATATAGCCCGGAGTAAATTTCGGAAGGTCAAGAAATCGCCGTAGGAAAATATCCTGGATCTGGTTTACAACTCCGATCTGATTCGTCGCCCACAGTGGGGCCGAGTATAACAACGTGGATAAAACTATGGATTCAAGTAGTTTCATCACTGCTCCGAACGATTTGGTTCTTGACTTAGATAGTATTCTCCATACTGCGTTTGTAGCAACCAATGCTCTGCTTTTAAAGTGCTGCGCCACGTAAGCAGTTGGATTCTTGGTAGTTAAGGGGTAGTCAAGATACGTATATTTTGAGGATACTGTCAAGGGTTGTTGGCTCCAAAACCAAACGTCAGATCTGGCCAAGCGGCCTCCATTTCGAAATACTACGATTTTAGACTTGGATTGGTTCAGAGTTAAACCATTTTCCTCAAAATATATTTTATTAAATTAATCTTTATAAGGGACTGCGGCGTATGATTATAAAACAACTTAAAGTTTCCCCGCATAAGTTTCTTTTCTGTGAAAAATCAATATTTATTTCAAAGAGAAATATCTACTATTTCTAACTTTTTTGGATGAAGTATGAAAGGGTGAAAATATGAAGGGTAATGGCGAACGGAAAAATAAAAGTGTCCAGGGGCGGAGAATCGAACCCACAACCTTCCGCTTACCGGGCAGATGCCATGTCCACTAGGCTACCCTGGACGTATTTTTCCGTTCGCGTAAATAATACTTAAAGTAACTTATAATACATTATAAGGGACTGCGGCGTATGATTATAAAACAACTTAAAGTTTCACCGCATAAGTGTCTTTTCTGTGAAAAATCAATATTTATTTCAAAGAGAAATATTTACTATTTCTAACTTTTTTGGATGAAGTATGAAAGGGTGAAAATATGAAGAATAATGGCGAACGAAAAAATAAAAGTGTCCAGGGGCGGGAATCGAACCCACAACCTTCCGCTTACCGGGCAGATGCCATGTCCACTAGGCTACCCTGGACGTATTTTTCCGTTCGTAAATAATACTTAAAGTAACTTATAATACATTATAAGGGACTGCGGCGTATGATTATAAAACAACCTAAAGTTTCACAGCATAAGTTTCTTTTCTGTGAAAAATCAATATTTATTTCAAAGAGAAATATTTACTATTTCTAACTTTTTTGGATGAAGTATGAAAGGGTGAAAATATGAAGAGTAATGGCGAACGGAAAAATAAAAGTGTCCAGGGGCGGGAATCGAACCCACAACCTTCCGCTTACCGGGCAGATGCCATGTCCACTAGGCTACCCTGGACGTATTTTTCCGTTCGTAAATAATACTTAAAGTAAATTATAATACATTATAAGGGACTGCGGCGTATGATTATAAAACAACCTATAGTTTCACAGCATAAGTTTCTTTTCTGTGAAAAATCAATATTTATTTCAAAGAGAAATATTTACTATTTCTAACTTTTTTGGATGAAGTATGAAAGGGTGAAAATATGAAGAGTAATGGCGAACGGAAAAATAAAAGTGTCCAGGGGCGGGAATCGAACCCACAACCTTCCGCTTACCGGGCAGATGCCATGTCCACTAGGCTACCCTGGACGTATTTTTCCGTTCGTAAATAATACTTAAAGTAACTTATAATACATTATAAGGGACTGCGGCGTATGATTATAAAACAACTTAAAGTTTCACCGCATAAGTTTCTTTTCTGTGAAAAATCAATATTTATTTCTGTTAAAAATGTGAAATTTATAGAGTCGCTGTTTCATCCCAAGTCGACCTTTGGTACATGTACACTGCGGCGGCGCCACCTGCTACCATGTGTGACGTCACTACCTACCCCTCCTTCCTGCCTGCTGCTAGCTGTTTACAACTGTCATTCTATCCCTCTTTTGATTTTCTCTAAACTTGTATAACCAATAAATCAATTGGCACTCTGCTTTAACGAGTCATTCGTTAATATTTCCAATAGGTTATGGGTCCTGACTACGCCCCAAATTTGAAGAAGCAAACCTAAAGTGAAACTACTAAGCCTAACTCGTGGTAAATATGACGCACCTTGAGAATCAAGTCCGCCAGTTCAAAGGCGAAAACTTCTCCCTTTGGAAATTTCAGTTCCGACTACTATTAGAGCAAAATCAACTTTTGGATATCGTGGACGGCAAAGAAATCAAACCAGAGGTAAGTGACGCTACCTCTGCTATACAGGATGCATGGCACGCCAAAGATATCAAAGCCCGAATGCTTATATCACAGGCACTTGAATTAAGATTTCTAGAACCTTTGATGTCCTGTAAAACTGCCGCTCAAATGTGGACAAGGCTCATGTCCATCCACGAACAGAGATCAGAGATCGCAATTGGCATGTTGTGGCAACAATTTTTTGACGCCCGAATGTCGTCATCAGAGGATGTCAGCAGCTATATCGCCAAGATTGAAAATCTTAGTGCAAGAATTCAGGATGCAGGAGGAACGATTACAGATGACCAGAAAGTGGCAAAGATAATAAACTCTCTTCCTTCGAGCATGCGGTATTTCATCCCAGCATGGGAGTCTCAAGCGCCGATTACGCAGACTCTAGAGAACTTATCAGCACGTCTTCTGATTGAAGAATGTAGAAACCAGCAGGCCGATTCCTCGCAAGGTACAGCATTCTACCAACAGACTAAACCAAGAATCAAAGAAGATAACATAAAGAAGACTGATTCAGGAAAGATATCAGAACTAAAGAAAAAGACTGAATGCCATTATTGCCACAAGATTGGTCATTGGTCACGGGAATGTCGGAAACGGATTGCCGACCAGCAGAAGAAAAACGAGAAGCGGAAGAACCAAGCAGGAGATTGTGATCATAAAGGTTTCAACGCTGATACCATCCTAAAGTGGAATGATTGCGACATATAGTGGGCAGATAGCGGAGCTACCTGCAGCATGACCTTCCGACGTGAATGGTTCAAGTCCTTCACTCCGATCCACAACGATCATAGAATATACCTTGGAGACAACACTTCCGTCCTTGCAGAAGGTACAGGTGACATTGAAATCCTTGCCATGGTGAATGGAGAATGGATTACAACATCAATCAGGAATGTGCTCTACTCTTCGAAGCTCAAGAAAAATTTGTTCAGCCTGGGAGTGTGCACTGAAAAGGGATACCGAGTAGACATCGACAAGGATGAGCTGCGCATCTACTCAAGAAAAGATCTGAAAGCAGTTGGACAACGCCAAGATGGGCTCTACAAGATGATGTTCCGAGTTACTTCATCTTCACAAGGATTTTCTGCAAAGATCAACAACCTCCAACTGTGGCACGAAAGACTAGCACACATCTCACTCACCACTATTCGAGAAATGGCCAAGAAAGGATTGATCAACGGTTTGCAACCCGAGGACATAAAAGAAGACGATTTCTTCTGTCAAGGCTGCCAAGAAGGAAAAGCTCACAGAAAGCCTAGTCATTTGTCTGAAACAAAGGAGTACAATCCTGGTGAGTTCATTCTAAGTGATATCTGCGGCCCTATGCCAACACAATCAATTGGAGGATCACTTTATTTCATTTTATTCAAAGATTATTCCAGTGGCTTTCGCCATATAGATTCCATTAGACACAAATCCGATATTTTACACAAATTTGAAAACTTTGCTAGATTCAGTTATAATAAAACAGGCAATAAAATTAAAGTGATTAGAACCGATAATGCACTAGAATATACCAGTAAAGATTTCACAAATACTTGCAGAAAGTTCGGAATAGTGCATGAATTGTCAGCTCCATATGTTCACGAACAGATAGGGCGCGTAGAACGAGACAATAGAACTATTGTCGAAGCAGCTCGATCGATGCTGTGCGCACGAAATCTTCCCGAAGAACTTTGGGCAGAAGCTTGCAATACTGCAACCTTCATTCTAAACCGAACATTCACTAAACAAGCTCCCAATACCACACCCTATGAACTCTTTTTCGGAAGAAAAGTTAGTTTATATAATCTAAAGATTTTCGGCTGTGAAGCATGGTTGCATACACCTAAAGAACGTAGAAGGAAATGGGATAAGAAATCACAAAAGATGATTTTCTTAGGGTACGATAAAACATGCACTAACTTTCGACTCTGGAACCCTTCTACTAGAAAGATTTCTATCTCTAAAGATGTTACTTTTAACGAGACAAAACTCCAACATTACGAACTAGAGGGAGAAGGCCTCATCCCAATAGACATTGACCTTGACCCGCCGGCACCACCGACCGAGGATGAATCACCTACAGCGCTATGGTTTCCCACGCCGCCGGGATTCCACCCGATGATAACTCGATCTAAAAAGAAAGCAGATTCTTGTAACTACCATTTTGTCGATGAGCCTTCAACCTATAAAGATGCTATGGAAAGTCCAAATGCCGAAAAATGGTTGGATGCAATGAAAGAAGAAATAAAAGCGTTAGAATCTAATAACACATGGTCACTCGAAACCCTACCAGACGGATATAAGCCAATAGGAAGTAAATGGGTTTATAAGCTAAAATTCCATCCCAACTCTACGGCACCTAAATTTAAGGCTAGACTTGTAGCTAAGGGTTACACACAAAGGAAGAACGTAGACTATTTCGACACCTTCAGTCCTGTTGTCAGATATGATTCACTTCGAGTGTTACTAGCAAACGCGGCATCAGAAAGAATGTTCTTAAAACAATTTGACGTAAAGACTGCATTTTTATATGGTGACCAAGACGAAGTCATATAGTTAGAACAACCAGAAGGTTTCTCTCAAGGAGACAATTTTGTTTGTAAACTACAAAAGAGTCTATATGGACTGAAACAATCGTCCAGAAATTGGAATAGGAAGTTTAAATCCTTCTTAGAGAAACACAATTTTTTTTCAATCTAATGCAGATCAATGTGTTTTCACCGGAACTATTAACGACATTCAAATGATCCTTGCTCTTTACGTCGATGATGGACTTCTCATGTCTCGGAACAAGGACGATATCGATTCTATCGTCCAGGAACTATCTCACGAGTTCAATATAACGTCTAGAGATGCAGATTATTTCGTAGGACTTCAGATTGAACAATCAGAGGATAGATCGAAGATCTATATCCACCAATCTTCATACATAAACAAGATTTTAGATAAATTCAACATGATTGATTGCAAACCCGCAGCAGTACCCATGGACCTGAGTACAGTCCTAACTAAAGCTGATTGCCCAGACTTAGATAAAAATGGAAATTCACCAAAATTTCCTTACAGAGAAGCCGTAGGCTCACTACTGTTTGCCTCTTCTGTTTCTAGACCGAACATAGCTTTTGCAACATCACAGTTAAGTAAATACCTTGACAACCCAGGACAGACACACTGGACAGCAATTAAAAATGTATTTCGCTACTTGAAAGCAACACCACAATTAGGAATATTGTACGCTAGCCATCAAGAGTTAACAGGTTACTCAGATAGCGATTATGCTAGGGACATTGATTCAAGGAAAAGTACTACAGGTTACATCTTCATGTTAAACCATGGTGCTGTTTCATGGTCAAGCCAAAAGCAATCGACAGTTGCCCTCTCGACAACAGAACTACATCATCATCACTACATTCGTACTAAACAGGAAGATGGTGAGCTGATCACAAGATATGTCAGCACTCTTCAGCAGACGGCTGACCTCCTGACGAAACCTTTGGGACCGAAACACTTCAGGCGGCTCCTAGAAAACTTGAACGTTATAAATTTCAAGAGGGAGTGTTAGAAATGTGAAATTTATAGAGTCGCTGTTTCATCCCAAGTCGACCTTTGGTACATGTACACTGCGGCGGCGCCACCTGCTACCATGTGTGACGTCACTACCTACCCCTCCTTCCTGCCTGCTGCTAGCTGTTTACAACTGTCATTCTATCCCTCTTTTTCTCTAAACTTGTATAACCAATAAATCAATTGGCACTCTGCTTTAACGAGTCATTCGTTAATATTTCCAATAATTTCAAAAAGAAATATTTACTATTTCTAACTTTTTTGGATGAAGTATGAAAGGGTGAAAATATGAAGAGTAATGGCGAACGGAAAAATAAAAGTGTTCAGGGGCGGGAATCGAACCCACAACCTTCCGCTTACCGGGCAGATGCCATGTCCACTAGGCTACCCTGGACGTATTTTTCCGTTCGTAAATAATACTTAAAGTAACTTATAATACATTATAAGGGACTGCGGGGTATGATTATAAAACAACTTAAAGTTTCACCGCATAAGTTTCTTTTCTGTGAAAAATCAATATTTATTTCAAAGAGAAATATTTACTATTTCTAACTTTTTTCACAGAAAAGAAACTTATGCGGTGAAACTTTAAGTTGTTTTATAATCATACGCCGCAGTCCCTTATAATGTATTATAAGTTACTTTAAGTATTATTTACGAACGGAGAAATACGTCCAGGGTAGCCTAGTGGACATGGCATCTGCCCGGTAAGCGGAAGGTTGTGGGTTCGATTCCCGCCCCTGGACACTTTTATTTTTCCGTTCGCCATTACTCTTCATATTTTCACCCTTTCATACTTCATCCAAAAAAGTTAGAAATAGTAAATATTTCTCTTTGAAATAAATATTGATTTTTCACAGAAAAGAAACTTATGCGGTGAAACTTTAAGTTGTTTTATAATCATACGCCGCAGTCCCTTATAATGTATTATAAGTTACTTTAAGTATTATTTACGAACGGAAAAATACGTCCAGGGTAGCCTAGTGGACATGGCATCTGCCCGGTAAGCGGAAGGTTGTGGGTTCGATTCCCGCCCCTGGACACTTTTATTTTTTCGTTCGCCATTATTCTTCATATTTTCACCCTTTCATACTTCATCCAAAAAGTTAGAAATAGTAAATATTTCTCTTTGAAATAAATATTGATTTTTCACAGAAAAGAAACTTATGCGGTGAAACTTTAAGTTGTTTTATAATCATACGCCGCAGTCCCTTATAATGTATTATAAGTTACTTTAAGTATTATTTACGAACGGAAAAATACGTCCAGGGTAGCCTAGTGGACATGGCATCTCCCCGGTAAGCGGAAGGTTGTGGGTTCGATTCCCGCCCCTGGACACTTTTATTTTTCCGTTCGCCATCACTCTTCATATTTTCACCCTTTCATACTTCATCCAAAAAAGTTAGAAATAGTAAATATTTCTCTTTGAAATAAATATTGATTTTTCACAGAAAAGAAACTTATGCGGTGAAACCTTAAATTAATCTTTATTTGGAGATTTATCTAGGATTCACCAAAGAGGACTATATCATCCGCGAACAGGAGGAGGTGTATAGTTCCATGGCCCGGTAAGTATATACCTGGCAGGTCAGAATCATCCAGCGTAGCAACCAGATCGTTAATGAAAATAATAAATAAATACAGTGAAAGAGGTTCACCCTGAAGAACACCTGATTGTATTTTGATAAATTCTGTAAAAGAGCCGTTCCATCTGACCGCTGCCATCATATGAGCATAGTAGTTCTGTATAAGTTTGATAAATCGCCCACTTAAACCAACAAGCGTATTATGTGTATATGTGAAACTGTATCAAACGCTTTTTTAAGATCAACAAAGAATGCATAAAGTTTCCTCCTTTTGAGGTTTTATGTCATTTGGATTAATGATGTAAGCGTGAAGATATGGTCTTGGCACGAGTAGCCCCTTCTGAATCCTGCCTGATTATCCGCCATGAGTTTTCTATTTTCAATCCAATTACTTAGTCTATTTTTTAACATGGATGCAAAAGCTTTTAACAAGTTGCTTATAAGGGCAATGCCCCTATAATTTGATGGTGTATTTGGATCACCATTTTTGAATAGTATTACATATAAATAGCTAGCGTTTTGACTCAGAAATCGATGCTAAACAAAACAATAGGTAAAAGTTTGTTTATGTAAATTTATTGCCCATCAAAGAAAGTCTGACCTCTATATTTTCTTAGAAGAAAATAAAACCCGAGGAATTATCATCTTAACAGACTCTAAATCATCCCTACAGACAATAGAGAAGGGTTAAATAGACCTAACCAACCAAATACATGAAATCCTAAGCCGACTTGACACAATGGGCAAAAGATCTACCTTCCATTGGTACCAGCCCATGTTGGAATAGAGGGCAATGAACAGGCTGATGGCCCAGCGAAGGAAGGACGAAAACAGCCACTGGAAACCAGTTCAATAAAACTGAAAGACGCAAATACAATAGCAAAAGCAAAACTCATTACAAAAACCAAAATATACCAGCCCATATCCTACAGGAACTGCAATAACTGTCACAACACCCAACTCACTCCGGACCATATATACCCGGCCATCCTTGCAGCCCTCTATATGGCAGACATCAATCCAGAAGAGGACATCCATACGGACAAGGCACCTCTTTGGCCGGTATTGTGATCAGGGTGCACGGACCGATCTGATCTGCTCCATGGACAAGACACCACCACCAGCTGATTTTAATCAGCTACAACAACGCGAAAGGACTTTTAATTAAAAAAAAAAATAATAATAAAAAAAGTATAAAACATTTCTTGAAAGTAAAAAATAAAAAAAAATGCATCGGCCGGGAATCGAACCCGGGCCGCCCGCGTGGCAGGCGAGCATTCTACCACTGAACCACCGATGCACGAAGGAATAGTCCTTGTATTACCTTTTAAATAATTTATTATAAATATTATTGTTTTGTTTTCTTTTTGTCAATAATTATATTATTATTTTTTGAAAATAAGAATAAATGGTTATTATATTGAAATTAAAACAACGGAAAATTAAATAAAACACTTCAAGGCCGAATTTGTCACGTGATTAAAATAGGTTACTTAGCAACCCACCAAACATATAGACACTCCAACTGCTCCTTTAGGTACGTAAACTATACTATTTTATCTTTGCTCAAGAAATGTGCATATTCTTATGTATATTTATATCTTGTAAATATTAATTTACTATTTTAGTTAGTCCTAAGTTTAATTTTGTCTCAACTTTTATTCGTTAGCTATAATATTTTTGACATATGCCGGTATTTTGACAAAATATACTAGAATTTTATAAATACTTTTATATATTTTATATATGCTTCGAAAAAATGTTGAAAATACAATTAAAAATATTAATGAAATTACAAATTAAATTGTTTTGAATATAACGACTTATTTATTTAAATATCGCGTTAGAGAGATTTTTAAAAATATTTTAAAGCAAATTTCCCTTTTTAATGTGTTTTTTCATATACTTTTATGCTACATATATAAAAATAATTTGATATTTTAAAAATGAACAGATAAATAGGAACCATATGGAGAAAATAGAAAGGGTAACAAACTTGTTACCAAATGTGTATTAAAGGTTTAGCTGTAATAATAATGCTACATGTGTAGATATGTGGTACCCTAACAGTATATGCAAAGTACTACCCATCATGGTTATCATGACCTATACTATATAAACTTGTGATAATAATATTTTTTTCTATATTAAA
This sequence comes from Cordylochernes scorpioides, assembly GCA_030710605.1. Lineage (NCBI taxonomy): Eukaryota > Metazoa > Arthropoda > Arachnida > Pseudoscorpiones > Chernetidae > Cordylochernes > Cordylochernes scorpioides. The sequence goes on from CP092866.1 coordinate 62,260,439, forward strand.
AATGAAAATTTATTGAAGAGTATCTCTAATTACACAGGTCTACAAAACTCAAAGTAGTTGTACCTTATAGCATATATATCTCTCAGAGTTTTTTTTCTGAATCCCGATATATATATGCTATAAGGTACAACTTTTTTGAGTTTTGTAGACCTGTGTTATCAATTAATGGTGAAGCTTCACAACAGTTTCATATTGCTCTTGTTTTTCTGCATTTATTGAGTTTATATAGAGTAGAATCTCCTATGGGGTTAGTTGGTGGATAATTGATATAAACCATAGATTTCTGATAGCCACAACCTGGGATTAAATCCCGCATTAGGTACTTTTTTTCTTAATTAAAAAAAAGTGCACTTGCAATAAAGGCAGTTACTGACTACCCACCATGATTATTAAGGCCTGTACCACATATACTTGAAATAGTTTAAAAAAAGAAAAGGATTTCCCTGAGGAAGGTAACACTGAGTAACTGAAATAACCAAGAATAGTTGTTATACAGTAAAACTAACTCCCTGTAAAGGACAACACCTAATTGCAGAGCTAAAGTGTCCTTTAGGGAGAGGTGTCCTTTTACCGGAGAGTTGCTAAATAGTAAAAATGGTAATTTTGCAAAAGAAAACTGTCTTTTGTAGAGAGAGGTGTCCTCTAGCGCGAGTGTCCTCTCATGGAGTATGTTCTACTGCATATTTATATTCTCTTTTTTATATCATACAGTAAAACCCCTCTATAGTGAACCCCAATGGGACAGAGCTTTTGGTTCACTATAGCCACGGTTCACTATAGCCACGGTTTGGCCATTTTTTTTTACTTTTCAAAATTTTTAGACCGTATAATTAAAGGACAGACATACACACTGGAAGAGGCTTCCTCTTAATAGTGGTCACTTTGTTTTAATTCCCTTAATTGACTAATTTACTTACATTAATACTGAATAATAATAGAAATCATTAGATGATAGGTTCTTCTCATCATTAACATACATGTACCTCTATGTCTAATTTAAAAATCAAGACAATTCCTAGGCAAAGAGTTTTATTAAATATATATTCAAAGATATAAAATGATTTTAAAACATCATTATCACATTATATAATACATTGTTTACTTGTAAAAATGGCTCTAACACCTTGTTGCTTCAAAGCATTCTTCAAGCATTGCACCATTCAAATAAAGTTGGAGTTTTTCTTCCATTTCATTTTCCCACATATTCTTCTAAGTCTAGATTTAGTTTTTTTTTAAACCTGTCATGCAAAACATTGCTGACTTTAAAATCACCATAGTTAATGGCATAAAAATAGTTTTTGTTTGATCACGGGACCATTTATTTAGATTTTTTTTTTTTTTTTTTTAGCCCTAAAACGTACGATCGCGGCAAAAGTTGAGGTTGATTCCTCTTTGTAACAATTTTTAATAGCTTTATATTTTATCTTTTATAATAGAAAAGTTATATTCTCTTATTTTAATATGTTCCTAACATTTTGCCTGTGTTGTTTCACTTTGAAAAGTTCTGAAAATGGCCTTTTTTTTTTTTTTTTTTTAAGAAATAACGCTTTTGTTTTTAAAATGCCTTTGTTTTCTTCATTTTGGAAGCCATTTGTATTTTTATATTTCAGATTTAATGGATGAAAATATATTATATTTAATAAAAAGTATAATGTGTTAAAATTTATACAACATACAGCAAAAATAAAGTGCAAAATTCAAAAACAATGCCGCTAAATTTATTGTTTTGAAATCGCGATCCGCGAGCATGTTTCACATGCTCAAAATTAGGTTGTTTTAATTTTTTTTTTTTTAATTACAATTCTAAGTTCGTTATAAGCATAGTATTTTAAATAGATTTTATTATTTTGGGACCGAAAATAGGTTCGTTATAGGGGTAGTTCGTTATTCTAAAAATCGCAAAGTTCGTTATAATGATGGTATTTTCAATGGAATGGAATTGGGAATCGGCGTGGGTTCGTTATAAGGGAAGGTTCGTTATATCCAGGGTTCGTATTAGCGGGGTTTTACTGTATAAGGAGAAATATTATTGGAAGGGCTTGGCTCATCGGGGACGGGGGAATCCTGAATGAATTGGTAGCAAGCTACTCTTAGAAAACCTTATAGCTTCATAGAAGTTTCATTAAGAATTCCTTTATGTATCTCAAGCAGAAAGGATATTTTCCCAAACTCTAAAAGAGATATTGAGAAAGCTGGATGAGCTCAACCTCCAAGAAGTGGTGTGAAGACTGGAACAAGAGATCTACCACATCATTTTATTGTAGGGAAGTACAAACAGCTTATATAGCAACAATAATTGTAGCAGCCTGGTAAACTTGTGAGGGAGACTTCACTAATGATTAGCCAGGCCTTTCCAATAACACCAGCAGGAATAGTTGAAATTTATGTGTAAGAAAATGTTTTAAGTAAATTATTTTATATAAAATGTTCTCTAATTACTCTCCATTTTAATATTTCACTCAACCCCTCTTTCTATGACATTTAAAAAATATATTGAATAGACGGGTGACCCGGGCTTCGCCCCAGGATTGACCCGTGTGCATATCTACCCGAGTGATATATATTTAGATAAGATTTTTTTTATAATTGTTTGTTATTAGCATTATCTATTTGTTTGCATCAGCATAATTTAATCTAATCTTTGATAGAGGGCGCTGTTCGTGAGCTAAGTAGAATAATTTGAATATAAAGTTTTAATAATTGATTTATATATTTTTTAAATAGCCTATCGTCTTCCCCGTATTTTTTTTACCTATGTATGGAAATTTTGGTTTGAATTAGTGAACTACTGCGAATTTGTATACCGGACATACAAACAAACATTGATTTTTATATATATAGATATACATTTTTTATTGTACATATTTATACTCTGTGTAAATAGACTCTAAGTACACTTCACAAAGAGTAATTAGACCAAATAAGTGATACACTCCAGGGGAGTTTGGGTTACCTATATGTTACTACTAATCTAGTAGACAAATATCTGTTCTATGAACGGATCTCTAGAACAACAACAAGTTATACCTTGAATAATATTTTATCATCATTATAATATCCTCATTACCATTATTATTGTAACGGCGGGAGAAGCAGCACAAGTAAGAAACTGTCCTGTAGGGTGAAGTACGGTGTCGTGAGCCGCTACGGTAACCGTGAACAGGGAACTCTGAAATGTGGCTGACTAATGGGGCAATGGCATCCCCTCATTCCATGGAGAAATGGACAAGACACCACCATTATTACTATCATATATTTTAATCATTATTATTCATATTTTCATAAATTTCTCTCAAAGTGTTAGTTCCTAACTAGGTAAAGCGTCATGCGAATGAAACTACAGTCCAAGCCCTATCTGAATAGACTGAGGCCATACACATAAACTTATATCATTCCGTAATGTGCAAAGAAGGTACCACTCTCCCATTTAATATGCCAAGACAAAAAGCATTTCCTATTGGAACTGAATGTTTCACCATCTTTCAGACTGAATACCAACTAAATTCTGAAAAAGAGACTTTTTCTTAATTCCACCACTCTTATCTTGTACATTCTTCCCCTTGTTCAATTTCTTTAAAATATTCACTAAAACCCCACTTAAATGAACCTGGGATATAGCGAACCTTCCCTTATAACAAACTTCAAATAATGCCCATTTTATTTTATAATACAATGAACTATGGCTATAATGAACCATAGCTATAGTGAACTATAGGTTTAGTCCCATTGGGATTTGCTATAGAGGGGTTTTACTGTATTTGTGCTAATTAGGACAACTGATAATTGAGACTGATTTTTATCTTTTACATTTTCTATGCTACAATTATTTTTTAAAAAATGAAGAATTGTGTGTAACATGATCTTTGTGTAGTTTCAGACACTTTCAGAAAAAATGTCTTGTGATCTCATTGTGAAACTGAGGGAGGCCTGTCTAGCCCGGGGGGCCTCTGGGATTCTGGGGATCCGCAGGTGGGTGGTGGCATCTTGCTGGGGTACCTGCGGCAGCCTATATAGGCAACTCTGTGTATAATCACTCTAATACTACTAATGGGAATCACAAGGTAATAAGACCAAATAAATAAATAGTGTGTGACATTTCTGTAACAGCTTTGTTACCATCTTCAGACAAAAGCACTGAAGGACAGTATGAGAGCAGTACAAATGTCAGTACTTTTGTCTGATGATAGTAACAATGCTTGTTACCAAAACATCACTCACTCTTTATTTATTTATATTTGGTAAGGCACAATTTGAATTATAATAAACACAAGGTAATAAGACCAAATCCAAATAAATAAACATTGCTGTTACCATCTTCAGACAAAAGTACTGAATGATTCAGTACTTTCACTATTTCACTACATTCAGTACTTTTGTCTGAAGATGGTAACAATGTTACTACTAATCTAGTAGACAAATATCTGTTTTATGAACGGATCTCTAGAACAACAGTAAGTTATACCTTGAATAATATTTTATCATCATCATAATATCCTCATTACCATTATTATTGTGACGGCGGGAGAAGCAGCACAAGTAAGGGACTGCCCTGTAGGGTGAAGTACGGTGTCGTGAGCCGCTGTTACCGAAACATCACGCACTATTTATTTACTTGGATTTGGTCTTATTACCTTTTATTTAGATTTGGTGTTATTTCCTTATGTTTCTAATCCAATTTGTGTACCTAATCATAAATGGGCATCAAAATGTCATGGCAGACATCTGATGTGACAAGTTTATTTATTTTAAAAATCCCACTGTTTGCTATTTGTGTATTTTTATAAATAGGGAAGTGAATAGGAGAACAGACTCTTCTCCCTTTGTAGGCAGGAGATGGGCCTGACTCCACTGTACATGCTGCTACACCCGATGTAGGATCAAATACAACAGTAGTCATCCTGTATGTTGATACAGTACAATCTCCATAAGATGATATGAAAGTAATTTGAATAATATAAAAACTATTTTGCGGTAAAATTAAGTTTTTTAAATGCAATGCTTTATGTTTTATTAAACCACAGGTTAGTTCCATGAAAATTTATGTTTTGGAGGTGAAATAGCAATGTGAATTATATGCTTTAGAAATGTTCTAGAGGTATTTATAATTATTTTCTACTTTTTAAAACATGTTCACTTTAAGGTAGTTTGTTATAGTGAGAGTTCACTGTGTAGTTTGATTCAGAAGTAGTCAGTCCCACAGAGCTTAGAGGGGGAGTAGCCTTGTTCATTGCTATGACAGATACTAGATGCCACAGCAATACGCACAGTTCCCAAATCATCAGAGTTAGGACAAGTTCACAAGTTCAAATTACAATTGTGGCTATACATGCTTTGGTAACAGCAAGAAGGTTTCCAACAAAATAACAAACCTTTTTATATACAGTCAACCTCACTTGGTGTGAAAGCAAAAATTAAGTCCCAATTATCAGCAGTCCCATTTAGCAATATTTTAAGGCATTTGTGAGGCATTGAGAGAGTTTTGTTTTAATCAATTAGAACTACTGTCATGGGGACAGGTACCAAATGTTATAACTTTTGCTCTCAAGCAAGTGTGTTTCTTATCCCCTTGTGTAAAGATCACACGTCAGGCAAGTGTTCAGCTTGCATGTGTCAGACACCGGAGGTCTGTGCAGGCAGTTCAAGATCCTGGATGACAACCTGGACCGTAAGCTGGACCTGGCAGAGTTCCAGGCTGGTCTGGAGGAGTTTGGAGTGGACATGGACGCTGAGTCCATCGCGGAGCTGTTCGCAGAGATGGATACTGATGGCACTGGCACGCTGCACTTTGAGGAATTCCTGAAGTCCTTGAGGGTGAGTCACGGAGTTGAGTGAGTCAATGGGTGGGACCAACCTCCTGACACAGTTTGGGACTTGAATGGACCATCAGCCAAACACTTCCTAGTCAGCACCTTCCTACAACTAACAAGGCCATTCTCAAATAAATAGCCATTCTGGGAGCAGTTTAGTTAATTGGCTTAGAAAATATTCTAATATTTTGAGGACACTGAATTTTTTTTTTTTTGTAACATTTCTTTGATTGTTTCTGAAGAAATTAGGATTCTTTTGTTTAAAATAATGCCAACTTGCCCCATGGAGATGTCACCTACTTGTCCTGTATCAATACAGGACACACTAGGCAAATCAGGTTTGAGAGTGGAGTAAAGATCTCCCCAAACTGTACCATCTGTAAGAGGCAGCCTCGGTACATCTTCTCTCATGTATGAGGGTCAACTATAGAAGTCTTGTATCATAATCCTCTACAGATCTCACACAATCAATGTATTTTACATTTATAAATTTAATTGCCATCTATTGATAAAATTTTTAACAATAATTTTTAGCTAAGTGGTCCTTGTCACATATATCATTGAATATCTCTACAGACCTTACTGCAATGAGAAAAGTTGTTGAACAAGAGGGCTTGGCTCATCAGTGGTGAACCCTCTCAGCGGTTTCGCCAAATTAATCTCCAGACTGCTCATAGGTTCCTTAAATACCTCTAAACTGTCTTCCTTAGTAAATGCAGGATATATAGGAAAATCAATCCAATACAAGAGTGGTCTGGAGATTAATTTGGTGAAACCACTGAGAGGGTTCACCACTGATAAGCCAAGCCCTCTCGTTCAACAACTTTTTATCTTTGCAGTAAGGTCTGTAGATATATCCAATGTTATATGTGAAGAGAAACACATTGCTAAGAATTATTGTTTCAAATTTAATCAACCCTTTTTGTATAATGATACATGGGATAATAAATACAAATATCTCAGCATATATGTAGCTACCACAGTACTACAAGTACTCTAGTTGTATTAGTACTCATTTAGATTTGTTGGTATTGTGATTTTTTAAAATGTTTTATATAATCTGTATTGTGCCTTAAAACTTCCCAATTAAAAGGATTCTTCTGATGGTACAACTGGGTGTTGCTGATAGCATACTGCCATCTATCAGTATGTTGATTGTTTTTCTGGACAATTAGTTAATACAACCTTTCTTGAATTATAAAGATACTACCTAGGCATTTTGGGCTATTGACCCTGGTCAGCATGGTGCAGGCCCACCAGGGGAGTAGTCTTCAAAGTTTCTTTAGAATCCAAGAAAAGGATATTCAAGGTGTTATTATGTGTAAATTTGCATAGTGTGTGGTGTCAAGCTGGTTATGTAAATAAAGAATAATGTTGTGGCAGCCTCCCATGTCGGATGAGAGGGTGGCCATGATCCGCAAGGCCTTCCAGCTAATGGACAAGACAGGGGATGGTGTGGTGACTATCGAGGACCTGCGCGGAGTCTACAATGTGCAGTTCCACCCCAAGGTTCAGGATGGGGAGATCACTGAGGATGAGGCATTTGAAGAGTTCCTGAAGGGCTTGGACACTCCCAATGACCCCGATGGCAAGGTAATTTTCTCCAACTGAACCAACTCAACCAAACCATGGTATGGCCCATCTAACTGTTATTGTTGTCATTATAGTTCACAGTAAACATTTATCAAGCCATAGATTTTATGTTCTCCTTAGGTTAGACTTGAGAGACAAACCCCCTAAATCAGAATAGGAAAAATGTCTTTAAAGAATGAAACTTTTTGTGTAATATATGTTTATTATTATTGTAACACACACATACAATTTAAAAAAAAATAAGAGAGATGGATGACTAGTAGCTGGATCTTAGAGATACAAGAGCAGCAATGGGTCCAGATCACCTGGGGAGACTTCCTGGACTACTACTCGGGAGTGAGTGCCTCCATCGACACAGATGAGTACTTCATTGAGATGATGAAGTCAGCTTGGAAGATGGAGGATGGTGATGAGGAGTAGTTGTGTCCTCCCTGCACCACCCAGCTCTCACAGCTTCACCCCAGCTGCCCCCTTCAGCTTGTTTATAATCACTTCTACCTCCAGGTTATAGGGATGTTCCATTCTGTTCTGTCCTCTACCTCTGCTTCAATGTGTACTGTAGAATGGGATTGGGAAGGTCTTGAGACTTGGTTGTTCTATGTGCACTAGTTCTTTAAACCTAACTTCCCTGTAAATGTGGCCTACTAGACTTGAAATACTAAAGAACTCTTGTGTTATGAATCTTGCTGAAAGATGTAGAACTCTTGAGTTTTGCTGTGTAGTGAAAGGTATATTTGAGATTGCTAGATATCACAAGGTTGGATTTTCTGTTTCATATAACTAGGTATTTTGGCTGTGTTATTCCAGCTCACCGAGAGCAATCTAGATGGTAATACCGTGCTGTTTTATTTACATATCTACACTCAGTTATGGTACGTCCTCATAGACAGAGGTACTAGACATGGGGGAACATATGGCTCTTGGTAGATTCCTATCCATAGCTTGCTAAGTGCCAGGGAACATAGAAAAACTTGTGTTACAGAAGTGTGATGTTTTCCTCTCTCTCTCTCTCTTTATTCCCATCGCACTTTTTCCACACTCCATTTTTTAAAATTCCAATTTACACATTACATTCCACACATTCCCCCTTTTTTATTTTGTTTTGTAGATGGAGATTTATATTTTGATCAGTAGATCAAACTTGTGTATTTAACAATTTATACTTTTATTTTTTAAATCATTATTTCCATTGTGTTGACACTGTAAAGACTTATTTATACTACCTACTACAATAACCCACAGCTTTTCCTCAAAATTAAAAAAAATTGTTTTTCATTATTTAACATCAATCTCTCTCTTTCCAGGGATCATAGATAAGACTTGGTCTTGCTAGCTATCTTTCATGAAATTTTAACCCCAATACAATTGGGATTGCACAGATTCTCTATGTAAGATGTAGCTGTACCATTGTCTCAGACTAAAGTTTATGTTGCCTCATATATACTGAATATTTATTTGGTCTTGTGATATGGTCCCATCAATTTGACACTACAGTAGGGTCTTCCATGAGAAACCACAGTCTAAAAACATGGTTAAGTTTCTCCTGGAGGTAGTCTCTCATCTCTTGTTATGTCAGGCACAAGGAGTCTTTCAACCAAAGCAGAGTCTCTTACGAGAAACTGGGTTGAGCCATGTTTTTAAATGGTCTCGCATGGGAGACCCTATTGTAGTATCAAATTTTCTACTATCAAAAGTTGATATTTTTAAAATTAGAACAATGGTGAAACATGTACCAGATCTGGGGGTAAAAAAAAAAAATTAGGCCTAAATACAGTTTCCTTGAATTATATCTTTAAAAAGAAAGGCTACCTTCCCCGTCTGTTAAAACTTGAATTTCAGTTGTACATCATTCCTTGGTTTATCAGAAAGGCCCTAGGATTAAAGTATACCACACTGACAAGGGACAATAGCCTGAAACATATGTGATTGTCTTGGTTTATCTGGAAAAGATGTTTGACCAATATTCTGTGAATCAATCAATGTGTAGTTGATTGTTATCCTGATAGAGATGACACAAGCCATCAGAAATGTTCAGTTACATTATTAGAATAGGCCTTTTTTTTTTTAACTTTGAAAAATGTTTTTAATTTTTCATATTTGTGATCTCTCTCTCTCTTTATATATTAAATATTATTTTCTTCACAAGCTGCTAGCTTATACCTCTGTCAGTACTAAGGGGGAAATGAATTCTTCAACTCCATTCCCTGGTATGTCATCAGTGATATGGCAAGAGGAATTATCTAAATCGCAGATCTGATTTATCAAAGACTTAGTATGCACTATTGTATGTGCACTAGTGTGGTAGTATGCACTAGATTATATTAAAAGTAATGAATAAGGTGTAAAATTACTTTTCTGGTTTTTCTTCTATAATTTTATTCAATAGGGAGAGAGAGGACCTTGTATCACACAAAAATAGCAATAATTTGAGACTCAGACACAAGAAGATGGGCTAATAGTGATTTTTGGTTCTCTACAAAAATCTTTACCAAAGGAAGTGAGGATGTTTTGCTGAAATTTTGGATGGAAGCTTCAAGGATGTAGCACAGGAAGTTTGAATAGAATCTATTTGGGAGTTTGGATTGAGCCATAATTATGTAGTTATGAATTTTGGGTAAAATCTGCAAAGATGTATCTGTGAGTTTAGATTGAAGTCGTAAGGATCAAAGGTTGGCGAGAAACAGCAAGGATAGAGCTGTAGGTTTGTATATGGGCAGCAAGGATGTATCTAGGATGGGAGTCTTAGATTAAAGCAGCATTGGTGTTGAAAGAGAAGTTACCAAGAGTCAAACTGCCATAGGCATTTGTAGAAGCTACAGGATGGAGTGACAGGTGTTTGAGACAGAGCTAAAATACAGGTCTAGTAGAAAAGTTTGCTACTCTCCAGTCCTAGGGGAAGGAAATCAAACTATAAAGATGCATCTGATTGCTGCTGTCTATGAAAATTAGGATTTTACCTAGAACACACAATTTTAAAAGATGCTAGGACAGAAATACACACACCAAATCCTCTCTATCTTCTTCACACACATTCTAAGGTTACCAAACATCTTCCTGAACGATTCATTTTCCTAAACTGTTCTTCAGAACATCCTCCCTACAGAACAAGTTCCTCAAGAGTACAAATCCTCCATTTCTGGCTGGCTGGCATAACTAGAGGTGTGCTGATGGCCTCTACATTGTTATTTCATCCAGTGAATGTTGCTAGGGTGGCAAGATAGACTTCACATTTGCAGGAAATTAATTAGGATATGCTGTGTGGCAACACTAACATCTCTCTAATGAGTAAAGTGTTGAGAAAGATTAAGATGTCCATATAATAATAAGGCACAATTTGGATTATAGATTATAAACCTAAAGTAATAAGACCAAATCCAAATAAATAACAGCGTTGTTACCGAAACGTCACACACTAATTATTTATTTGGATTTAGTCTTATTACCTTGTGTTTATAGGTACATGTAGTAGGCCATTGTGTAATGCCTCTGGGGCTGTCTTGATCTCCAATAGAGAAGCCCAGTTCATGCAGCAAGTACATTGTGTAAGCTATTTTGCATATTACCTTCTTGATTCAGTAGCAAGGTCCATGGCCAGATTGTTATGACATTTAAGCCAGCAACTTCCACATTCCCGAGCCTTGCTCAAATCACAAATTTTCTGTCTCTATTTCCAACAGAAAGGATTTTTATTATCTCTGCGCCTGCTGAGTCCCTGGGTGTATTGGCTATTCTTCTATCTTTCCCTTAGAAAATATGTAACTAAGTAGTCGTTATGTGCACAGTTTTAACAATTCTATCTCCTGTTGTTGATGTGAAATGCTGAATAAAATATTTTAAAATTTTCTCTTGAGTGTTTCTTAACCTTCATTCAACATGGTGGATACAAAATTATTCCCACTTATATGTAATCCCAATTATTAAAAAGATTGTTTTTCATGCCAATATGTAAGTTTGAGAGTATTTTAAATATACCTACTAACTAATTGAAATACTACTGGTGAGATTGAAACTAATCTTTCTACACTCTCTAGTGATCTCTCTATTCATCCTAGTTTGTGTAGGCTTGAGTGTATTTTTGAATATGTGTACCTACTCAATATTTAGGACTGGTTATGGAAACACAGTTGTTACCAAAATGCCATGTTGTTTACTTTTGAATTTATTTACTTATTGAGTAATCCAAAAAGGGAAAAAAATGCCTCAAGATTCCAAGAGTGTTAAGAATCACCAGCAGCAATCACTGAATATACAGTAGAACTACTTCTCTTCAAAGGACAACACCTAATTGCAGAGCTAAGGGTCCTTTAGGGAGAGATGTCCTCTTATTGGAGAGAACCTAATGTGTAAAATTAGTAATTTTTGCTATGAAAAACCGTCCTTTGTAGAGAGGTGTCCTCATGGAGGATCTACTGTAGTACCATCTAGCAACCATGGAGATGATAAAATACCAAGGCTTCAGGTTTAGCTAGCCAGCAGCAGACAGTCCATTAGGGTTATTTGACTCAGCATCTAGCAACATTTATCATCTAGTAATAAAAATAGATATTCATTACAATGGTTAAAAAAATTCAAGAAACAATAGTTTTTTTTTTTCAGCTAGTGAAGTGATAGGCCTTATTTTTTTAAGGTCACAATACATTGGAAATTTGGGGAAGTATTTGTATGTTCTTGTGGGAAAAAAAAGAATACATATGCAATGATAAAGCACAATTTGGATTATAGATTATAATAAAAGAAAATAAGACCTAATCCAAATAATTTATTAGTTTGTGACGTTTCGGCAACAACATTGTCACCATCATCAGACAAAAGAATAAAAATAACAATTTTGACCAATGACCATTTTTTATTATTTTGTCTGATGATGGTGACAATGTTGTTGCCGAAACGTCACACACTAATAAATTATTTGGATTAGGTCTTATTTTCTTTTATTTTGAATACATATGCAATTAAAAATTGTAAATACAAATTATTATAGACTATTAGAAAGAAAAATGGTACAAAATTGAAATTGTACTGGGATCAGGTGGATAAATTAAGTGAAAGACATCTCCAGATTGTGAGACTAAAAGTAGCTGATGGCTTGTGCAATCTGTTGAAATAAATATGAAGAGAAAGGAATCTCCTTGATATTTATTCTGACAGATGGTGCAAGCCATTAGCAACTTTTAGTTGCATCATCAGGAAATGTCTTTCACTTGATATATTGGAGAGGTTTCAACTGTATTTTAGTTAATTATTACAATGATAAGGCACAAATTGGATTATAGATTTTAAATACAAGGTAATAAGACCAAATCCAAATAAATAAATAGTGTGTCTGTAATTTGGTCTTATTACTATGTGTTTAATTATTACAAATTTTAACAATAGATATTTGAAATACTATCCCGCATGTGTTTCTTTTCAACGAAAAATCAAAATTTTATTTCAAGAAGAAATAACAATTATTTCTAACCTTTTGGATGAGGTATGAAAGGGTGAATTGTGAAGAGTAATAATAAACGGAAAAATAAAAGTGTCCAGGGATGGGAATCATTCAATCACAAGCCGCATTATTTTATATTTAACAATAGATGTTAATTGAATTTTAAAGGTTGTGACTGTTTATTTGTAAAAGAACAGGCAGTCCACCAGTAGTAGCTGGGCAGCCACCACAACAGGTCAACCTATTGATTTCCTTCCACCAGCCAATCAATACCTGGCAAACATGGACGCAGGAAAAGAAAGGTGTTATTATCTGCCATGGTGGCCGGCCACTCTGGAAGATTGCCAGACATTATTTATTCTTATATTTATGGAGACACCCATTGACCAAGAAATAGGTTTTGTGCAGATTGATTTCTTTTGAGACTTCTGCAGTGGTGGTTGTGAAAGGTCTAACTTATTTTGGGAGATATGTAAAGTGGAGAAGAAATGGTCTTGGTGACAGAATTCATTTATTATTCAGTAGTAAGAATACATATATTGAGACAATATTGATTTTTTAATCAAAACAGATTTTATTACAGACAGCAACTTTTTCTTATTGCCTGGCTGTTCTTTTCTGTGAATAAATGGGAATTGCCTTTAATAGGAATAAACACAAGGTAATAAGACCAAATTCAAATAAATAAATAGTGTGTGACGATTCGGTAACAATGTTGTTACCGAAACGTCACACACTATTTATTTATTTGAATTTGGTCTTATTACCTTGTGTTTATAATCCAAATTGTACCTTATCATTTTAGTAGGAATAATTTGCCTTGTGTGTAATCCTGAAGTTTGTCTTTCCTAGTTTTACTATGCGACATTTTGGAGGAGATACTGAGTAGATGGAAACTGAAAATGGCAGAGCTTGAGGTCATGGGTGTTGTAGTCTACATTCTTCCGTGACTGATTCAGGGATTTCACTGTCATATCAAGCCAAGACTTCCCTCTAAGAAGATGACCTCCCTATATATGTTATGATGACAAAGCAGATTTTCACACTGCATAAAAAAACATACAAAGCTACTAGGAATAAACTTTCAAGACTCAAAAATGAAACCATGACAGATCTATGCGCCAGTAGAAGCAAGATTTGCAAGCTATGAGTCACAGCTCCCATAGTGAAGGAGCATGTGGCAGATTATATGTATTATATAATCAAAAGATAATGATAATGTACAATTAGACTTATATTCAGTAAAACCTTGCTAAAATGAACCTGGGGTATAGCAAACATTATCTTATAACAAACCTGAAATAATGCCCACATTTTATTTTATAATAAAGTGAACTATGGCTATAACAAACCATGGCTATAGTGAACCAAAGCTTCAGTCCCGTCGGGGTTCGTTATAGAGGGGTTGTTGGGGCACGTTTTTGTAACCATACCCCAACAGAAGGCGTATGTATAATCAAATCAAATGGATACATGGCTTCCCTCCCACATAGACTTACAGACCATTTTTTTTTGCCCAGAAACTTAGACACTTGGTGACACCAGACTTCCATGCCGAAAGCTGATGCCTGGTAAAGAAGAAGACATCCAGAGACATCCGAGCTGGAAACTGTTGTTTCATATGTACATATATTCCCCTCACCAAAAATTTAGGTAAAGGTGACCAGAAAAAAAAAAAAAAAGGAGAAAAATGGAGAAGGAAGATCTCTAAAGACTGAACCTTATAAAATATCCTTCCAGAGAAAGGAAAGCATCACATTACAGTCCAGGTAAAAAGGGCCTGGGTCAATTTTAGCCAAGACGGGGGGGCGATATATATACCATCCCGAGAAAAAGGGAGGATTGTATTTCAACCCATGTGGAAAGGGGGGGGGGGGCCTGGGGTCTGAAATTTTACACTATCGCCGCAGTTGTTGCTCTCTTTAGATTTTTTTGTTTGGTAATACTATATGTTCTATTTTGATGAGGCCTGGGGCGTCTATGAAATTGATACTGGAGCGTTGGCCATTTTGATTGGTGTTTTTTTTCGGCGAATGAAAATGGAGAGAGAGATGATATAAAAGATGGTTCTCTGCCAAAAGGCAGGATTCGATCGGAGTCGCTCAGTGAGAAGGACGATTTTTAGACGGGCCTGAGACGTAGAGGAGACCAGACCTTGCCCCTGCTTTCGAGAGAAGGTAAGCCCCTCGCCATTATGGTTTAGCCCCCCCCTTTTTTATTTTTCGAACAGAAGCTAATCTATTTAGATTCTGAATGGGCCCTAAAGGGCTTTAAGTGACTTAAAAAGGAGTGTTAGGGTTCGTATATTTTGTCCCGCTAGAATAGATGGAGATCTAGGTTTCCCCCCCCCTTTTGTGTAGTAGCCAACCTAGATTTCGCATGGGCCCTAAAGGGCTATAAAGTAACTTCAGGTCACCTCTATCTAAATTTTACTATGTAAATAGCATATCTCGTCAGTATAGACATGTTCCCAAATTTTAAGATATTTAAATAAATATCTAGAGAAATTTTCTTGTTTCCTCTGTTAACTATTTCATACATAATTTGCCTTATGGTGCTATTCCCACTGTTTAAATGAAATGTTGTATGTTTCTTACCTATTTGAAGGGAATGTTACTAATAATCAAGTCTCCCATAAATTACCGGCCACATACATTGCCGCGAGTGTCTGTGTTTCAGTGTTTTATAGATTGCCCAATTTAATAACGATTTCATGGGTTGTCTGATGAAATTGTATAATAGTGTCGCGGCTGTTTCCATCTTTAGACCATTGTTCTGACAATATTATATGCTCGATCCTTGCTTTAGCTCAACTCTTAATCAATTACAGAGTTTTTCCCCCCTTTTCTTTTTTTTTTATTTATTTTATTTATCCTGTTTGCACGAATTGCATTACATGTGATGATGTAAAGACATATGCCGATAGTGCATCACTGACAGCTGTGCTGCTATTATACAACATTAAGGTCTTGCTGCGGGTTATATACATGGGGTTGTTGGCCTAAATTGCTATATATATATATACTTAAGTAAGGAAACTTTAATAAGTCACATCGTGTATTCTCCCTTTTCAACTATCCAAACCGGGGAACCCATCAATGTCGCCCGCCGCGGGGCTCGAATTTAGTATATGTTTCATCCCCTATACTTTAGAAATATATACCTAATGAAAAGCCATACTATTTTTAAGTATTGGTGAAGTAGTCCACGCATCCTGAGATTAACAGTCTATTATAAATCGTGAATTTTAATTTATGCTTTCCGTTTCACTGGCATTTTATCAGGCAATGAAAGTTATGTTGAGGCGGTGTATACCGCATCTCTCGCCGCTGTCTTTTACGATTCACATTGTTTGTGGCAAAACCTTAATATTATCATTGATTTCTGATATCAAAGTAAAACGTCTATGGGGATGAGTATCTTTTATTCTGGTCTTCTCGAGCTTTCGAGCTTGTCCGCCCTTCTACAGGAGAAACATATACAATATATCAAGAAAATATAACGTCACCTGATGCTAATACTATTATGATTCTATGTACATATATATATATACATTAGAAAGTTTTGCATATTATTTGTTTTCTTAAGACATATTTTTTTTATTAAGGTATTACACATATTCTACTATTGTTTGCTATATTCTATGAATTATCTTATAGGTTAGAAATTCTATTATTTAAGTAGTTTTATAATAGTTATTGGCTATTACATATAAGTTACTTATATTATTGTTGATATTATTAGCTGGTACTAGGATATATTGTGTTATATGTTTCGGGCAAATCTATTTCTATTAATGCTATTGTGTTTTATGAATAATAGAGAATCAATTATAAGCCTTTGATATTTGCTGTTTATGTTATAGTAATGTATTCTAGGTTCTCCTAATGCGAAAGTGTGACCTGTTCCTTTGCAGTATTGGAAAATTAGAGACCTATTGTCTTGATTAATAACGTTGCGTCTATGTTCATATATTCTATTGCTGACTCTCCTTCCTGTCTCCCCTGCGTATTTGGCTTGGCAGCTGTATACACTCTGACAAGGGAAGGTTATCTTAAATTGATAAATGTGCAATTTTTTTGCCTTAAGTAGAGATTTCCAAGATTCTATTTCTGAAACATTTTTTTTGAATGAGGACAAATAAAACCATCTTGATAGTATTAAATCTGCAGTATACATTTGCCAGCAGAAGGCATGATGAGATTACATGAAATTTAAACCAGTTATATGTTTAGTATGTTCCTTCAGTTGTAATTTGACACCGTCTTGAAATAAAAGAAATTGGACGGTGCGCTATATCTTGATGCTGGATATTTCTGTGTCAGAAAGGTGTAGTTAGTCTGTTTAATGAGAATTTCAATAATTATCGAAATTTAGCAGATTATCATTGGGGATTTGAACAACTGTCTTGAAAAATTTTGAACAGCCTGAGTAGATAAAGGAGTCCTGGAGTTAGAGTGGAGAATTAGTAGTACAGACTGACCACTCGACGCAGATAACTCTAGGGAACAATTATTGTGTTAATCCGCCGTAGACAAGAAGAACATTGATTCTCAGGATACTCGATAGGCAGAATTTTGAGAATTGATAAGGTCATGGTTAAAGTTTACACAGGCATGTGGGAGTAAAGACAGTGATTTAAAGAGGCAGCCTTGTGTTTTAAATACTTTCAGTGGAAGCAGATGCCACTGCAAATATTCAGGTCTAATAATTTCCAAATTTGAAGTCATGCATGACGGGTTAGCACGGGATTGACGCCTGAACTGGCTTTCACTGGGATTAATCGAGCTTGCGAAAGAACTAGAAGAAGTGTGACATGTCACGCCACTGTACTAAATTAATAATTGAGAAGATTTATGTTGAGCCAACTGAAATTAGTAAAGAATTAAGAGATTAAGGTCTTATTCTTTGAGTTTTACACTAATTTCAATTACGCGATATGGACGGCGTTATAAGTTGGGTGGAAATGATTCGGCCGCAATGGGATGGTCTCCTGGAGGTGGTACGATCAAATACTTACTTATTGAATGCCGGGCGGGATCGCATGGAGCATTAAATGACATCGAGAAATGCTTAAAGAAACACCCTAGAAGATTGGGGATCGACAAAATGACGACATGGAAAATGCTCAACATTGTACATTGGCAGCAAAATGATATCTTGCTATTGTATGGACGACCACTCCTTCCTGAAATGTGCAGCGGATGTTAGTCCCAGAATTAGGTCCTTTGAGGCGACACTTTCCTTTGCAGATGACATAAAGACGCATGACAAAACAGCACATGAGCATTTAAACTAACTTCAATTCCTGCCATTAATTAATTTAGTTGACCAATAGCTATAGAACCGCTGGAGACCTCCATACCCTGTGTGAATATTTTAGTGAGAAATGAGCGATTCAATTCTATGAGCCATGAGGTATCCTGTAAGATCAGAGATGTACCCCATTCAATTTTTTTTATAGTAGCCAGTGCGAGATATTTCCAGAATGTTTTTTTTTTTTTATTTAACTGTCATATAATTCGGAAACTAGAAAACTACACTATTTTGATACAGTTTACATCTAGCATCCATGTGAACTCAATATGACTATTGAACGTAGATTGAAGATTAATGAGCGAGCCAACCTAAAGAGAACGAGTTTAATAGGCTTACAATCAGTAGTTGAAACAGACTATTCGCACAATTTTGTTATGTTCTCCCTCTAGCTGATCTATGACATTATAGATTTTTTTTTTTTAACAAGGTGACTACCCCGTCGAGTGTATATGAAGGTATAAAGGTTTAAAGGTCATAGGCTATTGGAATAATAATACACTAGTAATAATTATAGTTCATTCTGATGTACAGTAGAGACAGTGAGAACAGCGCCTCTACCATCATGGCTAGTTAGTTTCAATACACCCAGAAAGAGCATTGATCTAAGATTACTATCCACCCACATGGATGAACATGTACCTCTCCCATTTCCTTTCCCTTTTGGGCCATGAACCCATCTTTCACCCCTCGGTTCCCTGCCCCCATTAATACATGAGATTCTCTTCTCCAATCCCCACTACTAATCTGGAATATTTCAGACAGCAGACTGAGAGAGAACCATGCACCCTGGAGATGACCCCTCACCCAGCCAGACGCCGTTGCCGTCTGCGCTATACCATTTGGAGAAGTTTGAGGGAAATGGGCTCATACCATTCGACAAGTTCATCCGGGACTTCGAATTGGTCTACGATGTGAAAGCCCTGGATGATTCTAGGAGGAGGATCCTCCTGGACAATCACCTTCGAGGAGCTGCGAGAGAGTTCGCCCTCCAGGCCTCCCAGATCAAACTGGGATACAACGAATTAAAGGAAAACCTGGAACAGAGATTCTCCAGGAGGGCCCCCAAGAGAGAAGCCAGGAAGAAGTTCTTCTCCTGTAGACAAAGGCCCGGAGAAAAGGTTAAGGAATACGCGAACAGAGTGCGGAGCCTTGCCTCAGAAGCCGAGTCAGATGGCCTGAGGATCGACATCACTGAGGTCGCTGATATCTTCCTCACTGGACTCTGTCCAAACCTGTGGCAGAGAGCCCACCAACTCCAGAATGAGTCATGGGAGGTAATTGTGAGCAGTCTCCACCAGATCGAAGAAAGGGATGACGAGTACTCCAGATGCCAAATAGAAGATGAAGAGGGGAGTGCCAGGAAGTTGGGGGAGTTGACGAGCCAGATGGCCCGGCTGGAATCCAAGTTAAAGAACCTGGAGACGGAAAACCAGGACCTGAGGAGGACCCACAGGGAGCAACCCAGGATGAATATGGGAAACAGGTGGGACACCAACCAGGCCAGAGGTTTCCAGCGGAGAGGAGGTTCCGCTCAGAACAACCAGCCCACTATACAAGGGACCAGACAGGAGAGATCCCAACAGAACCCCAACGGTAGAGCCCCACAAGAACAGCGCAAGGAAGGCCCTCCAGCAACAACCAAGGGAGGAGCGCCAAGGGGGTATGAGGGCCCCGAAGCAACGCGGACACCCATCAGGTGCTTCAGATGCGGGGAGACAGGCCACATGGCAAGAATTTGCACAGCCATGACAAAAAAATAGGTCCGGCTTGCCTCAAAGCAGGGAATGGGGGAACTCTAGCCGGCCTACCTGTAATCACTTGTACATTTGTAGATAAAGGTTGGTCTCTGAGTAATAGGACTATCAGACTAATTATCGATACAGGCTCAGAGGCCAACATTGTAAATATAGATTCCTTGGATATTAGCGCTGAAGGTTTGGGTAAACCCACCTTCCTTAAGGGGATTAGTGGGAGTGAGTTAAGGTCACTGGGGAGTGAGTTAATAGAGGTTAGGGCCTATATCAGGGGAAAACCCATCAGGGAAGTAAAAACAACATTTGAATACTGCCATCTAGGTGGGCTAGGCTTTGATGGAATCCTAGGTATGCCAGGATTCAAGGCTCTAAGACTCACTCTCAACCATGATGGAAGCGTCAGATCAGACTTTGAGCAGGACGAAGAACCGACTAAGTCGGCCTTCCTGTCCTCGTTACAGGCCAGTGAGGTGCCTGTCAGACCACCCAGTATACCTCTACATAAAATCAGGACAGGGGAAGACGTCCTTAGGGCATATAGTCACTGTTTCTGTGACGACATCTCCGATATGGGCGATGGGTCAACCATCATTGCCCCTAAGTTAAAGATACTGACTGGAAAGCCAGTCTATAGACGTCAGTATCCGATCCCAAATAAGCTGGTCTCAAAGGTGAAGGCCTTAGAAGACGAATTGGAAGAAGCTGGAATTATCGAGGGGAGTACATCCTTATGGAATTCTCCCCTATTCCCTGTTGCTAAAACAGACGGCAGCGTCCGCATTACAATGGACCTGCGATTAATTAATGAGGTGACAGAATTCTTCCCGTTCCCAATACCTCGTGTTGAAGACAATCTGCGTGCTTTTGCAGGCGCAAAGGTCTTCAGCACATTAGACTTGACCTCTGGATTTTTCCAGATTCACATCCCGGAGGGTGATAGAGATTATTTCACTTTCTCTCTGCCCTGGGGGAGATATCGTTTCACACGTCTACCACAAGGAGCGAAGAACTCAGCTCAGATCTTCCAATGGGCCATGAATTTGGTCCTAGGGGATTTGTTGTATAAATGCGTTCGTTTGTACATCGATGATGTCATCGTCTACAGCGACTCTCATGAGCAGCATGTGGCGGACCTTGCCGCTGTACTCGAACGCCTGAGTCGCTTTAATCTAAAGGCTAGGCGTGGGAAGAGTTATTTCTTCAAGGGCTCTGTAGATTACCTCGGTCATGTAATTGATCAGGATGGGATAAAACCCATGTGGGATAATGTCGCGGCTCTCTCAGGGATTTGAAACGTCCCCACAACATCAGGGGGGTCAGAAGTCTTTTGGGTACTGTAAACTACTACAGGCGCTTCATACCCAACGCAGGTGAACTCCTAGCTCCACTAAGTAACTTATTGAGAAAGGGGCGAAGATTCACTTGGGGTACAATAGAGCAGACAGCCTTTGAGACCATAAAACAAGTACTAACCAGTGAGCCTTTACTGGCTCATCCAATGATAGGGCGACCATTTATCCTCAATACAGACGCCAGTGGAATAGCGGTTGGCGCTTGTCTCCAACAGGAGATAGACGGGGTTGTCAAGCCAATAGCTTACTATAGCAAACGGTTGATAGGCCCCGAAACTCGCTATTCCACAATCGAAAAGGAGGCTTATGCCGTAGTGTTGTCTCTGCAGCACTTTAAACACCTCCTGGCGGGCAGTAAGGTTGAGGTGCATACCGATCACAAACCGATCACTTATAACAAGGGGTCTGATTATAAGAACGCTCGATTGTCTAGATGGGCAGAGATCATCCAAGACTTCAATGTGACATTTGTGTATGTCCCGGGGAAAGAAAACACGGTAGCCGACTTCCTCAGTAGGTTCCCGTGTGAGGATGATCCTGAACCATCACGAGATAAGAGAGTTGTGGCCGCAGTAATTAAAAATCGTGGGCCCCCCTTGATAGATAGTGATCGGACGTGGGAAGGTTTGCTTAAGGACAAGAAATGGGCCCCCTTATTGAAACTAATAGGTGACAGACGGTCTACCGAGACTGTAACTTATAAAAATAAGGATTATAAAATGCACGAGGGTTACCTCGTGTCTAAGAACAGTGGGGGTATCTGGGTGAAGGTGGTTCCGTCAGACATTAGGGAGATGGTGATTAAATATCACCACGACGTTCCGACGGGAGGTCATTTTGGGGTCAAGAAGGTAATGAGAAGGCTGAAGGACGATTATTATTGGCCGGGTATGAGGACACAGGTCCGAAACTATATATACAGATGCGAGGGTTGCCAGCTCTCAAATCAAGGTGTAACCAAGGCTGGTAATGCTCCCCACTTCAGGCCTGGAAAACCATTTGAGCATCTTGCTCTAGACTTCATAGGACCCTTAGAGAAGACTTCCAGAGGACATTCTAGCATCCTGACCATAGTCGATTTATTTACCAAATTCCCTATTTTAATACCTACAAGAGACCAGTGTTCCAGTACAGTGGTTAAAGCGCTGTTGGAAAGCGTAATTACTATCTTTGGAGTACCGAAAACTATACTTTCGGACCGGGGTTCGGCATTCATTAGCTGTATTTTTAAAGGGATTTGCAAGGCCATGGGGGTAAGTGCAGTGAACACCACTGCTTGGAGACCTCAAAGTAATGGCGCTGTAGAAAGACTCAACAGAACAGTAATTGAATCTTTGCGTAGGTGTGAGGCAAGTTCTAATTGGGATGACATCCTACCCATGGTAGCTTTAGCTATCAGAACCACTGAACATTCTAGTACAGGATTTACGCCAGCGAAACTCGTCTTCGGACATGAGCTGAGGCTTCCGCAACCTTTTCAGGAAGCGGGACAAAGTCCTATAAGCGAAGATTTGATTTCTCAAACGGCAGCCTTCTACGAGCGGGAACTAACAGAGGAGGTCGAGAAGATAAGAGAGGTGGTAAGGCAAACCTACTTGAATGAACAGGAAGAAGCTAGGATTAAGTTCGAAAACAAAAGGCTGAGAACTTTCAATAACGGGGACTTAGTCCTAGTGGAGAGAATGCATGAGACGAAGGGGCGTCACAAATTTGAGCCAAGGTATGGGGGTCCATATGAGGTACTAAGAAGAGCTGGTGATACTGTATATCTCTTGAAGAATCTAGAAACTGGGAATTTGGATAAATACCATATAGATAGGTTAAAACAATACCATATACCAATTAGGATTTTCCCCACAGAGGAGGAGGAAACTAGTGATGGTAATTCAAGTCAAGGTTCCAGTGATGAAGATCATTGGATTCATCTTACAGGTCCAGCTTATCTCCCTAATAGGTCCGTTAATGTAGTGGTTCCACAAGGGGTGACAACCAGAGCGAACTCAGAAGTAATGAGACGAGGGGAAGTTGACAGAGTTAGTGTGAACAATTTAACTTTACGCAGGTCTACAAGGGTGAAAAGGCCCACACAGTGTAAATTCTGCTTAGACTGTCGCCACTAATTAGGATTTTGGAGTGTGTACGGAGAATCAGCTCGATAGAATGAGAAGTTTAGAGATTTCAACCTTTTTTTTTTTTTTTCATTTAAAAACCTTTTTTTTTTTAAGTAGAACTTCATTAGGATTCCTTTTTCTTTTTATACAAACTATTTCTTATTAAAACCCGAGTTTCAAAGACCAATGAGAATAATGTATACCATTGTGAATTAACTATTTAGTGTAAATCTGAAATTTTAGTTATTATCAGGAGTAATAGGTGAAGGAAGGTGTAGGAAATCACAACTTAGAGGGGGGCTATGTCTAAAACAACAAACCTAATAGGCATCCTATGGCTTGTGTTGGGTAATTCAGAAACCCTATAATCCCTGGCCTTCAGGTAGTAGCTTTGAAATAGGTTTCTAATGAGGACATGAAAGGTCAATCTTTCAGAGTAAAGTTGTGAAGTATAGGGACCCTAAGCCAGGGGTAGAAGTTAAGTAGGCCCAGACTGTAGTTGATCCTTGGAAAGCACTTGAGAATGTTAGTGTTGGGTAGTGAATCATAAACCCTATAAATCCATCTTTCAATAGAGTGCTGAGGTCGGACTACTGCAAAGGGGGCAGACGCACGAGGAAGTAAGAAGAAAGTGACTTCACCCACGGTGGCTAGGGGAATGACTCAATCCGCTTTTATGAGGTGTCACGTTTAATGGTTCTTTATTCGCCCTTATATTTGTGTATGTCTTTATAGAATTGTCGTGAAAAGTCGCTTAGTGTCGAGGCAAGGGCAGTTTTTGAAGTTACACTGATTTTTTTTTTGGTAGGTTAGCTTCCAGATTATTTAGAATTGTTAACAATTATTGTTAACAATCATTTATCGAGTATAAAGTATTAGTATATATAGAGTTTGTATGAGGCATTTATTTAAGTCAATAGGGCTTTAGTCCCCACTTTGTTCTAATTAGAAAACTTTATTTGATTTCACATTAGTCCTGGAATTTAGAAATTGTTAGGGTTTATTTGATAGAGATTATTGAGTGTTTTGGCGTCTATAGCAGTTTTTAACTTTAGAATGAATGCCCACAGTGACTGAATTTTTTTTTTTGTTGTATGAATGTGAAGTGGAATAAATGATGAGAAGGTTAAAAACTAGTATACTGTTAGACCAAAATTGCTTTAGAGTAGTGTTAGGGAATTTAATAGGTTCAATTTTCAATTTTGATTTCTTTATTTGTTAGGAACGATAGCCTCACAGGACAACTACAACTCTATCTAGTTAGAAAATATTCGCTCCCTTTTGTTAGGTCCCTCGTTAGGGGGTATAATTTCCCTTTGATTTTCTTTTATCTTAGTTTAGCTTGAATTCTAAGGATTGTGGATAAATGATCCCTATCCCGACCCTCAGACTTGGAGATAGTGGGAGGCAGGGATCAAGCCGACAGCCCACTCACCTCCTCCTCGCAAGAGGAAGCGAAGAGGTATAGATTGAATTTTATGCAGGATGGGGGATTTGTTTTAGCCATGCCGTATAGCCTGGGGTATAACGGCGCGACCTTGGGTAACCGATCTGACACCGTAGTTTCGACGCTTTTAGAGTGGCTGGAGCGAGGGTGTTGCAAACGGGAGGTCCTGTAAGATTGGCAAGTAGGCAGAGATTGCCCAGTTATTCGAGACGAAGTGTTTCCGTCTATTGAATTTTTTTTGGTACCAGTTTGATCCCCCATAGCTAGCGGAAGTTTCTTCTAATAAAGGATTCGCCCTGCCATACGTTTTGTTGGAATGAATTCGAGCATAAGACCGATTCGAGAGACAGAATAAGTAATTATTAGGACCTTCAACGAGTTTAGACTCGTTCCATGTTAGGATAAGATTTTAAAGTATTAGTTAACTATAATGACCGCGAACGAGACGCCAGAACAAGCCAGTGAGTCAAAGTTTTAGAAGTGTTGTATTGAGGACAGTAGAATTAAGAGCAGTTATACAGGGAGTAGAATTCTGAAGGAATTTGTAAAAGAACCAAAAATTTCAGATTGATAAAATTCAAATTTACAAGATGTAGATTTATAGGGTTCAGGTCAATGAATAGGGAGTATATTGGTAGATGAAAGTAATATGAATTTCTTGGAAGGGGGAGGTAGCTGAACTGTACACACCCCAGAGACAAGGTAAACGGAGTCACAAACAAAATAGTAGAAATTGATTAGTCGCTCTGCCAAAACAGAAAAATTCTCTTCATACGGTTGTCACCCTAGATTTAAATGGACTGTGTAGTTTAATAGAGGTCTGGGCTATGCTCCATTTGACCAAGATTCTAAATGACGTTCCCATCTGGGTTGAGAGAGTATTGTAATTAGAGGAATCTAACACATAAGAGAAAACACACCCTCCAGTAGGATCGGGATAGACGAATATTACCCAGTGACCAACTCGTGATTCCAGACTGAATAAGATTGAAAAACTTAACTGAGATACTAAACCTTGAACCTTCAGCGCACAAATATATATAATGTGTTTTCATTTTCTAATTGAATATGTTATTATTTAATATCATATATATTATATTATAATCATATGCTATTCATTTCAACAATTTTATTTCCTTTGATATTCATGATATTAGTAATATTTACCGGCCATGTTGCGATTTTTTTTTAACATGTTGTCATGGCTTATTCTTCCCTCAAGGCATGATCTATTTTATCCTTATTGTCTTTTATCCGCCTTACTTGTATAAGTATATATATTTTGTCATCATATATATAATTTTGTAGTAGTTTTCTTTATCATCTATCATGGGATGATTTTTTATCATATTTAATCACTATCTGCATGATACGTGTTTTCTTCAATATATATATTATACCCATCATATAACATGGAAGGATTCATTTTATCATTACATATTTCGTGCCTTATTTAATAATTACTTTCACAATTTGTTTTCTGTAAACTTTTTTTTTATTTAGCAAAAGTCATCATGTCATAGGCTAATCATTATGTATCAAGATATTTCTTTCAGCTAACTATAATTATCCTTTCCTTTGATTGTATATGTATAACTATACCACACGGATGTCTTGATTGGTACTTAAATAAAGATGCTGGCATGTTTTAGGAGTTGGACTAGTCAGTTATTTCTAAACGACTTCTTGGCGCCCAAATTTTTATATATAATATGTAATAGGGAAATGCTCTAACTGTATTGTTAGCAGAAAGAAGGTAGCAATGAATCCAGCACCACAAGAGGCAAGGATGGGGTTGAGAGGACTTACCACAAGGAGGGCCTACTCCTCAAGGCCAAAGAAGAAAGTGGAAGGGTGGTATATATACCCATGAATGGTAAGACAGATGACCTTGCTTACTTCCATACATATGATATGACTGTCCCCCATAACCTATGTTGATAACAGTGTGCTGACAGAATAATAACACATAAAAACCCCTTTGCCAGGATGCACAATGCCCACTAATGTTCGGAATAATAAACATCTAGAATAGCATACCATCATTTTGATTAGCCTTATCTTCCCTATAGGTTTCGGTACACCTGACTTCACCTAGTAATGGAAAATGCATTTTGCTAGAAATGGGCCTGCTTTCATAGTAACTGATGAAAGGCAGATGAATAATGAATAGCACAAACGCATTTGTCCATTACTTGGCAGGGGGAGGATTGTTGGGGCACGTTTTTGTAACCATACCCCAACAGAAGGCGTATGTATAATCAAATCAAATAGATACATGGCTTCCCTCCCACATAGACTTACAGACCATTTTTTTTTGCCCAGAAACTTAGACACTTGGTGACACCAGACTTCCATGCCGAAAGCTGATGCCTGGTAAAGAAGAAGACATCCAGAGACATCCGAGCTGGAAACTGTTGTTTCATATGTACATATATTCCCCTCACCAAAAATTTAGGTAAAGGTGACCAGAAAAAAAAAAAAAGGAGAAAAATGGAGAAGGAAGATCTCTAAAGACTGAACCTTATAAAATATCCTTCCAGAGAAAGGAAAGGATCACATTACAGTCCAGGTAAAAAGGGCCTGGGTCAATTTTAGCCAAGACGGGGGGGCGATATATATACCATCCCGAGAAAAAGGGAGGATTGTATTTCAACCCATGTGGAAAGGGGGGGGGCCTGGGGTCTGAAATTTTACACTATCGCCGCAGTTGTTGCTCTCTTTAGATTTTTTTGTTTTGGTAATACTATATGTTCTATTTTGATGAGGCCTGGGGCGTCTATGAAATTGATACTGGAGCGTTGGCCATTTTGATTGGTGTTTTTTTTCGGCGAATGAAAATGGAGAGAGAGATGATATAAAAGAAGGTTCTCTGCCAAAAGGCAGGATTTGATCGGAGTCGCTCAGTGAGAAGGACGATTTTTAGACGGGCCTGAGACGTAGAGGAGACCAGACCTTGCCGCCGCTTTCGAGAGAAGGTAAGCCCCTCGCCATTATGGTTTAGCCCCCCCCTTTTTTTTTTATTTTTCGAACAGAAGCTAATCTATTTAGATTCTGAATGGGCCCTAAAGGGCTTTAAGTGACTTAAAAAGGAGTGTTAGGGTTCGTATATTTTGTCCCGCTAGAATAGATGGAGATCTAGGTTTCCCCCCCCTTTTGTGTAGTAGCCAACCTAGATTTCGCATGGGCCCTAAAGGGCTATAAAGTAACTTCAGGTCACCTCTATCTAAATTTTACTATGTAAATAGCATATCTCGTCAGTATAGACATGTTCCCAAATTTTAAGATATTTAAATAAATATCTAGAGAAATTTTCTTGTTTCCTCTGTTAACTATTTCATACATAATTTGCCTTATGGTGCTATTCCCACTGTTTAAATGAAATGTTGTATGTTTCTTACCTATTTGAAGGGAATGTTACTAATAATCAAGTCTCCCATAAATTACCGGCCACATACATTGCCGCGAGTGTCTGTGTTTCAGTGTTTTATAGATTGCCCAATTTAATAACGATTTCATGGGTTGTCTGATGAAATTGTATAATAGTGTCGCGGCTGTTTCCATCTTTAGACCATTGTTCTGACAATATTATATGCTCGATCCTTGCTTTAGCTCAACTCTTAATCAATTACAGAGTTTTTTCCCCCCTTTTCTTTTTTTTTATTTATTTTATTTATCCTGTTTGCACGAATTGCATTACATGTGATGATGTAAAGACATATGCCGATAGTGCATCACTGACAGCTGTGCTGCTATTATACAACATTAAGGTCTTGCTGCGGGTTATATACATGGGGTTGTTGGCCTAAATTGCTATATATATATATATACTTAAGTAAGGAAACTTTAATAAGTCACATCGTGTATTCTCCCTTTTCAACTATCCAAACCGGGGAACCCATCAGGGTTTTACTGTATTAGAAACACATGGTAATAAGACCAAGTTTATGTATTTGATTTGATCTTATTACCTTGTGTGTTTAGAACAGATTTTTAATTTTATCATTTTGTTACATAGTGAATTTCCCTCATTGTGCCTCTATTCTTTTATGTGAATAAGTGGTGATTCCCTTTAATAACAATGAATTGCCTCATCATCTTGAACTTTTGTCTTTCCTAATATTTTGACATGACAATAATACTCTCTTAGGACATTGGTTACTATTTCAATGTGTGTTACAGTCACAAACCTCTTTAATTCAATTTTACCTCAAGGGATTGTTTAATTGTAATAGCAATATTGTTTAGTTTTAGCTAGCTTTTTTTTTTTTTTTTTTGGCTTATCCCTAGTACACGTGGTACAGGCCATGATAATCATGGTGGGTAGTTAGCGACTGCTTTTTACTGTAAGCGCACCACATGTCTACACATGTGAAAGCAGTTCGACTTTGCACTTACAAATGTGCCAGAGCCCCGTTTGGTTACTTGCACTCGCTGGTGGGGTTGGACTTTTGCAAGAATCGGGGGGCCATTGGAGCATTTTTTTTTTTAAACAGAAAAAAGTGTCCAATGCGGGGATCGAACCCGGGTCGTAGTGGTCGTAAACCAAACGGTTTAACCAGCCTTCCACCGACCCCCTTTTTTTTTTTTAATTATCCATAGTATATGTGGAACAGGCCATGATAACTATGGTGGGTAGTTAGTGGCTACTTTTACTGTAAATGCACTACATGTCTACACATGTAAAAAGCAGTTCAACTTTGCACTTACAAATGTGCCAGAACCCTGTTTGGTTACTAGCACTCGCTGGTGGGGTTGGACTTTTGCAAGAATCAGTGGCCATTGGAGCATTTTTTTTTTTTTTTCAATTAGAAAAAAGTGCCCAATGCAGGATTTGATCCCGGGTTGTAGTGGTCGAAAACCAATGGTTCAGACCAGCCTTCCACCGACCCCCTATTTTAGCTGGCTTAATTAAAATAGTCAAATATCTTTAATTCAATATCCCAAATGATCATAATTTTTGATTGAATTAAGGTCAGCGTTGTTGAAATCTCTCTAGTTATCAATTCCTTGCAACATTCACTGTTAGTGGCATTTTGTTTTCAACAATTTAGAGGCTTTGAATTAAAGTCTGTGTTGAATTATAGCCAATTATATAAATAAACTGATTGGTATTTTGAAAAAAATGGTTGAATTATAGTTGGTTGGATTTAAGATGGATTTAGGATAAGTAAAAAAAAAAAAGATGGTAATTTAAAAGGGAAATATGTTTGGGATTTGAAAACTAGTTGAACTATAGTATAGATTAAGAAAAAAGGCATCTCCTTATCGTGTAAATGAAAGTCAGTTGCACGATAAGATGTCTTTTTCTTAATTTATTCTCCTTATCCCAGTACAATTTTTTCAAATAGTATAAGTTTTATAGCAAATTGGTTTAGTTCAACTGTATTTTTCAGTCATAAATAACTTATATTGCTATTTATTATTAATATTTATTGACTTTTCCATTTACAAGAAACTTCTTATGACTTCTTACACTCTCTTGTGAAACAACTGAAGTTCATTGAAGTAATCTATTCCAGAAATAAAGTGGGTTTTTATCCACTCTTGTTAAAAACCATGGGTAGAAAAACAAGGTAATAAGACCAAATCTAATCTATAATCCAAATTGTGCCTTATCAACCATGGGTAGAATTAAGTGATTGGTGGAAGCATTTGAATAATTTCAACAACCAGTTCTATCCATAGCTGATTGTCAGTGTTGATGATAAGGTACAATTTGGATTATAGACCCAAGGTAATAAGACCAAATCCTAATGAATAGTGTGTGACATTTTTATAACAGCATTGTTACCATCATCATGTATCAAAATTCAAAACTATTTTAAAGGCATAAGATTATTTTTGAAATTAAACAATTTCTACTGCCCTTACTGCAATGGAAAAATTATATAATTTCAAAAAGAATCTTAAGCCTTTAAAATAGTTTCGAATTTTGATAACAGATGGCGCGCTAGTGCATCATATCATCATGTATATCAGTACTTTTGTCTGATGATGGTAACAACACTGTTACCGAATGTCACACACTATTTATTTAGATTTGGTCTTATTATCCTGAGTGAGAGTTGATGTTATCACTTCACTGCTAAACTTGTGTTTTTATTATATATTGTGTCCATAGAGACTAGTAATTAGGTGAAATTGAATGCTTATATGTGTAAATAGGTTGTATGGAACCTTGTTATAATTGTCTCCTCTCTCTATTGATATAACAGGGATTACTGGAGATAATAGCATCCTTTATTTAAACACAGCAACTGTATCATAATTGTAAAGTACTCTCATTGTAGGTTTCAATTGTTTTAACAATGGTTATAGCAACAATAACAAGTAAAAGGGGGCAAAGTCTGACTGTCACCTCCATGCAATGCCCCCTGGGTTAGCCAACCAACAACAGAAGCTCTTGATACCCATCACGGAGACTTATAGACTGAGGCCTCATCATACCACCACTTGGAATGTATGGGAGCCTCAAGACAGGACCTATATTCCAACCCTACCAAGATTGTAAATTTGATCTATGAATTTAGTCTCCTTGACCTTGTATAATTATACAATGGGATAATAAAAAAAAATCCCAAGTAATGTTATTATAGAGGTTCAACTGTATGCAACTATACTAGCTTGGTAGCAAGAGATTAGTTCTCCTTGGTATATCTAAAAATGCTCCAAAAATTGAAATATTTTGGTACAAAGTCCCAATTAAAGAATGTGCATTTGCAAAATATTCATCTAACAGATTTGCATAACACAAAACTAGACATTAATTGATACATATTATTGAACCAAACTCAAATAATGAGGGGTAACTATTTATAAATTTGTGAAACCAAAAAACTTGGTCAAATTTTGTTGTTGTTGTTGTTATTCAATCTCCTGGTGTTCAACACATCGGGAAGTTGGCAACTTCTGTCTGATCCAGGAACCTGGGTAAACCAAATGAAGAACACATTTATAGAGGACCTAAAAACTGCCATTTTACAGATCCCAACAAGCCTGGATGACGGTGAGCAGCAACATGTTCAGTAAAAGACTGAATCCAGCTGATTGTACTCTATAAGGGCTCCAGGAACACAGTGTCTGTACTCCCACATCAGGAGTGGCCTCCTCTATAGGCATGTTCCTCAAGTCAAAAGTAGCCATTTTTATTTTGGCTATGCCAGTCTGTTTCATTGTTGTTGCTTCTTATCCCCTTTTGCAAAGATAACAAATTCCATGCTCTTCGGTTTGTTTGATAATAAGCAGCAGCCTCTCCCAAAGGTCCTGTTTGTTGTTTCTTATCCCCTTGTGCAAAGATTACATGAATTCCATGAGTTCATGCTCCTAGAGTTATTTCATGATAATCAGCAGCCTCTCCCAGAGGTCCTGTTTAATGCATCTAATGCAAGCCAAAAGGTGCCAAGCTACATTTTTGGCAAGTGGGGTAGATTTTGTTATTTTCTATTTTCAATGGCTTAAATGGCCTGTTCTAAATCTTGTTAGTAATGTTTGGTGCTGTCTATTTCTGAGGTTCAGAGCTCCTGGGTCCACTCCACTATACCAGCTAAGTCAGCCTACTACTAAGGATTTCTGCTCCCAGTCTTAATGACTAAAGCAGATACATTCTCCCAATCAAGAAGCTCAAGATCCACAGATTTAAAAGATTAAGAGGAGATAAGAAAGAAGAAGAGAATCTATTATAGTCCGGGTTGATAGATGGGATTGTTTTCCATCTGAGTCACAATGCTGAGTTACCAACAGTGGACCCAGGAGGAACTCTGAACCTCAGAAATAGGCAGCATCAAACAACACTAACAAGATTTAGAATAGGCCATCTCAAGCCATTGAAGATAGAAAATAATAACAAAATCTACCCCACTTGCCCAAAATGTAGCTTGGCACCTGCAGCTATAAAGCACATCTTGACTTGCATTAGATGTACTAAACAGGACCTCTGGGAGAGGCCGCTGCTTATCATCAAACAGCTTGAGGAGCATGAATTCATGGAATTTGTATAATCTTTACACAAGGGGATTAGAAACAACAACAAACAAACTACACTCAACTCTTGATGGAATTGGGACTTGCTAGGAAGGAAACAAATTAGCACCAAGGGTTTCTTTTTATGTAACTTTGTTGTTAGTTTAGGAGTATTTCTAACTTTGATTTTCCTGTTTATTCCCAAAACAATCAACTCTGACTATTTCTACCAAGTTTCTCTCTATTAGCCTCAATAATTCTAGAGAATGATTTCTCCCTTGTCCCACACACAAAACAAGATCTTTCACACACACACACACATATATAAGTATATATTTTATTCAAATATTTAAAAAATAGAAAATTACAACAATGAGTCGTATAACAGAGATAGATAAAAAGGTACATAAAAAAATATGAGAATATATATACATATATTTAAAAAAAAAAACACAACATACTTTTATCACATAATAATAATACAAAAAAATAAGACCTAATCCAAATAATTTATTAGTGTGTGATGTTTCAGCAACAGCATTGTTACCATCATCAGACAAAAGAATAAAATCTTTTCTTTTGTCTGATGATGGTAACAATGCTGTTGCCGAAACATCACACACTAATAAATTATTTGGATTAGGTCTTATTTTTTTGTATTATTATCTATAATCCAAATTGTGATTTATCATCACATAATAATATTTAAACTTAACAGAATATCTTATGTATAGTATAAGCTGCATCAATGAAGAGATTCATAAAGATTTTAAAATCTATATACACACACACGTGGCTGGGAGTT
Organism: Cordylochernes scorpioides; assembly: GCA_030710605.1. Taxonomy (NCBI): domain Eukaryota; kingdom Metazoa; phylum Arthropoda; class Arachnida; order Pseudoscorpiones; family Chernetidae; genus Cordylochernes; species Cordylochernes scorpioides. The sequence continues at coordinate 62,294,020 of CP092866.1, forward strand.
ATAAAACCTTCAAATAACAACACAGTTTATAAATTTCAACATATCACATTCATTACATTCACAGCATTCATTTATAAAAATATTTTTATTCATATATAGATGTTAACATTTTCCATATGGAAACTCTTTTCTAATTTATAGCAAACTTTTTTTTTGGTCCTTGCAAAGAAAACTTAATCATGAAACTAAAGTCAAACCTCTTTCAATTCAACACTCCAAGTTGAATATTAAAGTCAATGTTCCGTTGGGATTTTAAAAATAATTGTATTATAGTGAATGTTGAATTGAAGTTGGTTGAAGAGGTTATACTGTATTTTCTAAGAACAATATAAAGAACTCTTAAAAAAAAAAAGTAATTTATTGGTCTCTTCAATTTTAACTGTATAGGTATTTAAACCCGGATGAAAAAGGAGGAGGGGGGAGCAGTAACAAGCTCACTAAAAAACCTTGGCTCAGCTGGCCCGGCTGATAGTACCCTGTAAGGGCTCCTAATCCAGGGATACAGGATGAGCAGCGTTTGTACTCCATGTTAGGAGCGACTGCACATGGCATCTGTTCCTCATGTCAGAGGCGGCCATTTCTTTTGGAGCTAAGTCGACCTGCCACTGAGTAGTGTTCCCAGTCTTAATGACAAAGGCAGACGCATTCTACTTCACCCAGTCATGATGGTTGTCAAGCTTTACAAGCTTGATACCCTAATATGATTGAGTGAAGATAAGAAAGAAGAAGAAGAAGAGGTATTTAAAAAGGCACTTTCTCACTGTTGTAAAGATAATTTAAGGTTTTATAAAAATTTGTATCTACACACACCCACATTTTATATAAAGTCTCTCTGTCTATTATGATTTCAATCAAATGATATTATAATATTTATCGATTGGTTTTAAATATCTTTTCATTGATTTTTTAAAATCTTTCTTTTTTAAACAAAAAATTATAAAATAATTCGACAACAGCAATAAATATTTATATAAAGACCTAGTCTTATAGATTCTCCTCTCTCATTGCCGGCTTGCAATGGTATCCTCACAATGATCAATCACCATCATGTAGTGGAGGAGAAAATGATGACTCTAATTTTTTTCCTACTTACTGCTTTGTAAAAGTTATATAGGGACAGAGCAATCAATCAACTTGATATGGCGCTGGTTAAAATACTTTGCACTGAGATAAGTTGGCTGTTTTTACTTTTGAGAAGAACATCTCTCTTTCTTGGCTAATATACTGGCGTTCAAAGGTAAATATGTTTATAGATAAAAATATGTTTTTGTTCTACCTACATCTCCACAATATTTGATCAATCTGGATGTAATTTTAAGAGGATTTAGATTTGCATATTTTGGAACCAGAAAACAATTATGATGATGTGGTGGTGGTATTATCAATAACATATGATTTGATGAAACTACCCTGGAGATATATGGCTGATTTCACCATGAAAAACTACAGGAGCCCTATGATGTGGGATAGAGACCAGATGCTGTTTTCTCTCAGTTGAAAGACTCCATCAGAAGGTGCTACCAAATTCTAACCTGACATACAATGGTCTTCATAATGTTTATTATACCTTTGCTGGATGAAAAAGGAGGAGCGTGAGCAGTAACAAGCTCACTTATAAACCTGGGCTAAGTTGGCCCGGCTAATAGTAAGTACCCTGTAAGGACTCCTGATCCAGGGATACAGAATGAGCAGCGTTTGTACTCCATGTTAGGAGCAGCTGCACATGGTGTCTGTTCCTCATGTCAAAAGTGGCCATCTCATATTGGAGCTAAGTGGGCCTGCTACTAAGTAGTGCTCCCAGTCTTAATGACAAAGACGCATTCTACTTTACATAATCATTACAGATGTCAAATCTCCTTTGACGAGCTGTACTCATCCCCAGCAGACACAATCAAAAAGCTCTACAGGCTTGATACCATAAAATGATTGAGTGGAGATAAGAAAGAAGATTATTGTGAGAGCAACAAGTTCCATGAACTTGGACTGAGTTACATATGTAAATATTGCAGGGAATTTCTCGACATTTTATTTGCTGTACATATCATCTCTCTCTTTTAATACTGATTTCCTGTGGCCTTGTATGCATGTGGGAATGAAGATTAATACTATGCTAATAACATCATCTAGTCCTAGCATCACAACTACTACATTTTTGAGTAATTATAATAGAATAAAAAAAAAAAAGAAGAAAAAATTGTTGAGACAATATTCATTTGGCAAACATTCACTTGGTGGAGAACCCAAGCAGAATCATCATCACTAGCGTCTTATATTAAATCTATATAAGAAAGGATCACAAAGAAAGAATATGTTCAAAATTTTGTTCTTCACACAGAAATAATGTAATATATTCTTCTCTTAATATATAATAAGTATTTAAAATATGTAAATAATAATTTGAATATAAAAAATAGTATTTATTATTAATTTGTTAACGTGATACTCCTGTTGAAGGACTAACAAGTCCGAAAGCTTGAAAATAAAAAGTTGCACAAGAAACTTAACCCTGGAAGCATTATTTATTTTATAAGAAAGAAATATCAAGGAAAAATAAAAAAGAGGTGATCAAACAACTGACCTTACAAACCAATAATTCCTGTATGTGCACGGCATCAAGGATTAAACAATGGCTGTTAAAACTTGCTGCTTGTGATCAACTGATGGAATTTAGGTGACCATGGAAACATTGATGCTTTATCATTCTTCAAGACAAATTTAAAGGAAAATAATGAAATTGTAGATAATATTTGTTCATATAGTCACCAAAAGGGAAACTCTACTTGATGGATGCTAACAAAAACATAATAATGAAGATTAAGTGCTGTTGCTTATAAAAATATGGATAAAGAATCTTTTTCTTCTCATTCCAAGATGTAATGTTTGAGATGCAGAGAGTTTTAGGTTTTAGGGAATGTTTGGGAAGATATAAATGGAAATTTTCTTCCAAAAATTTGAGAGAAAAATCCACTATTTCCTTTTTAAAAAATTAGAAAGGAGTTAAGTGGGAAAAGAGATTTTAGCTAAGTACAATGGAGAGAAAGAAATGTAATTCCTCTAAAATTAAGACATTTAATTCTGATTTGCACGAGATGTAACTTGGAATGGTAAAAAAAAAGAAGATAATTGCAAGAAGACACTTTTGTTGGTTAGACATAGATGAGATTATCCGAGGATTTGGTCCACAGTCTGTCAGGAATCTGCATGTGTGACTTGAGAGGATTTGGCCTGAAATATCTTGGCTTCACATTAAATGTGGATTTGGCTACCCCTTTTATGGGGATTTTTTTTTTTATCCTTATGGATGCACATAATAATTGGTTAGAGATTTTTTATCCTTATGGACAACACAAGCACACAACCAACATAGATCATTACACCAGAATGTTTACATAAGATATGGCTTACCACAAGGTAATAAGACCAAATCCAAATAAATAAATAGTGTGTGACGTTTCGGTAACAACGGTAGATTTGGTCTTATTACCTTGTGTTGATAATCTATAATCCAAATTGTGCCTTATCATATGGTTTACCAGAATTCGTTTTTTTATTTTTAATTTTTTTTTAACTTATCCCGCATACATGTGGTATAAGCCATGATCATCATGATGGGTAGGTAGTGACTGCCTTTACTGTAAGTACACCACATGTCTACCCATGTAGAAATAAATGAATTCTTGCTAATGGATAAGAAGAGACAATTTGTTTCGAGTGAACTTGAGAAGTTTATGAGAGTATACCCCAGTCTGTATAATCATAGCACAAATGGTATGTCCAGGAATTCAAGAACTCATTAACAAAAACATCAAAATGACTGAACTTAACCAATTTACAACAATGGCAATTTTTTCATATTTCCAGACTATAAGTAAAAAGGAAAAAAAGCAAAAAAAAGGAACCAGGATGTCATATATGTTTGTACTATAGCTAATGATGATCAAATAAATCATAATTCAAAATCAATAAAAGTTTTTTTTTCTTAACCTTGCCAACAATAGCAACACAATGCTCACTAATGTAATTTCTAAAAGATGAAGAAGCTCCATGCTTTGTAACAAAACTGAGTAAATTTTACCAATTTACAGCCTGGAAATCTCCAGGGCAGTCCTAATTAGTCATCATTATCTCAAATCAGATCTTTGCTGGTTCGTGGTAGTTCTCCCAAACCTTAGCTGTGGTCAAAAATATTTTTCAAAAGTTGAATGTTCAAAATAGAATCCCAAACTTAATGTTGAGATTGGAACATCACCAAGGAATGGGAAGGCCCAAACATCCAGATAAATACCTAGTTGTAGAACCAATGTGTTCTTTAGGGAGAGGTGTCCTCTTACCGGAGAGTTGCTAATAAGTAAAATTGGCAATTTTGAAGATGAAAACTGTTCTTTGTAAAAAGATGTCCTCTCATGGAGATTCTACTGTATCAATTTAAAATGGAATGATTTGACATAACCAAACAAAACCTATATAAAATGGCCAATGGTGTTTGGAGAATAGGGAGCAAGGCATCAGAATCCCTATAAAGCCATCTTCACATGCATGTATGGGAATATATCAGTCCATGATTACAAAGCAACAGGAATGAATGTCAACATAACCCGGAAAATTACTATTTGATCCCCATGTAATATGTATCAGTGTCACAGATTGGAACATCAAGGAAAGGCTGCTAGGGAAAACAAGCAGTCCCATTCATACTACTGGAAGCAATCTTTGATCCATACATGAAAGAGTCACCAATACGTAGACAACAACAACACAAATACTGAAGATGTTAGGAAGCAGGGAACTTAGAGGCCACCCCCACCAACAGTGGAGGGAAGTGCTGCGCGGAGCTGTGCTGGCTGACGTAGTGGAACCCCGCAGTCTCCATGATCCTCTCCAGGTCGTGGTTGGCCTGGCATCCCAGTGGCCACCATGGCTTGTGGTGCTCCACGTAGAAGAACTTTCCTCCCTGCACATAACCAATCAATGGCATTTCCCTAACTACGGGTTCAATCACAAGTTTATTGGAATAGACGACACTTCATATCGCTTCAATCAATAGAAATTTAAAGCTTCATTTATATACAGTAGAACCTTCTTGTAGATAAGAAAGAAGAAGAACCTTCTTGTAAAGGACAGCTAGTTGCAGAGCCAAAGTGTCCTTTAGAGAGAGGTGTCCTCTTATCAGAGAGTTTCTAAACAGTAAAAATGATAATTTTGACAATAAAAACTTGTCTTTTGTAGAGAGGTGTCCTCTCATGGAGGTTGTTCTACTGTATACTAGGTGCATTAGCCCACAGTCAACTCATGCAACAGATTTGAGAATATTTACACTGTTTACTCAATTTAACCCTGTCACACATGTAAATCTAAATAGGGAATATAAAACTAAACTCTTTTTAAAGTGTATTTATAGCTTCTAAAATAAGAACTACAAATTTTGAGTGAATGTTTACCAATAGATGGCTGTGTCATCAGTAGCATTCAGTTACCTGTATTCGCCAGTTTAATCTACCAATTACAAATACAAATCTACAAAAACTGCTAGGAGGGTTCACCACTGATGAGCCAGGCCCTCCCATTAATTTTTCCATTGCAGTAAGGACAGTATAAATTATTTATTTTTAAAAAGAATCATACGTGTCTATAATAGTTTTGAATTTTGATAACAGATAGCGCGCTAATGCATCATAAAATAAATAAACATTCATATGTTAATTTTTATACAGTACAACCTCCCTTTAGTGTGCACCCCTCCACAAAGGACAGTTTTCATTTACAAAATTATCATTTTTTACTATTTAACAACTCTCCGGTAAGAGGACACCTCTCCCTATAGGTCATTTTGGTTCTGCAATTAGGTGTCCTTTACAGGGAGATTCTACTGTATATAGAGATATGAAAAAATAATTTAAAAAATAATAAAAAAGGTCAGGTGTTGGTATTAAAATCAAAAATAGCATATCCTAACCAAGAGCCTAGATGGCACTCTAACATTTAAAAAGCTCTTGTGCTCTTGGCCAGGATATGCTATTTTTGATTAAAATATATAGATATAAAAGTATATCGAATCTAAGGGATGTCATTCCAACATCAGGATCATTTCTAAAACAGTAAAGGGCCTTATATTTCACATTGCCCAACTCCTTCCCATGGCAGAATTCACCGAAGTCATCATGTCCATCACTAGAGACATCCAACACAAAGAAAAGATCCTTACAGGCAGGCAACAAACAAAGTTGTCATATTGGGTAAAGAAATACCAGTTCCCGCAGTCTTAGATTCGATATACTTTTATACTAATTATACGGAGTTCACCTGTAGAATATAGAGATATGTAAAAATATTTCAAGCAGATCAAAAAATAATATATTTAATAAATAATAGAAAAAAGGTATTGATAAAAATTACCAAATTAAGGATATGTAACATACAATGTAATAAGATCAAATCCGATAAAGCACAATTTGGATTATAGATTATAATAAAAGAAAATAAGACCTAATCCAAATAATTTATAAGTGTGTGACGTTTCGGCAACAACATTGTCACCATCAGACAAAAGAATAAAAAATGGTCATTGGTCAAAATTGTTATTTTTATTCTTTTGTCTGATGATGGTGACAATGTTGTTGCCGAAACATCACACACTAATAAATTATTTGGATTAGGTCTTATTTTCTTTTATTAAGACCAAATCCAAATAAATAAATAGTGTCTGAAGATGGTAACAACGCTGTTACCAAAATGCCACACACTATTTATTTATTTGGATTTGGTGTTATTACATTGTGTTTATAATCTATAATCCAAATTGTGTATTATGATATGTAATATATAATAATATTTTTTAATAAAAAGGGTTGGTCCAATTATAGAAAGAGAAAATATGAAGAATTTTATCATAATACACCACTATGTATAAAAGTTTAATAATTTAAAGTGAAGAGGTGATTTCAATCAAAAGGTAACAGGTGATAAAACTAGATTTAAAAAATTTGCCTGGATAACATGTAAAATGACTGAACTCACACATTAAGTTACCACCTTGTATATAGTCAAAATATAATTTATTTACTTACTGGAATTAATATCCTTTTAATTTCATTTAAAATATCATGAATAGCTTTAATTTGACATAAGGCTCCAAATGAGACAACAACATCAATTGTTTCATTTCCAATTCTCTTTTGTAATTCTTTCAATGTACTAATTATATATTTTGTTCGTTTATCTGTATTTTCATTATGAATAATGTCTGAAAAGGCTCTATTAGGTTCAAATACAATAATAGAAGAATTATTTGGGTAATATTTATAATTATTATTCAATTTATACCCAATTTCTAATACTTTCATCTTTCTTTCTTTATTATCTGAAGATATTTCACTTTGGAAATAATGAAATAAACGTTTTTTAATAGTTAAAACTGCTTCCTTTTGATCATTGAAATGAGGAAATAAATATAGTATGATATAATTAAGATAATATGAATTTCTGATGAAAAATAAATAGAAGAAATATCCAAAAAATGCTGGCAAAAAATAAGTCCATAATAGAGAAGCTATGAACGCATCAGCTTTAGACATAATGCACCCTATAATAATTTTGTAATAAAAAAAAAAAAACACTACAATACTGGTTTGTTTTGAAATGGTGTTTTCGATTTGTTGTTATTGTTTTGTTTAATTATTTTGAAAATAAATATTATTTTTATATTGTTCTATGAGTAGAATAATATAGGTTTAACATTTTAATGACATCACATTTTATACTTTAATAACAACCTTTTCATTTTGAACGATATTTTCGATTTTATATGACACTTTAAAGTAATATGTTTATTTTCGAATTTTTAATTGAAAAACTTTTATTTTCGATTTTTTTTATTTATAATTCATATCTGATAGTTTTCTGGTAGCTCTATTTGAGGTGCTAATTATGTGTTCTGTAAATCGCAATTCCTCATCAAGTATCACACCTAGGTATTTTGGATTTCTAATTTTATCAATTATTTGGTTGTTTATGCTTATTTTGGGATTAAATTTATGCCTGTTTTTCCTGTCAGTGGAGAAGACGCATAGGTTTGTTTTTATTGGGTTTATGGTCATTTTGAGTTCCATTGCCCACTTCTCCAGTCCTCTCATTGATGTGTTCAGTATTTTTTCTGATTTTTCTATACTGCTACTTGTGTGCCATATGGCTATATCATCTGCATAACAGGCAACCTTTGTGTCTTCAGTGAGGTAAGGATGGATGTCGTTAATATATAGCAGGAAGAGTAGAGGACTGAGCACAGATCCCTGAGGTACACCAGCCCATGTTCTTCTGTCCTTGGAAAATGCTCCATTAACCTGAACCTTTATCCTTCTTCCCCTTAAGAAGTCTGCAATCCAGATTAAGGCTTTTCCTCTTACTCCGATGTTGTGCAGCCTTTCAAGTAATTTCTCCCTCCACACTCGATCAAAAGCTGAGGTCATATCCAGGAATACGGCCGTTGTCTTCTTTGTTGGTTTTTCCTGGAAAGAATCTATTATTGATTGGCAGAAGTAGAACAGTTGATCAGTTGTACAGTGTCTGGATCTATAGGCAGTTTGGTAGAAGTTTATTTTATTATTGTTAGTGAGCCAGACTATGAGCCTAGAGTGGATAATTCGTTCTGTTATTTTACAAAGTATGCTGGTGAGAGCAATTGGCCGATAATTCTTGCATTCCTTGGCATCTTTGTTTGGTTTCAGTATTGGCACTATAATTGATATCTTCCAATTCTTTGGTAGTTTACCAGTTTGCCATGAAATGTTCAGTATTCGTAGGAGTTGATTTTTAGCTTTGTCTCCAAAGTGTTTAATCATTTGACCAAAGATTAGATCATCTCCTGGTGACCTCTTGGGATCTAACTTTTCTATTCTGAGAAGGTTATGTGGAACAAATTGGGGAGCAAAACCCAAAACCCTCAGAACAACATATACCACCTTAATAAGGCCAATAATGGAATATGCAACACCTGTCTGGGCTCCCTCAAGCTCATCACTAAAAGGAAGACTAGACAGTGTTCAAGCAAAAGCGGCCAAAATAATCACTGGTGCTGTTTCTTCCACCAATAATGAGAAAATTCAAAGAGAATGTGGCCTAGACCTACTTGAAAGCAGAAGACAATTAAAAACAATAAAATTCACAAATAGCTTAAAAAGTAAAAATACCGAACACATATCCCATAGAACCTATTTAAACTGGACACAAAAAGAAAGACTTAAAAGATCTTCAACACTTCAGTACGACAACAACATTAGAAAAGGCACAAACATGAAACACAGTGTCTTTCAAATTCAAGAAGAACCAACATTTCCTACCACATTACCTTCAAATATAATCATCAACCTCAACCTGAACGAACCTTGCAATAAAAAGGAGAACAAAACCATACTTAAAAAGAAGGGACTTGATACAATTGATTTATATGATCAGAAAAATTATTTATTAGCATACACAGATGGATCATCAGACCTTACTCTGAGTAATGGAGGGGCCGGAATTAACGTAATACTCCAAGATGGAACACACATCAAAATCAAAGAAGGAGCAGGAAAGATTTCGTCAAACTTCACTTGTGAACTGACAGCTATCTGGAAAGCCCTTGATGTATGCCTGAACCAACCATCCCTGCATCAAGCAGAAGGAATCATAATATACAGCGACTCCAGATCCGCTCTAGAAGCAATTCAGAAGGGCAATACTAGAATCACGCAGAAAATACACTCATTACTTACCCAACTGGAAACATTGGAGAAGAACTGCATTCTACAATGGATTCCTGCCCATGTTGGGATCGAGGGTAATGAAATGGCAGATGAATTGGCAAAGGAAGCCAGAAAGCTGAGCCAAAGGAAAGAACAAATGTCAGTATTTGACGCTGATGCTTTGGCAAAATACAAGATAATCAAACAAAAAATAAGAAAAGATCAAATATGTGAAATAAACTCTGAGAGAAAACTGACAAAAACCATAACAAGACTTAGAACAAAACACTATAAAGGAATGACAATACATCCAGATGGCACAAGAACTTATAAAGCGTGCAACAATTGTCCTGGTGTGGAACTAACACCTACTCACATATTCTCATGCCCAGCAATGGCCGCAGCCTTGCAGAAAATCGACTTAGACCCAGAGCAGCAGCTTTACACACCCAAGATAGTGGATATTGCTGCTGCTGTGATGGAGATGCATGGAGACATCTGAGACTCTTCTTTGGACACGACAACAACAACATATCTGATAGTCTTGGTACCGTTAAAGGGACCCAGGTTTCGATTCATAATTTTTTAGCACGATCCTATATGTCTTACTGGTTTGTAAATCCATACCAAATCACCAGGGAGTGTTGTTCCTCTTAGTCTGGAATTGTAATTAATTTTATTAGTTTTTTGAGATTTCAGGAAATAAAATAGTGAAATTTGCCTAGCCTTTTCTGCTTTTGCTTCCACCTTTGAATGAATTCGTCGCCATTTGTAGCTTCTGTGTAGGGGAACAAGGTATAAAAGGGGATTTCAGGTTCCCTACCATGGATCAAAACATAAGGTGTGAAGCCAGTTGCTTTCTGTTTTGCGGTAATGTGAGCGAATGAAAAACTAGAAAAATTTCACCCCCATTTAAATGGTATTTCTTTTGACAGGATTTTGTTAAGTGGTCGTGCAATATCCGCATAGTTCAGGAGGAATATTCGATAATAAGATGATAATTCTAGGAAGTAGGTTCTTTGGCGCAGGAAATTCAGCGAATGCTTTATTTTGTAGTAATCTGGCTGATTCCTTCTTGATTTTCTTAGTATCCTAGAAATTTTAATTGGTTTGATCTGAAGCAACGCTTTTTGGGGTTGAGTTGCAATCCAGCTTTTTTGAAACAATCCAGGACAGAGAGTAAATGGGAGAGATGCGCTGCGAAGGTCTCCAAGAATTCATAAAAGTAGCATAACCAAGTTGGTGTTCACCTGAGTCCCTTCAGCAAGCTGTCTATCATTCTTTTAAAGGTTCTGGGTGCATTTTAGTGTCCAAACGACATTACATTTAATTCAAATAGATAATGCAGTTTCTCCCTGTCTTTATTGTCTATAAGGTGGTTCCAAAAGTTCTTGTTTTTCTTATTACTTGGCGAATAATATTATTACTGTGAATACATAATGCAATTACTTTATAAATAATACAAAGACATTATACATAATGGCTAAAATATTGGTATTACAATTTTTTGCATGTGTTTACAAACCTTTGGGACAACCTTGTATTTCAATTTTCTCCATTTCAATTTGTCAGTAACCCGATTTTAGAACCATCCATAGTTGAGAAAATTTTGCAATTTTGCTCCTCCTATACTCTCTAATGCATCCTTGTTGTAAGATTTAGGTACTTACAGTTTGTATGAAGGCATGAGGACGTTGATGATTATATAATAATAAACTTTATTATCCATTTAGTAAAAGAAAGTTATAGTAGCGAACACATTAACAGTATAGAGAAGAAGTAAACAAACTGTAGTGATGATGATAAGGCCAGTGTGGCGCTACCTGTAGTCGTAGCATTCAGTTTCCAACAATCCTTAATGCGAGAAAGGGGATACACATCTTTCTTGGTGATTTTGTTCAAGCCTCTATAATCAATGCAAAACCTCCAGGAACCATATTTATTCTTCACTAGGATGACTGGTGAGGCACAGGGCTTTCTTATGATGGATCTAGCATCTTGTCGACCTCATCCTGTGTGATCTTGCGATTCACTGGTGATAATCGATAAGGCATTCGCCAAAAAACATTCCAGAGGGAATCAAATTGGTTTGTATGCTTCAATTTGCGACCCAAATTTCGCCTTGCCATGCAGTACCATAAGAAAAGCTGGGATTAACATTTCTATGTCGAAAAAAATATCTCTTATAACCATTGGCTATTAGAGTTCTAATTCCTGCAATTTAAGATGTGGAGGTTGTAATCATTTTTCTCGAGTTTGGCGGAATCACATGGTCATCTTCGAAAAAAAGGCGTCCTTTACAATTTGCTGACTCATCGTTAGTTGTCTCTGAGAAGGATAATTTAGATTGGCCACAGTCACAAATGCTTATGATGCTTCCAAGAAGTTCCAACCTAAAATAACTTCGAGGCTACAGCTGGGAAGCACCTAAAATTCGAATGGTTGTAGAAAGTTATTGATAAAAAGTTGATGATGCACATTCCAATGGGGGACACACATCGATTGTTTGCGACTTTTAATGACATACTTGGCCCTTCAAACATCCCGATATTTAGTTTTCGACGAAATGCGTCTGATATTGCTGAGAATGATGCTTCTGTATCAACTAAGGCTCTCACATTATGGCCAGTTAGATTACAACATGATAATTTGAATATAATTTGGTTTTCGCCGATGGAGGGTTTGGTCTCCCTCGAGGGTCGCGCGTCTTAGTTTTTAGCGGACGGCTGCAATTGGCGTCTTTCATTTGCAATTTTTCCACGACTTGGTATGGCGATGGACTTCTTAGATTGCGTTGGTTGTTAGCAAAGTTGCCCCTCTCTTTGGCTTCTTTGGGTGTAAAAATTTGTCTCTGTTATAGTAGATGCACCTTTTGTTGTAATATTGGGTCAAACCGTTCATTCTGTTTTCTTGGTATTGGCGGCGACGTTCATAGTCATGTCCTGGTCTATTGCAATAAAGCAGATCGGGATGTTATCGGCATTGCGGAATTGGTATGTTTTTCAAATTATGCGATGTTTAAAATCCCGCTTTTTTCTACATTATACCATATTTTTTGACTGAGTCCAAGATGGACTCAGATGTCCCTTCCCTGTAGACGAGCCACCTGACCTACTGTGGTTGACTTGACCTCACCAGTACCAAGCCAGACTACAGCATGCCTATGGGCAAGCCATAGACCAATGGTGGCTGATGTCATCATCTTCAGGCAGAACACCAGCTCCTCCACGAGCCCTGAACTTTTCCCAAGCCGACCCTAAGATGCCCAGATCCCACAATGTTGAATGTATTATTTTTTTACAATTTTTAAAAATTCATTACTTTCTAATCCTTATTTATTTTTTTATATGATTTTCTCTAAGATATATTTATTTTCAAAAATTTTTCACAAACAGAAGGGTGATAGTCTAGGGGGGGGGGGGAATAAGTTCAGCAACACTGAGGCAAGGAGGCGGGATATTTGAATTTTTTTTTTTTTTTTTTTTGGAAGCTGAGGACAGGGGGTTGCTGAAAGCACAGGCCGCTGGCCTGCCTGCGGCTTTGGCCCTCCTTTTTTTCCAATCCTGCACTTGGGTTGCTGGATGGAGAGGTAGGTGGGCTAAATGGATTATTTGTGGACAAAATAGGCTGCTTTAGTTTTTAGTTTATCCCTGAACGCAAATCTAGAGACCCAGTGCTTTCCAAACATTGGGAACAACTCATAAACTTCCTAGATAATAATCTACTGACAATAATTAATGGCAGAACTATAAGTGACAAAACTGGAAACTGCACATTTATCTCAAGTCGTGGCTCATCTGTTGTCGATTATTTTATTGTCTCATATTCCCTGCTGGAGCACGTTGTTGACCTCAAAGTAGATAATAACCCATACTCGGACCACCTTCCACTAACAATAAACATGTCTAACTTATCTAATCTCAAACGAACGAAAGAAACCGTCGATCCCTGCTTTGAAAGATACAGATGGGCACCTGATAACACATCCCTCTTTTCGCAGAATCTTGACAACAATCAAGTCTCTACAGACCAGAATCTTGACAGCCTAGTTAATACATTTTCTAAACAAATACTAAACGCAATGCTTGCTGCAGATATGCGCATTAAGGTCAGACCTGGCCGCCCAAAATCGAAACCCTGGTATAGCAGGGAATGCTATTTAGCCAAAAAATCTGCTAAGGCAAGCCTCACAACCTTTAAGGAAACGAACACTGACGTAGACCGCAATATTTATGTCTCAAATAGGAAAAGATACACGACCTTAATAAACTTCAACAAGAAAAAATATCTTCAGGAAAAACAAGAACTTCTTAAAAATGCCCGTGACTCCGCAAACTTTTGGAAAACTATAGCTACCTTGAAATATAACAATTTTAGAGTGGCAATGCTTTTACAACAAACTGCTCTCTGCTGAAACGACGATAGGAAGCGACCTATCTACTCTCTCACGAATTGATCCTGAACTCTACTGTGAAATCTCCATAACAGAAATAACTAGAGAAATCTCCAGTCTGGCAAATGAAAAAGCTTGTGGCGCTGACGAAATTCCGAATGAAGCATTAAAGACCCTACCTTTCGAACACCTTGTTACTCTAAAAAATATATTCAACAGAATCATTAATTCTGGTTCATATCCCTTAATATGGTCTAAATCTATCATCCATCCTATTTTTAAAAGCGGTGACCGGGATAATCCATCAAACTACCGCGGAATTGCCCTTATTAGTAATCTGTCAAAACTTTTCACATCAATACTAAAATCGCGATTACGCAACTGGATTGAAGGTAGATCAATTATTCCAGAAAACCAGGCCGGATTCAGAAAAGGCTACTCCTGTCAAGATCACATATTCACACTGTTGTCCTTGATACAGCTGACTCTCAGACGTAAAAGAAGAAAACTCTATGCTTTTTTTGTGGACCTAAAAAAGGCTTTTGACACTGTTCCCCACTCACTTCTGTGGTCAAAATTGGGTGAATTAGGTCTGGATTTCCGCTTTGTTAACCTTATCAGGAACTACTTCGAACAAATGACAACGACGGTGAGATGGAATGGACTATTTACTGAACCCATCAAAATCCGATCGGGAGTGTTACAAGGAGAACCCTTATCACCCTATCTATTTATACTCTTTGTAACTGATTTAATCAACATTTTTAATGACTCTACTCTACCAGGCATATACCTCCCTAATTTTGGAACGGTCCACCTTTTGATGTATGCCGACGACATAATTCTCATAGGAGAATCAAAAATCAATCTACAAATAAAAATCAACATGTTGAAAAAATACTTCGAAACAAATCATCTAACCCTGAACGAATCAAAATCCAATATAATGGTTTTCCGAAATGGTGGCCGCCCTGCAAAATCGGACAAATGGTTCTGAGGAGACCAACTGTTGACAGTGACATCTAAATATCTCTATCTTGGCTATCCCCTCACAACAACAATCTCGTTTAGTCAAGTGGCTTCATACTTTAAAGGCAAAGCGCTTGCAGCTACCGGCGAAGTATGGAAAATTATGGAGAAATCCAGGTTGAATTCATTTGGTTCATCAATGAAACTATTAGACTCGATTATCCTGTCAACTCTGCTGTATTCTGCTCCAATTTGGGCAAACGAAAAGTACAAAATCTTGGACCAAATTCAGAATAACTATCTCCGACGACTATTGAACTTGCCGAGTAACACACCAGGCTACATACTACGCATGGAAACCGGACGCTTCTCACTAGGAGTCACAGCAACCAAACTAATTCTAAAGTTCTGGTTAAGAATATTAAAAATGGAAAAATCCAGATTGCCCGCAATCTGTCTAGCCCAATTATGGGAAACGTCCACTCTGACGAATGCCTTTATAGGTTTTACAGAAAATTTAATGAATATCCTAAACTCAACTGGATTCATGTGGTTAAAGAATTGTTCAGACCCCAATATTCTACAGAAAGCAATACCTCAAATTATCAGAATCACTATAGAACAGTCTATCCAAACCGATCAATCAAGAATAACCAATTCGAAGCTACACACACACTACAAATATTTACATAAAACATTCGCAGCAGAGAACTATCTACTAAGTGAACTCCCACTGCCGGCTAAACGCCTCATTGCGCAATTGAGAATTCTATTTGTTTTATATCGAGAAGACCATATAAAATATCTAAGGACAGAAGACTTGTATTGCCAACGATGCAAAAATAGAACCGTAAATGAATTAGAACATTATATATTTGAATGCATGCCTCTTGACACGGAAAGAAAAATACTCTTCTCTAAGATAGGCCATACACACTTCACATTATATTCTTTATTATCCAACTTTATAGACAATAGTTCAGTAGCTCTAAATCTATATAACTTCCATAAAAAAAATGCTGTAAAAAAGAAAGACTTAACCAAACATTCAAACATACCAAAAATTTCTGATTGATGAGAAAGACAGAACCAACATCCAATTATTTGTTTAGGCAGATACGATAAGTTAACCCCCACACTGATAAAACGGTGTTTACCTTACAACCCTGAACACGCGGATTTTCCTGGAAAATCTCTTAAAGATTTCTTTAAAAATACATGGCCCACCTGTGCTGTGTGAGAGCTTAAATTGTCTTGTTCCATATGTAAATACCTGTTTTCTTTCCTCTTTTCGCTCTCCACTTCTCCCATCCATATTTCCAAAAATTTTTTTTTTCTTTTTTTGATTTTTTTTATTCTTCTTATTTTTTATTCTTTCTTATAATCTGTATATATTTACCAAATGTATATAATCTTTCTCCATTTTTTATTTCCCACTTTCATAGGTTTCTCCGTTTTGTAACCCCAAGGAGAATCCTCTGTAAGACCTGTGTGTCTTAATAAAGGCTTTTGTGTGTGTGTGTGTGTTTTTAGTTTATCTATATATATTTTTAATCCTCCCTTCTTGAACCTATTATATATGTGGTATAACAACACACACAGGTGAGGAAATAAACACATCACAATTTGGAAGAAGAACCTAGGCGACCCGAGGGAGACTGGCTGGCACAGCTAGACGTGCACCCAATCCCTAGGTGTTAACTAACATGCCCTAAGGGTCTCCCCTTGGAATGTCGCTGATTTGTCAAGTCACTGGACTTTACCTGCCTGTCTCCGCCAGGGTTGTCTGTGTTGGAAAAAAAGAAGAATAGTAAATCAATGATCTTGAAATACTTTTAGACTGACAACACTGTAATATAAAAACTAGAACAAAGGAGTGTTGGTTTTGTTTACAAAATTAGTGATTGTAATGTAAATTGTTAAATATTCTTTTCTATCTCTCTTTGAAAATAATAAATTTAAAATACTTTCATAAAAGGTAAAATCGCCTAATTCTTTAAAACCACTTCAGCTGTAAGTAAACTTGTTATTTGTTGTTTCATTGTCTGAACCATAACAGATTCCCAACATGGTAGCAGAGCGTGGTTCTTTTTGAATCGCGGTAAAATATATATATATATATATATATAATATAAATAAAAACAAAAATGGCTGTCAGCGAAGATATCGCAAATATTGTGTGAGGCTTAAAAATCCTGAAAATTTTGATTTATGGAATTTTCAGATAATTATTTTCAAAGCAAATGGCCTTCTAGATATTGTAAATGGAAAATCGTTGTTTGAAGACTTGAAAGATGAAACTGGAAAAGATAAATGGAGCCTAAAAGACGCCAAAGCACAAAAATACATAATATTAACCATTGAAAAGAATGTTTTAACACATATTCTAAATTGCAAAACTTCAAAAGAAATGTATGAAAAACTAGTAGCCATTTATCAAAGAGAAGATGAGCAATTAAAATGCAAATTACTACAAGAATTTCATGGATTCAAATTTGACAAAAATACAGATATGGCAACAAATATAAGCAGAATGCAAAATTTAGTATTCAAACTAAATAATGTAAAACAAGAAATTGAGGAAAGCTTTGTAATTTCTAAAATACTGAGCATTTTGCCAGACTACTTTAATTACTTCAGCACAGCATGGGACTCGACACCAAAAAGTGAGAAAACGTTAACAAACTTAATATCAAGACTATCACTTGAAGAAACTAAACAAAAAGTAAAGTCTGAAGAGGGAATAGCCATGAGTGCTACTAAAGTAAAGCAGTGCTTTAACTGCAAAAAGAGCGGGCACTTAGCAAAATATTGTAGACTAAATAAAAAATGGTGTACCATCTGTAAAAAGACAAATCATACTCAAGACCAATGCTTCTTTAAGAAATCTCAAAATAAATTCCAGGAAAATATTCCTTGCCGAATTTGTAAAAAGACAAATCATAAAGAAAAGGATTGCTTTTTCAGAAACTAAAATGAAGAAAAATTGTCCTTTTTTTGCAGGAGAGACTTTAAAATGTAAAAATCAGGAATTGCTAGAATTTATTGTAGACAGTGGCTCAACAAGCCATATGATAAATAGTAAAAAGTTTTTACTAGATGAAGTAGATTGCAACTCAAAAATATCAATAGCAAAAAAGGAAGAAACTCTAATAGCAAAATCAGTCGGAAAAATTCAAGGGAAAAAATGTGATCTCAAGGAGGTGATGTTTGTACCAAACTTGACAAATAATTTACTATCGGTAAGTGCCATTACCAGAAATAAAGGCAAATTCGTCTTTGAAGATGAAAAGGTATTTGTCGTAAAAAATGGAAAAAAAAGTTTTAGAAGGAGAAAAACAGGAAAATGGACTCTATACAATAAATATAGAAACAGAAAACCCCGAAATTGAAGAATCTCACCTAACAGCTACCCAAAATGAAGAAATGCTAAAATGGCACAGAAAAATGGGTCACATAAGTTTTTCAAGCTTAAAACAATTAAAATCTATGGTTAATGGAATAAACATAGATAAAAAATAAGTCAAGATGAAATTTGTGAAACATGCATTAAAGTTAAACAGGTAAGAAAGCCATTCAATTCCATTAGAACAAAATCAAAAAGGCCTTTAGAAATAATCCATACAGATGTATGTGGACCTTTAGATCCCACTACCCATGACAACAAAAACTATTTTCTAACATTTCTTGATGACTACACACATTTTTGTCATGTGTATTTGTTACAAAATAAATATGAAGTAAAAGGATATCTAAAAGAATTTATTACAGAAGCAGAAAACCAAATGAATCTAAAAGATTCAAAAATAAGATGTGACAATGGCGGAGAATATGTAAATGAAGATATAAAATCCTGGTGCAAAGCTAAAGGAATCATTATGGATCTCACCATACCTCACTCACCTCAGCTAAACGGCAAAGCCGAAAGATTAAATAGAACCCTGATGGAGAAAACTAGAGCTCTTTTGATTGATTCTGGTGTAGAAAAATACATGTGGGGAGAAGCTGTAAGGGTTTCAGCCTATTTGCTGAACCGAAGCCCTGTTGAATATATGAATTCAATTTTAGACTTTAATATTTTATATAATATTGTCACTGAATAATTATTTTAAATATGTTGGGGCACGTTTTTGTAACCATACCCCCAACAGAAGGCGTATGTATAATCAAATCAAATGGATACATGGCTTCCCTCCCACATAGACTTACAGACCATTTTTTTTGCCCAGAAACTTAGACACTTGGTGACACCAGACTTCCATGCCGAAAGCTGATGCCTGGTAAAGAAGAAGACATCCAGAGACATCCGAGCTGGAAACTGTTGTTTCATATGTACATATATTCCCCTCACCAAAAAATTTAGGTAAAGGTGACCAGAAAAAAAAAAAGGGAAAATAGAGAAGGAAGATCTCTAAAGACTGAACCTTATAAAATATCCTCCCCGAGAAAGGAAGGCGTTATATTACAGTTCAAGTGAAAAGGGGCCTGTGTCGATTTTAGCTAAGACGGAGGGGGGGCGATATATATATATCGTCCCGAGAAAAAGGGAGGATGGTATTTCAATCCATGTGGAAGGGGGGGGCCTGGGGTCTGAAATTTTACACTATCGCCGTAGCTGTTGCTCTCTTTAGATTTTTTTGTTTTGGTAATACTATATGTTCTATTTTGATGGAAGAGGCCTGGGGTCTGAAATCTTACACTAGTGCCGTGACTGTTTCTCTCTTTAGATTTTTTGTTTTGGTAATACTATATGTTCTATTTTGATGAGGCCTGGGGCGTCTATGAAATTGATACTGGAGCCGTTGGCCATTTTGATTGGTGTTTCTTTCGGCGAATGAAAATGGAGAGAGAGATGAATAAAAGAAGGTTCTTTGCCAAAAGGCAGCATTCGATCGGAGTCGCTCAGTGAAAGGACAGTCTGCAGACAGGAGACCAGACCTTTGCCGGCACTTTCGAGAAAAGGTAAGCCATTTGTCATTATGACTTAGCGCCTTCCCCCCCCCCCCTTTTGTGTAGTAGCCAACCTAGATTTCGCATGGGCCCTAAAGGGCTATAAAGTAACTTCAGGTCACCTCTATCTAAATTTTACTATGTAAATAGCATATCTCGTCAGTATAGACATGTTCCCAAATTTTAAGATATTTAAATAAATATCTAGAGAAATTTTCTTGTTTCCTCTGTTACCTATTTCATACATAATTTGCCTTATGGTGCTATTCCCACTGTTTAAATGAAATGTTGTATGTTTCTTACCTATTTGAAGGGAATGTTACTTATAATCAAGTCTCCCATAAATTACCGGCCACATACATTGCCGCGAGTGTCTGTGTTTCAGTGTTTTATAGATTGCCCAATTTAATAACGATTTCATGGGTTGTCTGATGAAATTGTATAATAGTGTCGCGGCTGTTTCCATCTTTAGACCATTGTTCTGACAATATTATATGCTCGATCCTTGCTTTAGCTCAACTCTTAATCAATTACAGAGTTTTTCCCCCCTTTTCTTTTTTATTTATTTTATTTATCCTGTTTGCACAAATTGCATTACATGTGATGATGTAAAGACATATGCCGATAGTGCATCACTGACAGCTGTGCTGCTATTATACAACATTAAGGTCTTGCTGCGGGTTATATACATGGGGTTGTTGGCCTAAATTGCTATATATATATATACTTAAGTAAGGAAACTTTAATAAGTCACATCGTGTATCCTCCCTTTTCAACTATCCAAACCGGGAACCCAACAATGGCGCCCAACGTGGGTTCCCGGTTTGGATAGTTGAAAAGGGAGGATACACGATGTGACTTATTAAAGTTTCCTTACTTAAGTATATATATATATAGCAATTTAGGCCAACAACCCCATGTATATAACCCGCAGCAAGACCTTAATGTTGTATAATAGCAGCACAGCTGTCAGTGATGCACTATCGGCATATGTCTTTACATCATCACATGTAATGCAATTTGTGCAAACAGGATAAATAAAATAAATAAAAAAGAAAAGGGGGGAAAAACTCTGTAATTGATTAAGAGTTGAGCTAAAGCAAGGATCGAGCATATAATATTGTCAGAACAATGGTCTAAAGATGGAAACAGCCGCGACACTATTATACAATTTCATCAGACAACCCATGAAATCGTTATTAAATTGGGCAATCTATAAAACACTGAAACACAGACACTCGCGGCAATGTATGTGGCCGGTAATTTATGGGAGACTTGATTATTAGTAACATTCCCTTCAAA
Source organism: Cordylochernes scorpioides (assembly GCA_030710605.1). NCBI lineage: Eukaryota > Metazoa > Arthropoda > Arachnida > Pseudoscorpiones > Chernetidae > Cordylochernes > Cordylochernes scorpioides. The sequence continues at coordinate 62,315,353 of CP092866.1, forward strand.
TAGGTAAGAAACATACAACATTTCATTTAAACAGTGGGAATAGCACCATAAGGCAAATTATGTATGAAATAGGTAACAGAGGAAACAAGAAAATTTCTCTAGATATTTATTTAAATATCTTAAAATTTGGGAACATGTCTATACTGACGAGATATGCTATTTACATAGTAAAATTTAGATAGAGGTGACCTGAAGTTACTTTATAGCCCTTTAGGGCCCATGCGAAATCTAGGTTGGCTACTACACAAAAGGGGGGGGGGGGAAGGCGCTAAGTCATAATGACAAATGGCTTACCTTTTCTCGAAAGTGCCGGCAAAGGTCTGGTCTCCTGTCTGCAGACTGTCCTTTCACTGAGCGACTCCGATCGAATCCTGCCTTTTGGCCAAGAACCTTCTTTTATTCATCTCTCTCTCCATTTTCATTCGCCGAAAGAAACACCAATCAAAATGGCCAACGGCTCCAGTATCAATTTCATAGACGCCCCAGGCCTCATCAAAATAGAACATATAGTATTACCAAAACAAAAAATCTAAAGAGAGAAACAGCCACGGCACTAGTGTAAGATTTCAGACTCCAGGCCTCTTCCATCAAAATAGAACATATAGTATTACCAAAACAAAAAAATCTAAAGAGAGCAACAGCTACGGCGATAGTGTAAAATTTCAGACGCCAGCCCCCCCCCTTCCACATGGATTGAAATACCATCCTCCCTTTTTCTCGGGACGATATATATATATCGCCCCCCCTCCGTCTTAGCTATAAATCGACACAGGCCCCTTTTCACTTGAACTGTAATATAACGCTTTCCTTTCTCGGGAAGGATATTTTATAAGGTTCAGTCCTTTAGAGATCTTCCTTCTCCATTTTTTTTTCTGGTCACCTTTACCTAAATTTTTGGTGAGGGGAATATATGTACATATGGAACAACAGCTTCCAGCGCGGATGTCCCTGGATGTCACTGGTGTTTCCTTCACCAGGCATCGGCATGGAAGTCTGGTGTCACCAAGTGTCTAAGTTTCTGGGCAAAAAAAATGGTCTGTAAGTCTATGTGGGAGGGAAGCCATGTATCCATTTGATTTGATTATACATACGCCTTCTGTTGGGGTATGGTTACAAAAAACGTGCCCCAACAATCCTCCCCCTGCCAAGTAATGGACAAATGCGTTTGTGCTATTCATTATTCATCTGTCTTTCATCAGTTACTATGAAAGCAGGCCCATTTCTAGCAAAATGCATTTTCCATTACTAGGTGAAGCCAGGTGTACCGAAACCTATAGGGAAGATAAGGCTAATCAAAATGATGGTATGCTATTCTAGATGTTTATTATTCCGAACATTAGTGGGCATTGTGCATCCTGGCAAAGGGGTTTTTATGTGTTATTATTCTGTCAGCACACTGTTATCAACATAGGTCATGGGGGACAGTCATATCATATGTATGGAAGTAAGCAAGGTCATCTGTCTTACCATTCATGGGTATATATACCACCCTTCCACTTTCTTCTTTGGCCTTGAGGAGTAGGCCCTCCTTGTGGTAAGTCCTCTCAACCCCATCCTTGCCTCTTGTGGTGCTGGATTCATTGCTACCTTCTTTCTGCTAACAATACAGTTAGAACATTTCCCTATTACATATTATATATAAAAATTTGGGCGCCAAGAAGTCGTTTAGAAATAACTGACTAGTCCAACTCCTAAAACATGCCAGCATCTTTATTTAAGTACCAATCAAGACATTCGTGTGGTATAGTTATACATATACAATCAAAGGAAAGGATAATTATAGTTAGCTGAAAGAAATATCTTGATACATAATGATTAGCCTATGACATGATGACTTTTGCTAAATAAAAAAAAAGGTTACAGAAAACAAATTGTGAAAGTAATTATTAAATAAGGCACGAAATATGTAATGATAAATGAATCCTTCCATGTTATATGATGGGTATAATATATATATTGAAGAAAACACGTATCATGCAGATAGTGATTAAATATGATAAAAATCATCCCATGATAGATGATAAAGAAAACTACTACAAAATTATATATGATGACAAAATATATATACTTATACAAGTAAGGCGGATAAAAGACAATAAGGATAAAATAGATCATGCCTTGAGGGAAGAATAAGCCATGACAACATGTTAAAAAAAATCGCAACATGGCCGGTAAATATTACTAATATCATGAATATCAAAGGAAATAAAATTGTTGAAATGAATAGCATATGATTATAATATAATATATATGATATAAAATAATAACATATTCAATAAGAAAATGAAAACACATTATATATATTTGTGCGCTGAAGGTTCAAGGTTTAGTATCTCAGTTAAGTTTTTCAATCTTATTCAGTCTGGAATCACGAGTTGGTCACTGGGTAATATTCGTCTATCCCGATCCTACTGGAGGGTGTGTTTTCTCTTATGTGTTAGATTCCTCTGTTACAATACTCTCAACTCAGATGGGTACGTCATTTAGAATCTTGGTCAAATGGAACATAGCCCAGACCTCTATTAAACTACACAGTCCATTTAAATCTAGGGTGACAACCGTATGAAGAAAGCTCTCTGTTTAACAGAGAAACTAATCAACTTCTCCCATTTTGTTTGTGACTCCGTTTACCTTGTCTCTGGGGTGTGTACAGTTCAGCTACCTCCCCCTTCCAAGAAATTCATATTACTTTCATCTACTAATATACCCTCTATTCATTGACCTGAATCCTACAAATCTACATCTTATAAATTTGAATTTTATCAATCTGAAATTTTGGTTCTTTTACAAATTCCTTCAGAATTCTACTCCCTGTATAACTGCTCTTAATTCTACTGTCCTCAATACAACACTTCTAAAACTTTGACTCATTGGCTCGTTCTGGCGTCTCGTTCGCGGTCCTTATAGTTAACTAATACCTTAAAATCTTATCCTATCATGAAACGAGTTTAAACTCGTTGAAGGTCCTAATAATTACTTATTCTGCCTCTCGAATCGGTCTTATGCTCGAATTCATTCCAACAAAACGTATGGCAGGGCGAATCCTTTATTAGAAGAAACTTCCGCTAGCTATGGGGGATCAAACTGGTACCAAAAAAAATTCAATAGACGGAAACTACTTCGTCTAGAATAACTGGGCAATCTCTGCCTACATGCCAATCTTACAGGACCTCCCGTCTGGAATACCCTCGCTCCAGCCACGCTAAAAACGTCGAAACTACGGTGTCAGATCGGTTACCCAAGGTCGCGCCGTTATACCCCAGGCTATACGGCATGGCTAAAACAAATCCCCCATCCTGCATAAAATTCAATCTATACCTCTTCGTTTCCTCTAATGAGGAGAAGTTTTGTGGGTTTTCTGGTCTGATCATAACCTCCCACAACCTTCCAGTCTGAGAATCGAGATATGATCATTATCTACGACTCTTAAAATTCAAGTTGATATAAATAACAAAGAGTACTTTATTACCCTCTAGTAATAGAAATTAAAAAAATTTTTATACTCCTCCAAAAGGAGTCCTAACAAAAATGGAGCGAATATTTTCCTAACAATAGAGTTTTTACAGTCCTGTGAGGCTATCGTTCCTAACAAATAAAGAAATCAAATTTAAAAATCGAACCTATTAATTCCCTACACTATTCTAAAGTAATTTTGGTCTAACAATATAATAGTTTTTTAACCTTCTTCTACATTTATTCCTCTTCACATTCACACAATTCAGTCACTGAGGGCATTCATCCTAAAGTTAGAAGCTGCTATAGACGCCAAAACACTCAATTATTTCTGTCAAATAGACCCTTACAATAATAAAATCTTCTAGGACTAGACGTGAAATCAAATAAAGTTACCTAATTAAAACAAAGTGGGAACTAAAGCCCTAGGTTACTCAAAAGAAATGCCTCTGTACAAGCTCTATATATATTAATTCATTATACTCACTAAATGATTGTTAACAATAATTGTTGACAAGTCTAAATAATCTGGGAGCTAGCCTACCAAAAAAAAAAAAAAAAAACTGTGTAACTTCAAAAACTGCCCTTGCTTTGACACTAAGCGACTATTCACGACAATTCTATATAGACACACACAAAATATAGGGGCGAATAAAGAACCATTAAGCGTGACACCTCATAAAAGCGGATTGAGTCTCTCCCCTAGCCACCGTGGGTGAAGTCACTTTCTTCTTACTTCCTCGTGCGTCTGCCCCCTTTGCAGTAGTCCGACCTCAGCACCCTATTGAAAGATGGATTTATAGGGTTTACGATTCACTACCCAACACTAACATTCTCAAGTGCTTTCCAAGGATCGACTACAGTCTGGGCCTACTTAACTTCTACCCCTGGCCTAGGGTCCCTATACCTCACAACTTCACTCTGAGAGATTGACCTTTCATGTCCTCATTAGAAACCTATTTCAAAGCTACTACCTGAAGGCCAGGGATTATAGGGTTTCTGAATTACCCAACACAAGCCATAGGATGCCTATTAGGTTCGTTGTTTTAGACATAGCCCCCCTCTAAGTTGTGATTTCCTACACCTTCCTTCACCTATTACTCCTGATAATAACTAAAATTTCAGATTTACACTAAATAGTTAATTCATAATGGTATACATTATTCTCATTGGTCTTTGAAACTCGGGTTTTAACAAGAAATAGTTTGTATATAAAAAAAAGGAATCCTAATGAAGTTCTACTTAAAAAAAAAGGTTTTTAAATGAAAAAAAAAAAAAAAGGTTGAAATCTCTAAACTTCTCATTCTATCGAGCTGATTCTCCGTACACACTCCAAAAATCCTAGTTAGTGGCGACAGTCTAAGCAGAATTTACACTGTGTGGGCCTTTTCACCCTTGTAGACCTGCGTAAAGTTAAACTGTTCACACTAACTCTGTCAATTTCCCCTCGTCTCATTACTTCTGAGTCCGCTCTGGTTGTCACCCCTTGTGGAACCACTACATTGACAGACCTATTAGGGAGATAAGCTGGACCTGTAAGATGAATCCAATGATCTTCATCACTGGAACTTTGACTTGAATTACCATCACTAGTCTCCTCCTCCTCTGTGGGGAAAATCCTAATTGGTATATGGTATTGTTTTAACCTATCTATATGGTATTTATCCAAATTCCCAGTTTCTAGATTCTTCAAGAGATATACAGTATCACCAGCTCTTTTTAGTACCTCATATGGACCCCCCATACCTTGGCTCAAATTTGTGACGCCCCTTCGTCTCATGCATTCTCTCCACTAGGACTAAGTCCCCGTTATTGAAAGTTCTCAGCCTTTTGTTTTCGAACTTAATCCTAGCTTCTTCCTGTTCATTCAAGTAGGTTTGCCTTACTACCTCTCTTATCTTCTCGACCTCCTCTGTTAGTTCCCGCTCGTAGAAGGCTGCCGTTTGAGCAATCAAATCTTCGCTTACAGGACTTTGTCCCGCTTCCTGAAAGGGTTGCGGGAGCCTCAGCTCATGTCCGAAGACGAGTTTCGCTGGCGTAAATCCTGTACTAGAATGTTCAGTGGTTCTGATAGCTAAAGCTACCATGGGTAAGATGTCATCCCAATTAGAACCTGCCTCACACCTACGCAAAGATTCAATTACTGTTCTGTTGAGCCTTTCTACAGCGCCATTACTTTGAGGTCTCCAAGCAGTGGTGTTCACTGCACTTACCCCCATGGCCTTGCAAATCCCTTTGAAAATACAGCTAATGAATGCCGAACCCCGGTCCGAAAGTATAGTTTTCGGTACTCCAAAGATAGTAATTACGCTTTCCAACAGCGCTTTAACCACTGTATTGGCACACTGGTCTCTTGTAGGTATTAAAATAGGGAATTTGGTAAATAAATCGACTATGGTCAGGATGCTAGAATGTCCTTTGGAAGTCTTCTCTAAGGGTCCTATGAAGTCTAGAGCAAGATGCTCAAATGGTTTTCCAGGCCTGAAGTGGGGAGCATTACCAGCCTTGGTTACACCTTGATTTGAGAGCTGGCAACCCTCGCATCTGTATATATGGTTTCGGACCTGTGTCCTCATACCCGGCCAAAAATAATCGTCCTTCAGCCTTCTCATTACCTTCTTGACCCCAAAATGACCTCCCGTCGGAACGTCGTGGTGATATTTAATCACCATCTCCCTAATGTCTGGCGGAACCACCTTCACCCAGATACCCCCACTGTTCTTAGACACAAGGTAACCCTCGTGCATTTTATAATCCTTATTTTTATAAGTTACAGTCTCGGTAGACCGTCTGTCACCTATTAGTTTCAATAAGGGGGCCCATTTCTTGTCCTTAAGCAAACCTTCCCACGTCCGATCACTATCTATCAAGGGGGGCCCACGATTTTTAATTACTGCGGCCACAACTCTCTTATCTCGTGATGGTTCAGGATCATCCTCACACGGGAACCTACTGAGGAAGTCGGCTACCGTGTTTTCTTTCCCCGGGACATACACAAATGTCACATTGAAGTCTTGGATGATCTCTGCCCATCTAGACAATCGAGCGTTCTTATAATCAGACCCCTTGTTATAAGTGATCGGTTTGTGATCGGTATGCACCTCAACCTTACTGCCCGCCAGGAGGTGTTTAAAGTGCTGCAGAGACAACACTACGGCATAAGCCTCCTTTTCGATTGTGGAGTAGCGAGTTTCGGGGCCTATCAACCGTTGCTATAGTAAGCTATTGGCTTGACAACCCCGTCTATCTCCTGTTGGAGACAAGCGCCAACCGCTATTCCACTGGCGTCTGTATTGAGGATAAATGGTCGCCCTATCATTGGATGAGCCAGTAAAGGCTCACTGGTTAGTACTTGTTTTATGGTCTCAAAGGCTGTCTGCTCTATTGTACCCCAAGTGAATCTTCGCCCCTTTCTCAATAAGTTACTTAGTGGAGCTAGGAGTTCACCTGCGTTGGGTATGAAGCGCCTGTAGTAGTTTACAGTACCCAAAAGACTTCTGACCCCCCTGATGTTGTGGGGACGTTTCAAATCCCTGAGAGCCGCGACATTATC
>CP092866.1:62322458-62376547 GCA_030710605.1 Cordylochernes scorpioides
TGCGTCTGGTGCGGGGATCACCATAGATGAGTCTCAACCTGGTAGCAACGAACGGGTCATCACCATCTCTGGCACGCCCCAGCAGATCCAGATGGCCCAGTACCTCTTGCAGCAAAATGTAAGAGAACATTCCTTCCGGAAGCGATACAATCGCAACGCCAAGCCACTCTCACATTTGGAAGTGGGAGCAATAGTCCTTGTCCAGGATCACCGCACAAAACATTGGACCCTCCTTGCTGAGGTTCTCGAACAACTTCCACGCGGTCGCAGCTACCTCATCCGGACCGACGCCGGACGCCTTCTTCGCCGTAATCGCAGATTCTTACGACCTTTCGTGCCTCCACCGTACACCACCCCACCCAACTCAGCTCAACATCAGCAGACCTTATCCCCTCGAACCCGAGAACCGAACCCGCGTTATAGCAACTACGTTGGATCGGTCCCAAGTCCCAATTTCCAGGGGGGGCATGAGATAAGAGGATGCCAGCGGGCGACACTGGCCGGGACGGCGGCTGGCCAGCCGACCTGCGCGCGCAGGCTGCGCGCGCACTTTTCGAACACCGCCTGATGTCAGCCGGCGGTAAACGCGGTAAACAGCGCGTCGCTACAACCTGCGGCGTTTCCTTCCATTATATAATACTCTAGGCGCTGGTGGAGTAAAAACTGTACTCCACCTGCCTCTTATAATTGTATGTAATCTTTGGACACTTATTAAAATATAAATTATTAATTTATAGTTCTCACTGCAGCTCGAACCTTTACCCTAACGCGGTAGAACAGCCATGATGGTAGAGGCGCTGTTCTCACTGCCTCTACTGTACATCAGAATGAACTATAATTATTACTAGTGTATTATTATTCCAACAGCCTATGACCTTTAAACCTTTATACCTTCATATACACTCGACGGGGTAGTCACCTTGTTAAAAAAAAATCTATAATGTCATAGATCAGCTAGAGGGAGAACATAACAAAATTGTGCGAATAGTCTGTTTCAACTACTGATTGTAAGCCTATTAAACTCGTTCTCTTTAGGTTGGCTCGCTCATTAATCTTCAATCTACGTTCAATAGTCATATTGAGTTCACATGGATGCTAGATGTAAACTGTATCAAAATAGTGTAGTTTTCTAGTTTCCGAATTATATGACAGTTAAATAAAAAAAAAAAAAACATTCTGGAAATATCTCGCACTGGCTACTATAAAAAAAATTGAATGGGGTACATCTCTGATCTTACAGGATACCTCATGGCTCATAGAATTGAATCGCTCATTTCTCACTAAAATATTCACACAGGGTATGGAGGTCTCCAGCGGTTCTATAGCTATTGGTCAACTAAATTAATTAATGGCAGGAATTGAAGCTAGTTTAAATGCTCATGTGTTGTTTTGTCATGCGTCTTTATGTCATCTGCAAAGGAAAGTGTCGCCTCAAAGGACCTAATTCTGGGACTAACATCCGCTGCACATTTCAGGAAGGAGTGGTCGTCCATACAATAGCAAGATATCATTTTGCTGCCAATGTACAATGTTGAGCATTTTCCATGTCGTCATTTTGTCGATCCCCAATCTTCTAGGGTGTTTCTTTAAGCATTTCTCGATGTCATTTAATGCTCCATGCGATCCCGCCCGGCATTCAATAAGTAAGTATTTGATCGTACCACCTCCAGGAGACCATCCCATTGCGGCCGAATCATTTCCACCCAACTTATAACGCCGTCCATATCGCGTAATTGAAATTAGTGTAAAACTCAAAGAATAAGACCTTAATCTCTTAATTCTTTACTAATTTCAGTTGGCTCAACATAAATCTTCTCAATTATTAATTTAGTACAGTGGCGTGACATGTCACACTTCTTCTAGTTCTTTCGCAAGCTCGATTAATCCCAGTGAAAGCCAGTTCAGGCGTCAATCCCGTGCTAACCCGTCATGCATGACTTCAAATTTGGAAATTATTAGACCTGAATATTTGCAGTGGCATCTGCTTCCACTGAAAGTATTTAAGACACAAGGCTGCCTCTTTAAATCACTGTCTTTACTCTCACATGCCTGTGTAAACTTTAACCATGACCTTATCAATTCTCAAAATTCTGCCTATCGAGTATCCTGAGAATCAATGTTCTTCTTGTCTACGGCGGATTAACACAATAATTGTTCCCTAGAGTTATCTGCGTCGAGTGGTCAGTCTGTACTACTAATTCTCCACTCTAACTCCAGGATTCCTTTATCTACTCAGGCTGTTCAAAATTTTTCAAGACAGTTGTTCAAATCCCCAATGATAATCTGCTAAATTTCGATAATTATTGAAATTCTCATTAAACAGACTAACTACACCTTCCTGACACAGAAGTGTCCAGCATCAAGATATGGCGTACTGCCCATTTCTTCATTTGATGACTGTGTCAAATTACAGCTGAAGAAACATACTAAGCATATAACTGGTTTAAATTTCATGTAATCTCATCATGCCTTCTGCTGGCAAATATTTACTGTAAAATTCAATACTATCAAGATGGTTTTATTTGTCTTCATCCAAAAAAAAATGTTTCAGAAATAGAATCTTGGAAATCTCTACTAAAGACAAAATTATACATTTGTCAATTCAGGATAACCTTCCCTTGTCAGAGTGTATACAGGATATTTAAGATCATATGCAGTTGGAGGCATCATGAGAAAAGGAAAAAAAGTCGGTTGCCTGACGCGTCTTTTTATGGTGATCAAATTTCTCTCTTCACGGGTACGCTAACTGGATCTTCAATTCTATTTTCACCTTAAGGCTCATATATCTGGATGCACAGGCTAGTATGATTTGATAGAAAGCGCTATTAAAATGAAGTTAAGATATTTGTATCCAGCAATAATTATCAGAACTCACCTCTGCTGTGAGAAAATTATATCAGAGCTATGATGAAAAAAAAAATGCTTAGTCATTTCAGTAGACTACTGTAAAACACTGATCACCGTTCTAAATTTGAACCATGGGAAATCCAACCTCATTTCTCATACTGTATATAATAATTTGAGAAAGTAAAATAAAGAAATTGTAATCAATGGTGCTCGCAACAGAATTCAAAATGATTGGGACACAGAACATTATAAATAATGTCCAGCAAGCAGGATACCAAACCATCTTTATATTACAACATTTCCACAAAATATCTATAGGGCGATATGTTACATTCCATACTCACAAACATCTATAACAATAGCCAACTACTTAAGAAACTCTGGCATCCAAACGTATTACTGTAATTCCCCTAACATAGGCTCCACCATAAAAGTCCGCTATCTAAAATAATCCTACTATCATAAAACCCACTAACCAAAACAGAGAATAAAAGGCAATATATTCCGTAGAGTGTAACAGCTGCCAAGTAATACGCAGGGGAGACAGGAAGGAGAGTCAGCAATAGAATATATGAACATAGACGCAACGTTATTAATCAAGACAATAGGTCTCTAATTTTCCAATACTGCAAAGGAACAGGTCACACTTTCGCATTAGGAGAACCTAGAATACATTACAATAACATAAACAGCAAATATAAAAGGCTTATAATTGATTTCTATTATTCAGAAAACACAATAGCATTAATAGAAAATAGATTTGCCCGAAACATATAACACAATATATCCTAGTACCAGCTAATAATATCAACAATAATATAAGTAACTTATATGTAATAGCCAATAACTATTATAAAACTACTTAAATAATAGAATTTCTAACCTATAAGATAATTCATAGAATATAGCAAACAATAGTAGAATATGTGTAATACCTTAATCAAAAAAAATATGTCTTAAGAAAACAAATAATATGCAAAACTTTCTAATGTATATATATATATATGTACATAGAATCATAATAGTTTTAGCATCAGGCGACGTTATATTTTCTTGATATATTGTATATGTTTCTCCTGTAGAAGGGCGGACAAGCTCGAAAGCTCGAGAAGACCAGAATAAAAGATACTCATCCCCATAGACGTTTTACTTTGATATCAGAAATCAATGATAATATTAAGGTTTTGCCACAAACAATGTGAATCGTAAAAGACAGCGGCGAGAGATGCGGTATACACCGCCTCAACATAACTTTCATTGCCTGATAAAATGCCAGTGAAACGGAAAGCATAAATTAAAATTCACGATTTATAATAGACTGTTAATCTCAGGATGCGTGGACTACTTCACCAATACTTAAAAATAGTATGGCTTTTCATTAGGTATATATTTCTAAAGTATAGGGGAAGAAACATATACTAAATTCGAGCCCCGCGGCGGGCGACATTGTTGGGTTCCCGGTTTGGATAGTTGAAAAGGGAGGATACACGATGTGACTTATTAAAGTTTCCTTACTTAAGTATATATATATATAGCAATTTAGGCCAACAACCCCATGTATATAACCCGCAGCAAGACCTTAATGTTGTATAATAGCAGCACAGCTGTCAGTGATGCACTATCGGCATATGTCTTTACATCATCACATGTAATGCAATTTGTGCAAACAGGATAAATAAAATAAATAAAAAAGAAAAGGGGGGAAAAACTCTGTAATTGATTAAGAGTTGAGCTAAAGCAAGGATCGAGCATATAATATTGTCAGAACAATGGTCTAAAGATGGAAACAGCCGCGACACTATTATACAATTTCATCAGACAACCCATGAAATCGTTATTAAATTGGGCAATCTATAAAACACTGAAACACAGACACTCGCGGCAATGTATGTGGCCGGTAATTTATGGGAGACTTGATTATTAGTAACATTCCCTTCAAATAGGTAAGAAACATACAACATTTCATTTAAACAGTGGGAATAGCACCATAAGGCAAATTATGTATGAAATAGGTAACAGAGGAAACAAGAAAATTTCTCTAGATATTTATTTAAATATCTTAAAATTTGGGAACATGTCTATACTGACGAGATATGCTATTTACATAGTAAAATTTAGATAGAGGTGACCTGAAGTTACTTTATAGCCCTTTAGGGCCCATGCGAAATCTAGGTTGGCTACTACACAAAAGGGGGGGGGAGGCGCTAAGTCATAACGACAAATGGCTTACCTTTTCTCGAAAGTGCCGGCAAAGGTCTGGTCTCCTGTCTGCAGACTGTCCTTTCACTGAGCGACTCCGATCGAATCCTGCCTTTTGGCCAAGAACCTTCTTTTATTCATCTCTCTCTCCATTTTCATTCGCCGAAAGAAACACCAATCAAAATGGCCAACGGCTCCAGTATCAATTTCATAGACGCCCCAGGCCTCATCAAAATAGAACATATAGTATTACCAAAACAAAAAATCTAAAGAGAGAAACAGCCACGGCACTAGTGTAAGATTTCAGACTCCAGGCCTCTTCCATCAAAATAGAACATATAGTATTACCAAAACAAAAAAATCTAAAGAGAGCAACAGCTACGGCGATAGTGTAAAATTTCAGACGCCAGCCCCCCCCTTCCACATGGATTGAAATACCATCCTCCCTTTTTCTCGGGACGATATATATATATCGCCCCCCTCCGTCTTAGCTATAAATCGACACAGGCCCCTTTTCACTTGAACTGTAATATAACGCTTTCCTTTCTCGGGAAGGATATTTTATAAGGTTCAGTCCTTTAGAGATCTTCCTTCTCCATTTTTTTTTCTGGTCACCTTTACCTAAATTTTTGGTGAGGGGAATATATGTACATATGGAACAACAGCTTCCAGCGCGGATGTCCCTGGATGTCACTGGTGTTTCCTTCACCAGGCATCGGCATGGAAGTCTGGTGTCACCAAGTGTCTAAGTTTCTGGGCAAAAAAAATGGTCTGTAAGTCTATGTGGGAGGGAAGCCATGTATCCATTTGATTTGATTATACATACGCCTTCTGTTGGGGTATGGTTACAAAAAACGTGCCCCAACAAATATTCTGTGGTATAACATCATTAATATTTGCATAGTTATCACTCCTCACTATTCTTATATATTATTACTTGTAAATAAATGGTAAGATATAGTTATGCATAAATAAACTATTTTCAATTACTAAAATCGTATGTATCAATTTCTAAAATAATATAAAACCTAAAACCATTCTAACAGTGGCAGCATAAAGCGTGGTTAAAACTTAAAATCTAAAATCGTAAAAATAAAAATGGCTGCTGTTATGGAAGATATTTCGATTATAGATAAATTAAAAGACTCTGAAAATTTTGATATTTGGAAATTTCAAATTAACATTATTTTTAAAGCTAATAATTTAATTGAAATAATAAATGGTAAATTGTGTTTTAAAGATCAAAAGGATGAAAAAGAAAAAAACGCATGGATAATAAAAGATGCTAAAGCCCAAAAATATATTATTTCAAGCATCGATAAAACGATATTAACACACATAATACATTGTGAAAATGCCAAATAAATGTATGACACCATATGCAGAATATTTGAAAGAGATGATGAACAATTAAAATGTAAGCTGCTACAAGAATTTCACACTTATAAATTTGATAAAAATGTAGACCTTGTAGCCAACATAAGTAATTTAAGAAATTTGGCTTTTAAACTCAATAATCTAAAACAGAACTTTGATGACAATATTGTTATTTCAAAGATCTTAACAATTTTGCCAGAAGATTATAATTATTTTTGTACTGCTTGGGAATCAACTGGAAAAGATGAAAAAACTATTGAAAATCTAATATCAAGATTGACCACTGAAGAAATAAGAAGAAATAGACAGAGCCAACCAGAAGACCGAGTGGCTATGAATGCAACAAAACAAAAGGTATGTTTTACTTGTAATAAACCAGGACATATATCTAAAAATTGCACCCAAAGAAAATTCTGCAAATTTTGTAAAAAAACTAACCATGAAGAAAAGGACTGTTTCTTTAAGAACAACAGTAAACCTGCTGCTAAAGTAAACAAAGAACAATGCAGAATATGTAAAAAGTTTAATCATAAAGAAAAAGACTGCTATTTCAGGAACAAAGAAAAGCAACCTCCCATTGCTTTCATTGCTGAACAAAGAGAAGAATATGCTAAAAGATCATCAGTCACTTTCATTGTTGATAGCGGATCCACCTGTCACATGATTAATGAAGAAAAGTTGCTTGATCATCAAAAAAAGTGTGATGTGAACATCAATGTTGCAAAAAAAGAAGAAGGTATGAGAGCAAAAACTTCAGGACAATTTAAGGGGAGACAATGTAACCTAAATGAAGTAATATTTGTGCCTGAATTATCAAAAAACCTTTTGTCAGTGACCTCAATTGTTAACAACGGAGGAGAAGTAAATTTTAAAGGTGATAAAGTGACAATTTTGAAAGATGGAAAAAAAGTTCTAGAAGGAGATCAACTTGAAAATGGACTTTATGCTGTAAATATTGAACAACATTTTTCAAAGCAAAATGACTCGAACCTTACCTTACCAAGTGAAAACAAAACCCAAGAATGGCACAGAAAATTGGGACACATTGGGATGCAGAATCTAAGAAAACTTGAAAGTTTGGTTGATGGTATGGAGCTTAACAAATTGGAAAAACAGGAAAATGATGTGTGCGAAATTTGCATCATGGCAAAGCAAACTAGGAAGTCATTTGGAAATGAAAGATCTAGAGCTACCCGACCTTTGGAAATTGTTCATACTGATTTGTGCGGCCCAATAGAACCCTTAACACATGATAATAAGAAATATATAATGACATTTTTGGATGATTATACACATTTCTGTTATGTGTATTTGCTCAGCAATAAATATGAAGCAAAAGAATATATTAAAGAATATGTAAATGAAGTGGAAAGATTCTTAAATGCGAAAGTGTCAAAATTAAGGTGTGATAATGGCGGTGAATATGCCAATACGCAAGTTAAAGAATGGTGCAAAATGAAAGGAATAATACTTGATTTTACAGTTCCATATACTCCACAATTGAATGGAAAAGCAGAAAGGTTGAATCGAACTCTGATTGAAAAAACCAGAGCACTTTTGCTGGATTCCAAATTAAATAAGGGAATGTGGGGAGAGGCCACAAGAGTCGCTGCCTATTTAATCAACAGAAGCCCTTCAAATACAGTACAAACAACACCAGCACAGATGTGGTTTGGAAGAAAGCCTAATCTTTCTAATGTAAAATTATTCGGGAGTGAAGTGTATGTCAAAAAATTGGGAAACCTAAAAAAATTGGATAGTAAAAGTGAAAAATATTCACTTATCGGATACAGTGGAAATGGATACAGATTGTGGGACATGCAGAAAAGAAGGATTATAATTGCAAGAGATGTGGTGTTTACAGGAAAACTAACAAATGAAATGACCAGTGTCATTCAGCCAAGATACAGAGAAGATTTGGATTCTGAAATAGAGGAAAGTCAAGACATTAAAATGGAATTGGATACCCATGATAAACCACAGAACTCGACCAATTCAAAATATATGTTAAGGAATAGAGAAAATATCAATAGACCTGAAAGACTAAAAGATTATGAAGTGTTGAATTCTGTTTCTGAAGAAATAGGATTGTTAACATACAATGAAGCTGTAACCGGAGTAGACAAAGAAAACTGGGTAAAAGCAATACAGGAAGAAAAAGATTCATTGAAGAAAAATGAAACCTGGGATTTTGTAAATACTGAAGAAGTTAAAGGAAAGAAGATACTCAGTTCTAGATGGATATTCAAGATAAAGGATGGTGGACATTATAAAGCAAGACTTGTTGCTAGAGGAAATGAACAAAAAGAACTCATTTATATAAAAGCACTAATTGAAGAACTTACAAATGAAACCATACTTGCTAAACTAAATATTGACAACCAAAGTGCAATGACTTTAATGAAGACAGGACAAATGAACAGAAAGACAAAACATATAGATGTTCGATATCATTTTTTGAAAGATCAGATAAGAGAAAATGTTGCTGTTCAGTTTTGCCCAACCCAAGACCAAGTTGCTGATATCCTAACCAAGCCTCTGCCAAAGGAAACTTTTGAAAAACACAGATCTTCACTGCTACAGATGTTTTGATAGAGTAATTAAAACTCTAAAACATGAATTCAAGAAGGAGTGTTGAATATATGAATTCAATTTTAGACTTTAATATTTTATATAATATTGTCACTGAATAATTATTTTAAATATTCTGTGGTATATCATCATTAATATTTGCATAGTTATCACTCCTCACTATTCTTATATATTATTACTTGTAAATAAATGGTAAGATATAGTTATGCATAAATAAACTATTTTCAATTACTAAAATCGTATGTATCAATTTCTAAAATAATATAAAACCTAAAACCATTCTAACAAGCCCTACTCAAGAATTAGAGAAAACTCCTGCAGAACTTTGGTTCAACAAAAGACCAAATTTGTCAAACTTACAACTTTTTGGTTATGAAGCTTATGTCAAAACCCTAAAACACATAAAGAAATTGGAAGACAGAAGTAAAAAATATACCTTTATAGGTTATGCACCAAATGGTTATCGCCTTTGGGATGAACAAAGCAAACGAATCTTTACAGCTAGAGATGTAATTTTTTTAGATAAAGGATGTATAAATAAAGAAGAAAAAATACCTATTGTCGAACCAGAAGAAGAATCTGAAGACCAACTAGAATTAAATGAAGAACCAAGTCTACCAGAAATCTCTGAAGACAGAAGATATCCCTACAAAACCAAGTACTTCAAAATATAATCTTAGACCAAGAAGTAGTTTACAAACACCATCAAGATATGAAGACTTCTATTTAGAACAGGATGGAACAACAGAATCAGCTCTTCTAACTTACTCTGAAGCTATATCTGGTCCAAATCAAGAAAAATGGAAAAAGGCAATAAAAGAATAAAAAAAAGTCTCTTGCCAAAAATGAAGTTTGGGAAATAGTAAAAGAAAATGAAGCGTCAAACAAGAAGATTCTGACCTCTAAATGGCTCTTTAAAGTGAAAGAAGATGGTCGCTACAAAGCAAGACTAGTTGTAAGAGGCTTTGAACAAGAAGCAGGCATTGATTATGATGAGACATTCAGTCCAGTTATAAGCACTGTCTCTTTAAGGATATACTTTGCTCTAATGGCTAAGAGAAGGTTTGTTTTTAAAACATTTGACATAAAAACAGCTTTTCTATATGGGTTTTTGGATGAAGAAATATATGTTCAATTGCCGGAAGGTTATAAAGGGAATATATGTAGGTTAAGAAAGGCATTGTATGGTTTAAAGCAAGCCCCATTAAAATGGAATGAAAGATTAAAAACCTTTCTCAAATCACAAGATTTCATACAACTAAAATCAGAGCCATGTCTTTTCAAAACCAACAAAGGAAATATGTACCTTGCAATATATGTAGATGATGGTATCTTAATGGGAGATAATGAAGAAGAATTAAATAATATTTTAGAAAAACTATCCCAAGAGTTTGAAGTTAAAATAAACAATGATCCAAGAACTTTTTTGGGAATAAATTTGTGTTTTGAGGAAAAAAATAAAATTTTACTTTCACAAGAAAATTTTGCAAAATCAGTTCTTGAAAGATATAATATGCAAAACTCAAAACCAGTACCCACTCCCATTACAGATGTAGTAAAAGAATTAGACAAAAACTTAGAAATATCAAATGATAACAAATTTCCCTACAGACAAGCAATTGGAAGCCTTTTATATTTGACAAACAAAACTAGACCAGACATGACCTTTGCCACAAATTTTGAAAGCAGGTCAATGCATGATCCTACAACTCAAGATATTATAAACATCAAAAGAACCCTAAGATATTTAAATCACACCGCCAATTTAGGCATATCATATGATGGAGAGATGCCATTTGAATTAAATGTGTATTGTGACTCTGACTTTGCTGGAGATATTAAAACTAGAAAAAGTACCACAGGATATGTAGTTTATTTATGTGGAGGTCCTATAAGTTGGTGCTCCAGAAAGCAACCTGTAATTGCCCTTTCAAGCACTGAAGCAGAGTTCATTGCTGCAGCAGATGCATGCAAAGAAGTGTCATACATAAGATCCCTATTAGAAGAATTAATTCCAGATAATTTTGATATAAATCTCTATGTTGATAACCAAAGCACTATAAAAATTTTAAAATCAGGCCAATTCACCACTAAAACTAAACATATTGATGTCAAATATCATTTTGTGAAAGATCAAGCTCAAAAGTTTAACCTGATATATTGTCCAACAGAACACCAAATTGCAGACATCCTAACAAAACCTCTAGCCAGACCAATGTTTGACAAATTCAAATCCCTTCTTATGACAACCATTTAAAACATAAGTCAATTGAAGAAACTGTTGAATGTGATAAGATCACTGATTTAAGAGGGAATGTTGGAAAAAAAGAATAGTAAATCAATGATCTTGAAATACTTTTAGACTGACAACACTGTAATATAAAAACGAGAACAAAGGAGTGTTGGTTTTGTTTACAAAATTAGTAATTGTAATGTAAATTGTTAAATGTTCTTTTCTATCTCTCTTTGAAAATAATAAATTTAAAATACTTTCATAAAAGCTATAATCGCCTAATTCTTTAAAACCACTTCAGCTGTAAGTAAACTTGTTATTTGTTGTTTCATTGTCTGAACCATAACAGATTCCCAACAGTCTGTAGGTTGGCTCTCTATAACTTGAAGTTAACTACGAAGAGGAATTATATACATTGAATTGATTTAAAGAGTTAAATCTATGTAATCAAATAATAAAACATCTTTTTATTTAGAAAATTAATAAAATTAAAGCTCTACACTTTTATACAGAGGGTGTTTCCTTTCAAATGAAACGATTTCAAACGTCCGTTAGAACTTTATTTTTTTGAACGTGAATTTTTTTCATGTGTTCTATGTGCTTCCCCTTCTTCTTGGCTATCTCCCTGCATCGGACTTTCCAAGCTGCGAACACTTCCTTGACTTTGGAGAGCGAAACATTCGACCACTCCTCTTGTGCGGCTTTCCAAAGTCCGGCCTCAGTTTTGGGACGTCGGTTGAAGAGCCGTTGTTTCAACATACCGAACCCGTAAAAATCCAGTGGGCTGGCGTCGAGAGACTTCACTGGAATGTCCGAGTTCCTGATAAAATTTAGGCCTAGGGTGTCCTTCATTTCTTGTAGGAACTGTTGGGTTTTGTTGGAGGTATGGGAAGAGGCTTTGTCGTGATGAAGGAACACTTTGTCCATTTCCCCTGGGTAAAGGTCCTTCAGTTGTTCGATGACAGGTTTCAGAACGCATTCTATATAGAATTCTGAGTTCACCTTCACCTTCGATGGAACCTTTATGAGCGGAAGGACTCCACGGCCAGTCATTACCCTGACAACCATGAAACCTTTAGGGAAAGTTTCGGAGCATTGGTGAACCCAATTATCCGGGACCTGATTGCCTCTTTTGATGTAACAGATCTTCCGGATTCCATTGCAATACGTCACATACATCCATGCTTCGTCCAATGTTGCAGTATATTCCGATCTGGAACCGGCCAGGTGTTCCTCGTAGAGCTTCCAGGCATTCGTTGCACGATTTTTCATGTGGAAAGGGGTGAGCTTGTGAACCTTGCCTTTTCGTCGGGTATCCAGTTCCAAATCTTTGTGAATGATGTTATTTATCGTTTTTAGCGATGTTCCACACATTCTGGAAAGTTGGCGCTGAGATGGTGGATTTTCAGTAGTTGCTAGCCGCTTTACCTCGGAAACCGTGGCGGGGGTCCGCACCGGACGTGGTCGATCGACTTGAAATTTTTGCCCATTGGATTCAGCTTCCCTTTTCTTTCCGATGCCATTTACTACCCTACATATTGTAGCTTTGCCAACATCTAGTCCTTCTGCTTTTAGCTTTTTCACTATGACGCTATAACTGTTTCCTTCTTTGGAAAGGGTCCGAATTGTTTGTTCGACTTGGAGCGTTAGTCTCTCTCCCCCCATGTTGCAAAAATCATGATACCTGATGAAAATGAATTCTCCAGAAGATTCTAGATCTATTGGAACCAGTGTCGTGTGCAGCATGCCTGCACGTGCAAAACGCGAGCGCGCGAAAATCGTTTCATTTGAAAGGAAACACCCTCCGTAGATACAAGGTGCGTTCATTAATATTCAGGACTGGTTAAAAAATAAAATAAATAAAAAAGCTAAAGAAAATTTTTTAAACAGAGTTAAATATTGGACATTCGACCACACCTGACTGAAAGCACGAGTCTCGTGGCGCACGCGCCGATCTAAAAATAGAACAAAAAAACTTCCTCGTAAGGTTCGCATTTCTAATTTTAAAATGGCCATTTTCGAAGAGCAGAGAATCTGCATTAAGTTTTGTTTTAAATTGAAAAAAAGTGCTACTGAGATGTATGAATTGATTAAAGAAGCTAATGGCGATGCAGCTTTATCCTGTTCAAGTACTTTTGAATGGGTTTCACGCTTCCCAAAAGGAAAAGGTAAACGATGATCAGCATACTGGGCGTCCAAGATCATTACGTTGCGAGGAAAACAAGCTCAAAATAAAGGAATTAATTAAATCTAACAGAAGAATTTCTATTAAAGACTTATCTTCAGAGACTGGACTATCTGTAGGACTGTGTCATCAAATAGTAACAAAAGATTTGGACATGATCCGGACGTCTTCAAAATTTGTTCCCCCAGATTCTAACAGAGGAACAAAAGGAGGTCAGAATGGATGTCTGCAAAAATATGGTTGAAATGACTCGGACCGATCTAGAATGGATGCAAAAAATCATTACCAGGATGAGACATGGATGTATCAGTATGACCCTGAAACCAAACGTCAATCCAGCCAATGGATTGAAAGAGGGGAACCGAAACCCAAAAAGGCAAGATTTACAAAATCCAAAGTCAAGACATTGCTTGTTACATTTTTTTATATTAATGGTTTGGTTCACCATGAATTTATTCCTTTCAGACATACAATTAATCAAGAGGTTTATTGGAGGATAATGAGGCGCTTAAGGGAGGCAGTGCGCCTTAAAAGACCTGAAAGATGGCAAAACAATGACTGGATACTTCACGTCGATAATGCGCGGCCGCACACAGCCCATGTTGTTTCGCAGTTCTTGGCCAAGCATTTAACTGTACAGATCCCTCATCCACCCTATTCCCCGACTTAGCCCCCAATGACTTTTTCCTCTATCCTAAATTGAAAATGAAGTTAAAAGGAAGGAAATTTGATAACGTTGATATGATACAAGCTGAATCGAAGGCAACCTTGAGGAACCTCTCAAAAAGTGATTTTATCTCCTGCTTCGACAATTGGAAAAAAGATGGAACACAGGTGTATCGAGGCAGGAGGGGCATATTTTGAAAAATATTAAATTAGTTTTTTTATTTGTTTTATTTTTTCAAAGATACAGAGTAGTCCTGTAAATTAATGAACGCACCTTGTATATTGAATTTAGATTCCAGGTTGTCCCAAAAGTTCGTAAATATATTATTAATATGATTTATATTTTGCAAGTGTTTACGAAATTTTGGGACAACCTTGGTAAAATTATAACAGAATTTTAATAGAAGAATGTTTTATTCTCTGATGTTCTATATAAAGGGTTTCCAATCAGCAGGTGGGCTAAGTTTCAGAATTACAAGGTTGTCCCAAGAGTTCATAAACATTTGCAAAATATAAATCTTAATATATGTATGAACTTTAGGGACAACTTTATAAGATTGTGGTGAATGCAGGAGTTACATTCTTTAGATTATTTTTCTGTTGTTTTGTATGAAGATCTTGTTTTTCTCTCTATATATATATATATCCTGACATATTCTCTTCTAACCTTATGATGTCTCATTCTGCATGCTAAAACATGCATTATAGTTCACATTTTAATTACAAATATTTAGAAATTTTCATATGTAGTTCTGCTCTCTCTCACTGCTACCAAAGCTTATATATATGCCAGGAACCTTTGAAAATATATTGACACCAAATATTTGAAATTTGATTGAAATATGAGTTGATAATACAAACACACAATAGGTGTAGTGGTCTAGTGTATAACATACACACTGTTTCACCACTACCTCTATCAAACCTTTTATATGACACACATATATACACGTTTTTTAACTTTAAAATCTTAAAAAAAATCTTATATGTATTTTTTTATTGTGTTGTGTACTTTGAAAGATCTTTTTTTTTTCTTATCCCTAGTACACGTGGTACAGGCCATGATAATCATGGTGGGTAGTTAGCGACTACTTTTACTGTAAGCGCACCACATGTCTACACATGTGAAAAGCAGTTCGACTTTGCACTTACAAATGTGCCAGAGCCCCGTTTGGTTACTTGCACTCGCTGGTGGGGTTGGACTTTTGCAAGAATCGGGGCCATTGGAGCATTTTTTTTTAACAGAAAAGTGTCCAATGCGGGAATGAACCCAGGTTGTAGTGGTCGAAAACCAAACGGTTTAACCAGCCTTCCACCAACCCCCCTGAAAGATCTTTGAGTCAACAACAAAACAACAACAAAAAAGCCTTTATTTAGGGTCACTGACCCTATACAGGATTCACCAGAGGTATGCATAAGAAGGATCTTTGAGTCTAAATAAAATATAGAAGAGAAGTGGTTAATTCTTCCTTCTGTAAGATCTCTTCTTACCTTCCATTTAGGAACGTCTCTATCTTAGTCCAGTCTAGCTCAACAGTAGTTTTAACACATACATACAGCAAATATAGTGTACACCCGGGTTTACATGTGATTTGTTGTTAAATATAGATAATAATAATACCAATACAAAACTGCCGTTACCCCTCTTTTTTTTTTTTAAACAGCGCCCCCCTTTGAGCTCAATCGTCATCTTCCTACAGAGTAATAAAATTAATACATAGATATTCTCAGAACATTTATTAAAAATAATATTTTTATTATTTTTAAAAGAGAAAAATCTAGGAATAAAATAATAATATTATTTTTTTTTTAAAGAGAATTATGAAAAATAAAAATATACATGCTCATCCTATGGGAAATCATTTTAGAATAAAATAAATATTAAAGAAATTTTAAATTAACTTTCTTATCGAGAGATAATTTAGATTAGTAATGAAATAAAAAATAAAATCTATCATGTTTGCCCCTCTGAGAAACCTACATAATAATTTCTTCTTTAAGAAATTCTAAAAAATACTAAATATGTCCAATCTATCTAAATGTGATATCATAAGTTATATACAAAAATAAAAAAAAAAGGTGAAGAGGTAGGCTGGTTTAACAAAGAAGAATGCTCGAAGTCCTTTTCTTTCTTGTCGAGGCAGCTTCTCCATTGTCCACCAGCTTTCCATTTACACTATGGGTGAACTTTAAAGGCATAGGTATCATCTCCAACTGAATGTCTCCCCGGTTCCTGGTCTTCCTCTGGTTCCGTTTGCATTGGGCTTCTGGCTACTTAAACAGGGCCGATGTCATCTTCCTACAGCAGATCTTGGGATATGCGTCCAGGGCTGTGTCCTCCTCTGGCAGATCTTGGGATACACGTCGGCCATTGTTGTGGGGCTTCCATCTAGACAACAAACACTCCGGCAAGACACTGCGTATATATATATGATGTAATTGTTTACATCTTTGTTGGGTCTGTTTGGTGGAAAATCTGACCCAACACTTCAACATTTATTGCTAGCTGGTACAGCTTTAGGTCTTTACTTGTGCCCTAGATGTATAAATTTGTGGTCTGCTTTTCTGCACCAGCTGGCACCCAAATTATCAACATGTGAAGGTCTGGAAATAGTTAATAATACTAACAGTAAAGAAAACATACAAAAATTTCTCGATTTTATCAATATAACTCAATAGGACTATAGTAAATCGGTGTTTAAGAGAACTATGGGTAAATTTTAATGAACTTTACATTTATTATCAACTTTTTTTTTTTTTTGCATTTTATGGCTCTGTAGAAAATATTTCAATTATAAGTATTAAAATAGTAGAGTTAAAATTATTTAAAATATATAATATATTTCATTATCTTTTAGTTTGTTATGTACTATTTTCAACAAGTGTCATTCCTTCAATCCATTAGTCATAAACACCTCTCGTGAGGATAAACTTTTTATAATCACATCGCTTTTGTCTGATTTGATTCAACCATTCAAACATATAAATAACTGCGCTCATAACTATCTCTCTCTCTCTCTTTATCTCAAGCACTTTTTAGTTTTGCCAAATGGTGATTTACAATTCACAGAGTAAATTTAAAGCGTTATTTTAGCACAGGTTTTGAAGCAACTACTTTTTTTTTGTGTGTGTATATGTGATTTGTTTTGTTTACAAAATACCGATGCTATCGCGTACTTTTAAATTATTAGTAATAGAAGTCTGTCTAATTTATTCTAAACTTACACCCCACATACATAAAATAATATAACTTAAGTTATTTTTATAATATATTTAGAAACTGTGTATTCAAAAAGTTGAAGATGCCAAAAAAAGAAATAGCTAAAAAGAATTTTTTAAATCTTGAGCAGCGTGTGCAGCTTATCATGGAAAAACAAACGGGAAAATCAGTACATCAGTTGGCTATCCAGTTTAAATGTGGAACAAGCCAGGTTAAAAATATTCTTCGTAGAAAAGAAGAATATTTAGAGGATTATAAAACCAATACGCCTTCAGGTAGAAAAAAGAAAGTGTCTTCACCTAATCAAAAAATCAATGAATTATGTTATTATTATTATCAAGATTGTATGAGTAAAAATATTGAAGTGAATGGAAAAATTTTACAGCAAATAGCAAAAGATTTTGCACAGCATTTTCAAATAACAAAATTTAAAGCATCAAATGGTTGGTTACAAAAATTCTTGAAAAGATATGACATTGTGTTTGGCAATCATTCAGGAGAACGTGATTCTGTTACCCCAAAAGGTGAGAAAAATTTATTACAATCTCAAAAGATTCAAGAGTTATGTTGTGAATGCCGGCCAGAAGATATATATCACCCTGATGAAACTCATATTTCCCAAGATGATGATGATAATTCATCCAATGGAGTATACCAGCCTGATGAAACTCATAGTTCCCAGGATACTGTTGATGCTTCTTCCAATGGAGTATGCCACCCTGTTGAGGCTATTGTCCCAGATACTGATTATATTTCCTCCAATGGAGGAGAAGAACAATATGATGATGGTGATGATGAAGAAATGATATCCCTATCTATGGCCTATACCTATGCCCATAAACTTAAAAAATTTGCCCAGAAAGAAGGAAAAGTACTTCTTTTAAATTCAATAATGGAGGTTTGCCGTCAACTTGACAATGTTCATTCAGAGGTTGAAAAACCACTTTCAATACTGGGTTAAAAAAATTGTTAATTAAAAGAAAATCATCTAAATGCCATATTTTTTTATTAATATCTCTTTATGTAGTTTTACACCAGATCATTAGATAGAAAACTGCATCAGTCAGTTTTGGCCCTATCTGGTATATTTTATATTGTGATCAGGGAAGTCTTATTTAGAGAAGATTGAAAATGGAACTTTATCTTCTCCTTTTACTTGGTTTATGTCTGTTGCTTTCTCAATAAGATTGATTTTTGTCATCAAGTAACATTCTATCTCTCGTTTTTCTGCATGTTTCTCTCTTTTTCAAGTGTTTCTTGAGTGTGGTTCTGCGTGACAATCAATGCAATATGATATGGTTATCTTGTATTACTTTGACAAACTTATTGACATTGTGGAGACTTCCCTGACATATATCCACTCCTATTTACATATTATGCCATATATATATGTATAGAAGTATCTATATGTATATATATGTCCATGGACCCTTCCTTATATCAAAGTCAAGGATTCCATGAAAAAAAAATCTGATTATGCAAATTTTGACCCTTCTATATAGGTTTAATATATGCAAATGGATCATAATGGGTCATAAATAGTGTTTTTGAGAAATGCAATACTTTTTAAAGTGCCAAACGGAGATGGATTGCTATCAAATTCTTTTAGGGAGTAATGATGATAAGTGATGATACTCCCATTGTCTATAATGGCATTATCTTGGCTACTCTCCATGGTAATTGGCTTCAGACATTCCTAATTTAGGACTTATTGTTTTTTTACATATAGATTTATTTTAGAATGTGTCTTCTATTGAAAATGTTGTTTTAAGATTAAAAAAAAAATGAACGAAATCTTTTTTTTTTCTTTTTTTGTTGAGTTTAAAAAAATATAATTTATAGAATTATAGAATTATATATATAGAGAAGTTTGGATGTTTTTATCTGACTATATATTTAAGAGGTTATAAAAGAAACATCGAAAAATCAATTCTACTTGTATATAGCCTTCTGAGAATTTTTATGTTCAAGTTGTATATGATTCTAAATGTTTATATTTTATTTTTTTCTTAATTATTTATTTTCTTTTTGACAATTCTGTTACCTATTCTACTACAATTATTGTAAATAGTTTCACGCGCAATTATCCAGATTGGATATAGCGTGTCTTATTTGCAACTGGTAATAAATAAATAAATGATTAACTGGTTATAAAAATAAGATTTTAAATATCATTTGACTATATAAGCTAGAACCTTTTGAAGGCCTAGCAATCAAAGAAATTATGTGGTGAGGGCCTTTTCTCAAGATATTAAAAAAAGAGTGTACATTCACTACATGTCCTAAAACACAAGTTTGTAGGTTCACATTTAATCTTATTTTTTGTATATTTTTAAAATTTTACTTTTAATTTTATTAGGTTGCATGTTAATTGGGTTGTATCTATTGTCTAAAAAAAAAAACACCTTTGGCTTATGTAAAACTTAAGCTAGTTATTGATTGGTTTTAAGGAGTCGCCATTGGTGGTTTATTTGAATTGTAATCTGGGTATATATTGGTACAAATTGCTCTTGGTTTCATTGAATTTCTTATTTGTAACCTCCATGGTAATCTATGAGAGTGTTTTGTGCTATGGAAGAAAAATGCAATTTATTAAACAAATCGATAAAAGTGTGAATTAGAAGACATTACTCTCTCTCTGGTTCAAATTCACATAAATAGGTACCGCTCAGCAAGAGCAACCTAGTTCATGATAATTGAACAATGTCCTAAAACACAAGTTTGCAGGTTCACATTTAATCTTTTTTTTTTTGTATATTTTAAAATTTTATTTCAAATTTAGAGAGATGTTATACTTTATTTGATAAAATATTATGAGAAAAAATTCTAAAAACAATTGCCAAAATAAAAGAAGAATTGGTCAAATTCTCTTTCCAGACTACATCATTTTGTCACTGCAGCTACAAGTTGTTCTCTACAGAAGAGGTTCTACTGTATTTATAGAAGCAATACAAAATCTGGCAGAGCAAACTGTTGGTGATTGGAAATTGAAGTCTCAGCATTGAATGAAATTAAAATTTTGTGAAAATTCAACACACAAAGATTTAGATAGAGCGATCCTTCTCATTGCTCTTATGTATTTACTCTTATATTAACATTTTTACTTTTTAAAAGTTTATAATACTTTTTAATGTGCATGCTACTTTATTCTAGGGACATTGAAATGTATCTGAAAGCTAGTTATAATACAGTAAAACCCCTCTATAGCAAACACCAATGGAACTGAAACTGTGGTTCACTATAGCCATGGTTACTTATAGCTATAGTTCTATTATTATAAAATATAAAAATGGGTATTATTTCAGGTTTGTTATAAGGGAAGGGTTGCTATATCCTAGGTTTGTTTTAACGGGGTTTTACTGTAGGTATAACCATTTATAGCCTGCTCCACGCTAACGAGCACCAACAGCGCGAAACACATTCGTGGATGGCTTTTTTTTATTTATCAAGAAAATAGGTTGGTCAAATATCATAGAACAGGTTAAATCAATGATTAGTTGATTTCTGTTCCACTAGATGGCGCTCTGCCATCTAAAAAGCACATGTGCTTTTAGTCAGGATATGCCTTCTTTATTTTTAATATAACCGTTTATTTTAAAGTAATTCTCACTGTGAGGAATCCACTAGTTGTTGAAATCTTCTTTACTCCAATGTCAATAATAACTCTTTTGATATTTTTCTTGTTGTCAATTTCTATTTGTGGTTATTATTTTTCAATATTTCTCTATATTACTCATTATATATTTGTTTGTTGTTACTCTTGTATTCATTAATAAGAATGTCATGTAAATACCATTTTTTTCCTCTGGGGTAGGTTTCTATAAATGTGTAAATAAATTTATTTGTATTTATTTTTTTGAATGTTTTTTTTTTCTTTTACACTATGATAAAGTGCAATTTGGATTAATAGCTACAAGAAAATAAGACCTAATCTAAATAAATTAACAGTGTGTGATGTTTATATGTGTGACAGTACTATTTAAGAACATGCTGTGATATTTGTTTCTCATTTATTTCAACAACAACAACAAAAAGCCTTTATTTAGGGTCACTGACCCTATACAGGATTCACCAGAGGTATGCATAAGAACGAAGCAGTGAGACAAAGGAAATAACGTTATAGACAGAAGAAAAAGAAAAAAAAAAAACAAGAAAGAGAAAGAGGGAAGCAAGAAAAACAACACAAAAAGAGTAGCAGTAAGAAAGTTTCTCATTTATTTCTTTGTCTGATAATGGTAACAATGCTGTTACCGAAATGTCACGCACTATTAATTTATTTGAATTAGGTCTTATTTTCTTCACACAATATTTAAAATCAGCCAATATGTTTGTGTTGTTTTTTTTTGCTTATCCCTTGTACACATGGTGCAGGCCATAATCATGGTGGGTAGAAGTAGGCAACTGCTTTTACTGTAAGTGCACCACATGTCTACACATGTGAAAAGCAGTTTGTGCCAGGGCCCTGTTTGGTTACTTGCACTTGCTGGTGGGGTTGGACTTTTGAAAGAATCAGGGGCCATTGGAGCATTTTTTTAAATCATAAAAAAGTGCCCAATACGGAAATTGAACCTGGGTCGTAGCGGTCGAAAACCAACGGTCTAGACCATCCTTCCACCGACCCCCCCTTATGTTTGTGTAGTGAGATTGATCAGAAGTTACTGGGGAGTGATGTAACAGGCAGGGAGCATGTACCAGTAGAGGAACCTCTCCTGTTAAATATGTTTTGAAAATAGAGCAATCCATATTTAATTCATTAGATAATAAAAAGGCATATATTGGATTTAATAAAAGATTTATTTTGCCTTATATTGGATTTAATAAAAGATTTATTTTGCCTATTGGATTTAATAAAAGATTTATTTTGCCATTGGATTTAATAAAATATTTATTTTGCCTTGGATTTAATAAAAGATTTATTTTGCCTTGGATTTAAGTAGGCAAAATAAATCTTTTATTAAATCCAATATATGCCTTTTTATTATCTAATGTTAAATATGTGTTAAAACTTTACACTCAATACTTGGATACAGAATGAAGAATGTGCCACAAGTTGGTTTTTGTCTGAATTTTCCAAAACTAATGCTGTGGCTAATTCTTTATCACCATCGTTTGTACTGGGATGATAAACAAATGCATTAAAATAATGCATATTTAAAGAGGGAACTTGGCTCAACACGGTGGTAGAATCCTAGAGTCAGTAACGGCAAAATGGAGTCTACAGCACCCATGGTCTACTTGTCAATCTTCAGTTTGTCTTCCCTATCCTACTCAGAATCTCTCCACTAAATTGTATTGTAGAAAATTTAGGAAAGACAATGGCAAAACAATTCTAGATTACAATATATATATATATATATACAGTTAAACCTGTCTATAGCGCCCCCTCTTGGGACTCACCAAAATAGGGTATTATAGAGAGGGGGAACTCCGCCCTTGCCGGTCCCAAGCCTGGATGAAAAAAGAGGAGGGGGAGCAGTAACAAGCTCACTAAAAAACCTGGGCTCAGCTGGCCCGGCTGATAGTACCCTGTAAGGGCTCCTAATCCAGGGATACAGGATGAGCAGTGTTTGTACTCCATGTTAGGAGCGGCTGTACATGGCGTCTGTTCCTCATGTCAGAGGCGGCCATTTATTTTGGAGCTAAGTCGGCCTGCCACTGAGTAGTGCTCCCAGTCTTAATGACAAAGGCAGACGCATTCTACTTCACCCTGTGTGGAGATAAGAAAGAAGAAGAAGAAGATAGAGAGGGGGTACTATAGACAGGTCACTTTTAATGTAAATCACATTGTACTACGTATTTAAGAGAGGAAGGCGCTATTTAGTGGCGGCGCTATAGACAGGTTTAACTGTATATATATAGAAATGCAAAAGAAATGAATATTTTGAGTAACCAAATATTGAAATCAATATTTGGCTCATGAAATAATAAATAATCTGTTATACACAATATAAATGTATGTGAAAAAATTAAAAAAGGTCAGGGGTTGATATTAAAAACATTGACAAAATCAAATCCTCGCTCAGGCTCATGGTTCTCTCAACCTTGCTTTATGCAGCTCCAATTTGGGCCAATAACCAGAAGAGCTTGGTAAACGGGGTTCAGAACAATTTTCTCCGGCGGCTCTTAAATTTACCTAGACATACTCCCGGTTATATTCTGCTCATGGAATGTGGACGAACGTCACTGGGAGTTACGGTGTTGTCACTCAGGTTCTGGCTTAGAATTCTGAAAATGGACACTAGCCGACTTCCCCATATATGTCTAACTCAACTACTGGAGATATCAAGAATAAGAAATATCTGTATCGGGTTTACAAGAAGTTTGACCAACATACTCAATTCAACTGGATTTTCTTGGTTAATCCACTGTAATGATATAAGCATGGTCCAGAGGGAAATTCCATCAATAGTCAAGATAGCAATAGAACAATATATTAAAAATAATCAGGTTAAAATAGAAAATTCTAAATTCTATCCTCACTATAAGTACTTACATAGTTCATTTTTGACTGAAAGCTATTTACTCTGCGATCTTCCATTTCCAGTAAAACGCTATATTTCAAAACAGAGAATACTCCATTGTTTTTTCAGGAAAACCAAACCAAAATCTTCAGTAAAGAGGATACAATATGCCATATTTGCAAAGAAAAAATAGAAATTCAAATATCTCATTACATCTTTGAATGCCAGTATATTAGCGAAGAAGGAAAGACATTCTTCTCAAAAGTAAACAACAGCCAATTTACTTTAGTGCAAAGTATTTTAACCAGCGCCATATCAAGTCAAATGGTTGCTCTGTCCTTACATAACTTTTACAAAGCAGTAAGCAAGAAATATAATTTATGAGTCATCGTTTCTCCTCCACTGAATGATGGTGATTGATCATCATGGGGATATCATTGCAAGCCAGCAATGAGAGAGGAGAATCTATATAAGACTGGTGTCTTAATAAAGGCTATGTGTGTGTGTGATAACAAAATAGGCCTATCCTGAATGCCCTCGCATGAGCTTTTTAGATGGCACTCTACACATTACGGACTGTATTGATTCATCCATTGATGAGCACTACACATCCCCAGCAGACACCATCAAAAGTCTCAAGCTCTACAAGCTTGATACCCTGATATGATTGTGTGGAGATAAGAAAGAAGAAGAAAGATGGCACTCTACCATCCTAAAAGCTCACGTGAGCGTGGTCAGGATATTCCTATTTTGTTTTTAATATTTGCTAAAGTTAATTTTTTTACCTAAAATATAGGCACAACATGTCTGATTACAAACAAGATTCCAAGTTCAATTCTGGCAGAATCATTTAAAAATATTATTGCAGGGCCATACTCCCCAAAACATACTTCAATGACACTTAGCTTATTTATTAGAAAACAACCTCACTATAGAGCGTATGTAAATATTTGCACTTACATATTTTTATATGCTATATTAGAAACAAGGTAAAAAGACCACATCCAAATTTTAAAAATTCTTGTTATCTTAGGTTTCTAATCTATAATCCAAATTGTATACCATATCATATATGTCCTACAAAGATTTCAGAATAATTGAAAGAGTGTAAACACAATTTATCAATCAGGATAATTGTAACAAGTTTATTTATTAGTTTTCAAATGTCAGCACATATCAGGCCAATTGTTACAATATATAGGGAAATAGAACCCTTCTGTGCTAGAGGAAACCTTTCTACAAAGTACAGTTTTCATTGCGCAGATTGACATTTTTACTATTTAGTAAAAAATGCTCCAATGGCCCCTGATTCTTGCAAAAGTCCAACCCCACCAGCGAGTGCAAGTAACCAAACAGGGCTCTGGCACATTTGTAAGTGTAAAGTCGAACTTCTTTTCACATGTGGTGCACTTAGAGTAAAAGCAGTCGCCTACCTCTACACACCATGATTATCATGACCTGTATCACATGTTTTTTTTTTTGCTTATCCCTAGTACAGGCCATGATAATCATGGTGGGTAGTTAGCGACTGCTTTTTACTGTAAGCGCACCACATGTCTACACATGTGAAAGCAGTTCGACTTTGCACTTACAAATGTTCCAGAGCCCCGTTTGGTTACTTGCACTCGCTGGTGGGGTTGGACTTTTGCAAGAATCGGGGGGCCATTGGAGCATTTTTTTTTTTTTTTTTAAACAGAAAAAAGTGTCCAATGCGGGGATCGAACCCGGGTCGTAGTGGTCGTAAACCAAACGGTTTAACCAGCCTTCCACCGACCCCCCTGTATCACATGTACTAGGGATAAGCAAAAAAAAAAAAACTTTTGTAACTTTCTGGGAAACACCTCTCTTTAAAGAGCACTTTGATTCTGCAAATAGGTGTTGTCCTTTACAGAGAGGTAGTTGTACAGTACTGAAGATATAGAGCTCAGTTAGTATTTACAAACTATACAGGATTGATAAATGGAACAACAACAGTGCCATAAGTTGCATACACCAGAGATGAAGATTATTTACATATTGTGTAACCAACATTGTGGAGCTTAATTTGCTCTGTCTACCATCATTTATTGAGGTATATTCTACAAAACTTGTTAAATTTCTCATATTTAAAACCTTTTTGTTGATTCTTGTCTTATAATTTCTGATTGACATTGTTTTCTCATGATAAAGCACAATTTGGATTATAGATTAAAGAAAATAAGACCTAATCCAAATAAATTAATAGTGTGTGACATTTCGATAACAGCATTGTTACCGAAACGTCACACACAATTTATTTGGATTAGGTCTTATTGTATTGTTTTATCAAGTTTGCAATAAGTGGGCAATGGATTAAGATATGTCCTGAGTTGTTAAGGTACAATTTTGATAAGAGATTAGAAACAAAGTAAAAGACCAAATTAATGAAATGTTTGCGACGTTTCGGTAACAACACAGTCTCAAGGCTGTTATCCTCTATATGAGACAAATATTTTAAAAATATATAACAGTAGACCTATCTCCCCAAACATATTTTGATGACACATTCCCATGACAGATTAAGATAAAGTTTATGCTGGCTACTCATCCCAAAGAAAAGGTAGGTACCCTGCTAAAATGTGTAGTATAATGATTTTCATGATTCATGCAACTTGGCATTTATTAGACCTAGTAACCAGTGGAGTGGAAAGGGTTAAATAACACATTCAGTAGAACCTCTCTCTAAAGAACACCTAGTTGAAAATACAAAGTATCCTTTTGAGAGCGGTGTTATCTTTCTTGAGAGTTGCTAATTAGTAAAAATGGAAATTTTGGTGATGAAAACTGTCCTTTGTAGAGAGGTGTCCTCTCATGGAAGTTATTCTGTACACATTAGATCCATCTCTCTTCAGGTATACTCTATGTGTACATTAAATCAATTGTAGCCACTTGAAAGTATTGAAACAGTGCCACATACTACATTCTGTAAGAATGGCGTTGATTTAGAATACACTAAGAAGAGAACCAAGAAATGTGGGGTAGCCAGTAAAGAAGAAAGTGTGCAGCCCCCCCCCCCATTTGACATTTGACAGATTGGAATGGGGGTGGACAGGCAGTCTGGCTGGGAGTTGTGTGGGAAGAAGCAGCCATAGAGGTTGGCCAGACAGTGGAATAGTGTGCCCAGATGGATTCTTGTCTGGGGAGATATCTTTATTCTTCTGGAGTATGGTTATGTGGATTATCATGAAAAAGTGCCAGAGAAGTTTGTCCAAACTAGACAGGAGCCGGCTATTGCCAAGGAAAATCCTTCTGGTGGCAGACATTAGAGACAAGTGTATCTAATTCTTAATTCTACTAACAGCTACTGGTAATAAAGTACGTCGCACTAAGTTGTATCTACACAGAACTCTCCTTGTTATTTAGAAACCTTATTCGCAAACAACAACGGCTGAAAAGCGTTGTAACAGTATTTTAAATAGAAATCAATGGTTAAAATTTGATAGTTTCATATTTATACTAATGTATATAAAAATATTATCTTGCTTCACAAGAAACTTTGACGAGATTTTATAAAAAAAAGATTTGAATCCCTGGACTTTTAAAAAAGAAGCTATCTTATTTAGATATTTTAAAAATTTGAATGCTCGAAGGGTTCTACTACCTAATTTTATTTAACAGCTTCTATATCAGTCAGGTTTGGTCTGAAGAGAGCATTACAACCTCAATGATTACTCCTTCATCAATATCAAGGAATTATTCAAGAAAAATTTCTTGTGATTAGACCTTTAGAATTGGAAAGGTCTCAACATGGCTTGCCATAAAAACACAAGGTAATAACACCATATTCAAATAAATAAATAGTATGTGACCTTTCGGTAAGTGTTATTACCAAAACATCACACACTATTTATCTAGTCTTATTACCTTGTGTTTTTAATCTATATTCCAAATACCTTATGGCTTGTTGAAATTATGAAGGTAGATTTGGTAGAGCATTTTTTACTGTTGAATTTGTAACCTCATTTTGCTAAATCTTGATAAGGTACAATATGGATTATAGAGTAGAACATATGGTGACCTTCCAAATAAGTAGTGACATTTCGGTAACAATACTGTTACTGAAATTTCACACACTAATTATTTAGTTTTGATCTTGGTACATAATGTTTCTTGCCACATCTTATTTCGCTAGTTCCTAGGCAAATACACACAATATTTCCTCCAGGCAAAATTTCCTTCTATATTTTGGCCTAGCCACTTTCCCAGCTAAACGCCTGTTTGATAAATTGTGAAGATTTCAAGAATTCTTTCTGAATCTCATGAATTAAAAATGGAGGAGGAGTGGTTTAAACCCTCAATATTCGACAGCCACGACCTCGGATTGAATCCTACATTCGGAACTTTATTTTCTGAAGAAAAAAGTGGCTTCATTGGCCCTGATTATTGCAAAAGTCCAATCCCAATAGTGAGTACAAATAATCAAATGGAGCACACTTATAAGCTCGAAAATTGAACTGCTTTTTACATGTGCAGACAGCAAAAGCAGCCTCTAACTACCCACCATGATTATCCTGACCTGTACCATGTGTACTTGTGATTAGTAAAAAAAAAAAAAAAAATTCTGCCCTAGTCTGACAAAGGCAATAGCTTGAAACTGTGGTATCCCCCCATTGGGAATTCTGATTTTCCAAAGCTATTATTGTAAGTTTATCATTAGTCTGAGTCAGCTGTATTTATGATATAAAGGATTCATAGTTTTGTGCTATTTTAACAGGAGTTTCTAAATCAGTATACATCCAAAAAATCCTCCTGGAGTAATGGTGGACTCAACTGAGATCTTGTCCTTCAGGATGTTGGCGGCGGGTAGAGTGGGGATTTAGAGAGGGAGCCACATTTCATTGTGGAATACACCAGGATAAGACATTAGAGAGATATTTATAACCCAGGTTCCTGGAGCACAGAATACCAATTACCCGGGAAGTCCAGCTCACTACTATGGACTAGTCGTAAGCACTTTCACTCACATCTAGATTTGATTGCTGAGCTGAACCAGTTGACCAGGAAGTTCCATACTGAGGTCGAGTCTGGCCATAGATCTAGGATTGAGGTGGGTCAGTCCAAACAGGATAGCTGTTTGCATCCTATGTCTCAGGAATGCTGGACAACTGAAGAAGAGATGATCAACTGTGGGTGGCTCTAAAGAACAGTGAGGTCATAGGGTCTGTTTCGGGATACACATGTACAATGTCTGTCAGCACATCGCCTGTGGGGGTGGTGGTCTCTCCATGCCGGAGTCAGCTAACCAAAAGTACTTAGATGGTCCATGATCAATCTCACTATTAACATGGGTAATTATCTGTTAAAAAAATAATCATTTTCATATATAGATACACTATTTTATACATGGGGGTGCATTTACTAAAAACCTTTTTAAATAAAAGTTTTAAAATAAATTAATAAAAAATTTAATAAATTTTACATTATATTCCATATTTAATTAAGATATCTTCCTACATTGGATAATTTACCATTCAAAAATATACACAAGCAATATCTGAATATATCTAAAATATCTAAACAATGTAGAAAGGCAACAGGCCAGATCTGAAAGATATCCCACCAAGAGATAAGAGCTGTGAGATCTGAGCAATCCAATCTCATCAGATGTCTAGCTCTGGTTTGGCACATTCAACACTGTTGAGCATCGCTGTGAAAAAGGTCAAAGCAATTATTTTTAATAGATAGGAAAAAAATGTTGGACTAATGATAGTGAGATGAAGAGAAAAAAACTCTGCCTTTGCCGGTCCCAAACCCGGATGAAAAAGGAGGAGGGGGAGCAAAACAATCTCACTAAAAAACCTGGGCTCAGCTGGCTCGGCTGATAGTACCCTGTAAGGGCTCCTGATCCAGGGATACAGGATGAGCAGCGTTTGTACTCCATGTTAGGAGCGGCTGCACATGGCGTCTGTTCCTCGTGTCAGAGGCGGCCATTTCTTTTGGAGCTAAGTCGGCCTGCTACTGATTAGTATTCCCAGTCTTGATGAAAAGGGCAGATGCATTCACCCAGTCATGATAATATGATTCAGTAGAGTTAAGAAAGAAGAAGAGATAAAGGGAAAATAATAGAGTGAAGGTTTTTCAGCAATTTTTACCTTTTAGATTTACAATTGGTGGATTAGTGGGCTTTAACTGATTTGTTATGGTGTGTGTATAACATTCCTTTGTTTGCATTGTCAATTCAATGTGGGCACATTGTGAAAAACAGGTAAACAAACTTTTATTTAACTACATATACTAAAAGCAATCTTCTGTAAGCAAAAGCATAGAGTAAATAGCAAAAAGGTGCATATATGTGAGATTAATTATTTGAATAATTTGATAATTTCCAGTATTTGCTGGTTTGTGATGTCCTTCCAAGTGGGGGTGGTGGGGAAGTTGAAGTGTTTAGCGACGGCAGAGAGAAGGACAGTCTGGGCGTGGGAAGTGGAGTTGAAGTGTGCTTGGAACGTGGAGAGATCCTGGAAAGCTGATATGTCACAGAGCTCGCAACCCGGGAAGGGAACCTCAGAATCTTCTACCAACTGCCAGCTGCTTCCCACACTTGGTTCTTGGCTTGATTTGTTGGGAAGTAGGGAAGGTAAAGTTGCTGAGGGTGGAGATATTGGAGCCACGGGAGAGGCTCTTGAATCAACAGGTGAGGACATTACCTTTGGAGAATCATATCCAGGAATGGATGCTCTGGGTGAGCTGGAGGAAGAGGCTGGGGAGTTGTTAAGACTTCCTGAAGCCTCCTTCCTGAGGTGCTGACTGCTGGCCATATGCTGGGAGTAAGGGATGGGCCCTGAGAAGTTCTTGTTGCAGATAGTACAGATGTAGGGTTCTTGCTTGTCCGCATTCAGGCTGCTTTCCACTTTCTTGAGGTGAAGAGCGCTGCTTAGGTGCTGCTGGTAGGGAATAGATCCAGTGAAATTTTTCATGCAGACATCGCAGGAGAATATTTTGTTCATCTCTGCAC
Organism: Cordylochernes scorpioides; assembly: GCA_030710605.1. NCBI lineage: Eukaryota > Metazoa > Arthropoda > Arachnida > Pseudoscorpiones > Chernetidae > Cordylochernes > Cordylochernes scorpioides. The sequence goes on from CP092866.1 coordinate 62,353,212, forward strand.
ACACAAAAAGTGGTAGTACTGCTGTGAGAGCTGACAAGTAAACAAACTAAATAATGATGTGATAATTCAATATGGCCCTGGTTCTTTCAAAAGTTCAACCTCAAGTTTCAACAACTAAAGTGAGCACTGGCACTTTGTAAGTGCTAAAGACAAAATCTATATACAACAACATCAAAACTCTTTATTAAGACCTTTAGTCTTATAAAGATTCTACGAGCAGAAATGTAGGATACATGCAGGAAAAAAGTAATCGTATCTTAATGGTAATATGATATTTATATACAGGATAAATTATAAAGACAAGCAAGCTAATAGATTAGTCTGGGTAAATTGGAGGAAAATAAATTTATTATACATGGATTTACTGCAGATTCACCGCAAATGAAGATAAAAAAGCAAAAGTAATCACAATCAATATTGAGATAATGAAATTTATACATTTTAATAAAGATAATTGAGCTCATAAACAGATTTGAAGGGTAAAACCGAGGAAAAGGACAAACTCTATCGATAAAGGTACACAATTTTTTTTTTCTTTTATAAATGAAAGAGCTTCCTGCTGCCCTTACTGCAATGAGAAAATATTGGTTTATCAGTGGTAAAACCTCCCTGTAGTTTCACCAATGTAATCCACCAGACTGGCCCGGCTAATAGTACCTGCAAGGGCTCCTTATCCAGGGATACAGGATGAGCAGCGTCTGTACTCCATGTTAGGAGCGGCCATTTCTTTTGGAGCTAAATCGGCCTGCCACTAAGTAGTGCTCCCAGTCTTAATGACAAAGGCAGACACATTCTACTTCACCCAGTCATTTTTTTTTTTTGCTTATCCCTAGTTCACGTGGTACAGGCCATGATAATCATGGTGGGTAGTTAGCGACTGCTTTTACTGTAAGCGCACCACATATCTACACATGTGAAAAGCAGTTCGACTTTGCACTTACAAATGCCAGAGCCCCGTTTGGTTACTTGCACTCGCTGGTGGGGTTGGACTTTTGCAAGAATCGGGGGCCATTGGAGCATTTTTTTTTTTTTTAAACAGAAAAAAGTGCCCAATGCGGGAATCGAACCCGGGTCCTAGTGGTCGAAAACCAAACGGTTTACCCAGCCTTCCACCGACCCCCTCACCCAGTCATGATGGTTGTCAAACAGACACCATCATGGGTCACAACTTGATACCCTAATATGATTGAGTGGAGATAAGAAAGAAGATGAGAGAGAAGAAGATCCAAAACTATTTGTACAGGGAATAAAAGGATTGCATGGAAGTATGCAGGCTGAATAATGATTGGAATCAATTTTTTTCAAAGAGTAGTTTATATGAGTGAATTTTTTATATATTGCTTTCTTTTATGCCTGATATTTGAATTTATATTATCTATTTTTTGTTGTAAATATGACAATAATTCTATATATTAAAAATAAAAAAGCCATATCCTGACCGTGTTCACATCTCTTGATGGCAGAGCGCCATCTAGTGGAACAAAAATAAACTAAACATTTATTTAACTTGTTCTGTGATATTTGGCCAACTCAATTTATTGATAAGTCAAGAAAAGTCAACCACGTACACGTTTCAAGCTGTTGGCCTTCGTCAGCAAGGTGCAGACTGTACCTCTATGACCAAATATTTGAACCTAGAGAAATCAAGAAAATATATATACAGCTGTATATATATATAGCAAATAAATACAACCACTTATAATTTTAGCTATTCAATTTAGAAGGGCAATACTTCAGTCTAATAAAATTATATTATTATTTTAATATAGAGATGTGTGTGAAGTTTTTCTTGAGGTTATAATGAAACACAAGTAGATCAGTTCAAAAGAAATGATTCAAAGTCTAAAGGTAGGGGCCAATGACAACATGCCGCACTTCCAATGGTGGTTCTTATATATAGGGCTAATACAGTAGAACCTTGCTCTAAAAGATGCCAAGTTGCAGAGCCAATGTGTGCTTTAGGGAGAGGTGTCCTCATACCTATGAGCTGTTAATTAGTAAAATTGATAAAATTTTGATAAGGCCCAATTTGGATTATAGATTATAAACACAAGGTAATAAGACCAAATCCAAATAAATAAATAGTGTGTGACGTTTTGGTAACAAGCTGTTATCGAAACATCACACACTATATATTTATTTGGATTTGGTCTTATTACCTTATGTTTAAAAGTGATAAAATTTTATGAAAACTGTCCTTTGTAGAGAGGTGTCCTCTCATGAAGGTTCTACTGTATATGTCTCAACTGATTCTTCTTTTTCTGACAACCTTCAACAGGTATTGGTCTTCTCTCCCTCAAACTTTTCAAAACATGTTCATTAACTGCAAGAGAATAACTTCTTAGGTCCATTGAAGTCTATCAAAAATGATGAGGCAAAATTTGGATTATAGATTAGATTATAACTACAAGTAGTTATGATCTATAATTCAAATTTTGCCTCATCATTTTTGATAGACTTCAATGGACTTAAGAAGTTTTTTTGTTGCAGTTAATGAACATGTTTTGAAAATTTTGAGGGAGAGAGGAACAATGAACATGTTTTGATAAGGCAATGTTCATTCTTTATCCTGTCAACCCATATCTTTCTATTCTTCTCAAGATCAACATTGCAAATACCTCATATCACTGACCCAATCACTCCACTCCATATCTGTCACTTCACTATCCTCCTCTTTTAACTCTTGATAAACCCATTCCCTTTCTTCAATTCAAAACCTTCTCTACCTAAATTGTTTTCCTCGAATACACACAATACTTTACAATTTGATTTCATTTAACTAGGTTTGCATATTAATCCTTTGTAAATATTTCGTGTTGATTTTTTTCTTTTCATCTAACTTGTGCATATTTCAAATGATGTTTCTTTCTTTTCTTTCAATGTTTGTTTACATTTAAAGTGCAAATGTCCCTAGGGGACATAGCTCTAAGTCAAAATAAAATAACCTCTTCTACCAAGGTAATTTTAGTCTTTATATCTCTTCTTTTTATTCTTTCTTATCTCCACTTAATCAAATTTAGGGTAATTTGACAACCATCATGACTGGTTGAAGTAGAATGCGTCTGCCTTTGTCATTAAGACTGGGAGCACTACTCATTGGCAGGCCGACTTAGCTCCAAAAGAAATAGCCGCCTCTTACATGAGGAACAGAAGCCATGTGCAGCAACTCCTAACATGGAGTACAAACGCTGCTCATCCTGTATCCCTGGATTAGCAGCCCTTACAGGGTACTATCAGCCGGGTCAGCTGAGTCCAGATTTTTAGTGAGCTTGTTACTGCTACCCCTCCTCCTTTTTCATCCGGGCTTGGGACCGGCAAAGGCGGAGTTGTTTTTATTTCTTATGTGCATATACTCTCTGTCCTTCTATATCAGGGATCCCAGATAGCTTTGAACTTTTTTATTTGTTCCAAACTTCGATCCTCTAGCAATAGTTTCAATTTTGTCTTCTGGACCAGTTTATTTCCCTATATATTAACCCTTATATTCAAATGTAACAAATATTTAAGAGATAAGATTGTGTCCCGATACAAAACAGCGTGCTTGATTGGCTGATGTGCAAGATGTAAACAAATATGCAATTGGGTATATTTTTATCACTCACACTGTAAACATAAATAATTCCTTTTTTTTTCAATAACAACTTAGCCTAAATATATATAAATTTGGGAAATATTGAGTTTCCAAGGTATTGTCATACCACGTAAGCATTTGCTTCCAGAAAACAATCAGAAATGATTATGATTTCACAAGGATATATGTTATATTTTAATTGTAGAATGACATTTGTAAATTATCCCGCATGTGTTTCTTTTGAACGAAAAATCTAAATTTATTTTAAGGAGAAATAACGATTATTTCTAACCTTAGGGATGAAGTATGAAAGGATGAATTGTGAAGAGTAATGATAAACCCTGATAATTCCCATCTCTGGACACTTTATTTTTCCGTTTATCATTACTCTTCACAATTCATCCTTTCATACTTCATCCCTAAGGTTAGAAATAATCATTATTTCTCTTTAAAATAAATTTAGATTTTTCGTTCAAAAGAAACACATGCGGGATAATTTACAAATGTCGTTCTACAATTATAAGCTGCATCACATTGTATAATATTTTAATGTAAACAATTTGACCAGCCAATTGGTAATGTCAACATCACTAGTCACAAGATTTCATTGGCCAATAAGTAGAAGGTAGCCAGTCTGGGAGAGAACTTCCAAATTTAATTAAACAAATATGGCAGATCTCAAGTTTCTAGCCAGACTTGTTTCACACCAACTATGGTTGCTTCTGAATGTCATTCAATGGTAACAAATGTAACCATCATAGTAGGCATAGCTGGGGTAAAACAATTCTGACTGGAAACTTGAAATCTGCCATATTTGAACGGTGTATAAACTAGCTAGTTACGATTTGCACAAGTGTGGAAGGTGGAGGTTAGTGTGGGTTATAAAACATGGCGGTTATGCTGACTTAATTACCGTATGTTGGCTTTATGTTTAATTTTAAAGGTAATTTTATATTTGTTGATAATATATAATAATAATAAACTATATAAATCGGGTGCCATTTTTGCGAAATAGCGTGAATTAGTTTTGGTTTCACCAAAAATAAGCAAATTAGTTATACTTGGTAGTTTATTGTTAGTATACAATGCCATATATAATAAGTCGCGTATAAAGAGATAATATGCCCTTGCAAATAAACTAAGAGTTACCAGAATATCGCCAAAGAAAATTTCACGAAACTTATACCACCCTTACGATTATGGACAACTCGTCCAGCGCTACCCAATTTTCCGTAACTTTTATATTGTAAATAAAACTTTATAATTTTTTTTTTTTTTTTTTTAAATGCACAATTCTCTGATAAAACGTCAGAACCTTGGCCGATAAAATTAGCGCGTTCGTGTAGTTTTTCATTTCTCAAATTTATTGCCTAATTTTCTTCACTTTGAATAGGGTTCTTTTTATGTGGGACTTGGCTTTTATTAAGACCTCATCAAATTAATTTTAATTGCAAATATAATAATAACAATGATAATAATAAAATAATTTAACTACAGCGATTAACATAATAATAAAAGCTAAAGCACATAAAGCGTATAAATGCAAAAAATTTTGATATATTTTAAATTTTAATAGCACCAGTCAATTTGGTTATTTGCACTTTATCATGATATTAGAATTTGTGTTTTATTTTTATTGAATTTAGGTTATATGGGTTTTAATTCCTGGATAAAAAGTTATTATTTCTTATTAGGTTTCAACCAAGATTCCTGGAGGGTAAATGTCGGCAACTAAACCAAATTGGGGTTAAGGGTAGATACGCTGATATTGCTTTGATAATGATTTACAGAATACAGAACATGGAATGTATGTGCGAGAGAGGTAATTAAATATTAATCTCTCTATTAAGTTGAAGCATTATGAATAAATAATATTTTTTCCAATTTGAAATGTCGGTTATTCAATGAATTTGAAATAGAATTTAATTTTTAAAAATCATCATCTTTTTTTTCGAACTTGCCTCCTTAATAAATATAAACAAATTATTACTAAAGTAAAATATTTAACAAATAAAATATGGATATTGACCAGCTTTTTGAGGTGTTTGATCAGGATAATGATCCAAATAAAGCTTCTAAAAGTGGAAGTGAGAATGAAAATATAGAAAAAAAAATGTAATTATTTATTTTGTAAACATATTTATATTACATTGCCATACAACAATGAAAATATATATAATCCAAAATTAATACAAAACTTATAAAGATACTTTAAAAATATACATTTGGTTTCAACCTTATAATAATGCTTCTAAACTTTTTATATATTTAAATTAATAATATATATATATTTTTTGCCAGTTTCTAATTAATATTTTTGAGAACTCTCACATTCAGAGCATTTCAATAAATATTGCAAATTATTCTATCAAAATTTTTAAGTTGTCACTCATGGAAATTTAAAAAAATTATTACTTATAATAACAAAATTTTATTTTTATTGCAAAATTATCTTTTTACATAAAATCAATATCTTAAAGCATTTCACATACACTATAGTCTTTTATAACTTGCAAAACAAAATTTGTTATCTGTTTCAGTGTGACCGAAGATTTTATTAAGACCATCAGTGAAAAACCAAAGAGATCTTCTGAGGAAGTGGAAGAAAATCAACGTAAAAAGCGAAAGCAGCTTCTTGAAGATATAAAGTAAGTTTAAAAATTCTATTTAAATATTTTATTAAATATTTTTTTCAAATAAATATTAAGGTGAAAGTATCAGGCTTCTAGGGAAAAGTTTCTTTTATAAAATTTTTAATTGAAAAATCTCTAGCTTTAAGACATGAAAGCCCCTCTACAGAGAAAATATTTTACATTAAATTGCCAATAGAACTAGAGTTATCTCCAATCAATCACACTAAGGTATCAAGCTTGTAAAGCTTGTTGATGGTGTCTGCCGGGGAAGAGTAGAGCTCATCAATGGATGAGTCAATACAGTTACCAGAACTAGAGTCTTCTTTCTTATCTCCACTCAATCACACTAAGGTGTCAAGCTTGTAAAGCTTGTTGATGGTGTCTGCTGGGGAAGAGTAGAGCTCATCAATGGATGAGTCAATACAGTTACCAGAACTAGAGTCTTCTTTCTTATCTCCACTCAATCACACTAAGCTTGTAAAGCTTGTTGATGGTGTCTGCCGGGGAAGAGTAGAGCTCATCAATGGATGAGTCAATACAGTTACCAGAACTAGAGTCTTCTTTCTTATCTCCACTCAATCACACTAAGCTTGTAAAGCTTGTTGATGGTGTCTGCCGGGGAAGAGTAGAGCTCATCAATGGATGTGTCAATACAGTTACCAGAACTAGAGTCTTCTTTCTTATCTCCACTCAATCACACTAAGGTGTCAAGCTTGTTGATGGTGTCTGCCGGGGAAGAGTAGAGCTCATCAATGGATGAGTCAATACCAGAACTAGAGTCTTCTTTCTTATCTCCACTCAATCACACTAAGGTGTCAAGCTTGTTGATGGTGTCTACCGGGGAAGAGTAGAGCTCATCAATGGATGTGTCAATACCAGAACTAGAGTTAAACAGTAAAACTAAGAGTTTACAGTTATTTTAATGCAGAATCAACCTGGGCCTCCACTGTGTGCACTTATCAAGTTTGATATTCAGAGCCATATCTTTATATGGAGGGGTAATGGGGTGGGTTCAGGGAATATTCCTGGAATGTTGCTCTCTAATCTTGTGTTAAAGCTATTGTGCTATATGATGGGTTCTATGATGTTTATTATAATATTTTCACCTTTATATTGATGCAAGGGTTATTTTATCAAAATATTAATATGCCATTAAATTGGAGGTTTGGAGACTTCATGCACATCCTCTCAGTCTACATTGTTTTACTTATCCTCAATCTTTGAATTACATTAGTTGATCCAAATTGGCTGATGGAAGTTGTTACCAGGACCTGGAAGGAATATATTTTCTGTAGCCAAGGTTGCAATGATGTGCCACTGATTCAGATAGGTTAGGTTGTTAAAAAAATAAGGTATATTTTCGCTGACGGCAAGTAGGCCTAGCACAGAATAATACGATACGGCAGCCTGTTTTTATATAAATTATTATCTCATTTATTTTCTAAACTACTTAGCAAAATCAGTCAAGAACCTACAGAACATGCAACAACTGTCCTGGTGTGGAATTAACACCTACCCACATATTCTCATGTCCAGCAATGGCTGCAGCCTTGCAGAAAATTGACATTGACCCAGAACAGTAGCTTTACACACCCAAGATAGAGGACATTGTGACTGATGTTATAGAGATGCATGGAGACATCTGAGGCTCTTCATTGGACACGCCAACAACATAAGGATGATGATAATGCTAATAAATCTTATAGAGCTGGCTGTTGTTCTAGATCCATTCTATTTGTTTATTCCCAGCAGCAAGATTTACCATTTATAAATATAGCGCCCCTCTCTCCAGCCTTTATTATTAGAAGCCACTGGATTTCTATTATCTGCTCTATTTATATAAAAAGGCTACTTTTATTATCCTTAATAAGCTTTAGAATAACAAATTGCTCAATAGTCAAGAAAGAGACAGATGTTGAGTCCAAACTATTTTATTTAAGGAGACAATAATGATTAAACAAGAAGTGTCTATTGACCATGTTAAACCTTAAAGAATGGTAGGATTGATTTGATAATAAAAGTGGTCTGGAATGAAAGAGAGGTGAAATGGTGTTTGCTGATTGACTGACTGACCTTTGGATCATCGATGGCATTGCATAATGTTAAATTATAGTGGGTTGAATTAGGGTTGTTTTAGACCAGAGCATACATGTTACAGTGAAATGTGACAATTTGATGTCTGAATATTTTTATATAATAATTTCAAAACAAAAGCTACCAAGAACAAATCTGTGGGACCCCCACCACACACACACATCTCTGCTCATACTATGGTGATAAAGGAGAAGGGCAATGATGAGAGATTAACACAGGGCAGGCGCCATATTGCATAGGTGGTTGTTGGAGCTGTGGGTGTGTTGTTGCAGTGTGGATGAGCATCTCACCCGGATCACAGTCCACAAGTTGGAGACTGTGGTATCCTGCCAACATGAGGTAAGTCCCCACCTGTGGAGCTTGATGAAACCCTTCTTTACCAAGTTTGAATCTATAAAGTACACATACAAGGGGGTCGGTGGAAGGATGGTCTAAACCATTGGTTTTCAACCGCTACAACCCGGGTTCAATTCCCGCATTGGACACTTTTTTTTATTTAAAAAAAAAAAAAAAATGCTCCAATGGCCCTTGATTCTTGCAAAAGTCCAACCCTACCAGCGAGTGCAAGTAACCAAACGGGGCTCTGGCACATTTGTAAGTCCCAAGTCAAACTGCTTTTCACATGTGTAAATATGTGGTGCATTTACAGTAAAAGCAGTTGCCTATTTTTACCCACCATGATTACCATGGCCTGTACCATGTGTACTAGGGATAAGCAAAAAAGAAAAGTACACATACAAAGTACAGTAAAACCCCTCTATAGTGAACCCCATTGGGACGGGACTTTTGGTTCACTATAGCCACGGTTCACTATAGCCACGGTTTGGCTATTTTTTTTTACTTTTCAAAAATTTTAGACCGTATAATTAAAAAACAGCCATACACACAAGAAGAGGCTGCCTCTTAATAGTGGTCACTTTATTTTAATTCCCTTAATTGACTAATTTCCTTATATTAATACTGAATAATAATAGAAATCATTAGATAATAGGTTCTTCTTATGATTAACATACATGTACCTCTATGTCTAAGTTAAAAATCAAGACAAATCCTAGGCAAAGTTTTATTAAATATATATTCAAAGATATGAAATGATTTTAAAACATCATTATCACATTATATAATACAATTTTTACTTGAAAAAAATGGCTCTAATACCTTGTTGTTTCAAAGCATTCTTCCAAGCATTGCACCATTCAAATAAAGTTAGTGTTTTTCTTCCATTTCATGTTTCCCCATATTCTTCTAGGTCTAGATTTCGTTTTTTTTTTAACCTGCCATGCAAAACATTGCTGACTTTAAAATCACCATAGTTAATGGCATAAAAATAATTTTTGTTTCATCACGGGACCGTTTATTTGGACTTTTTTTTTTTTTAAGTTCTAAAACGTACGATCGCGATCGCGGCAAAAGTTGAAGTTGATTCCTCTTTGTAACAATTTTTAATAACTTTATATTTTATCTTTTATAATAGAAAAGTTATATTCTCTTATTTTAATATGTTCTTAACATTTTGCCTATGTTGTTTCACTTTGAAAAGTTCTGAAAATGGCCTTTTTTTTTTAAAATGAAATAATGCTTTTGTTTTTAAAATGCCTTTGTTTTCTTCATTTTGGAAGCCATTTGCATTTTTTATATTTCAAATTTAATGGATGCAAAGATATTCTAATTAATAAAAAGTATAATGTGTAAAAATTTATACAACATACAGCAAAAATAAAGTGCAAAAATCAAACTAACAATGCCGCTAAATTTATTGTTTTGAAATCGCGATCCGCGAGCTTTAAACATGCTCAAAATTTTGTTTTTTATTATTTTTTTTTAAAATTACAATTCTAAGTTCGTTATAAGCATAGTATTTTTAATAGATTTTATCATTTTGGGACCAAAATTGGGTTCGTTATAGCGATAGTTCGCTAGTTTGAAAAGTGAAAAGTTCGTTATAGCGATGGTAATTTTAATGGAATGGAATGCGGATTTTCGATGGGTTCGTTATAAGGGAAGGTTCGTTATAGCCATGGTTCGTCTTAGCAGGGTTTTACTGTACCTTTAATGTTGGGAAATAAGGAAAACTCGGTAGAACCTCCATGAGAGAACACTCTCGCTAGATGACACCTCTCTACAAAGGACTAATTTCAACACTGACTTTGACAGGAGAGAAACACCTTTGGGTATTGAATCAAAGAGTTTGACTCTATTTGGAGATCTTGAGAATTCTCTACTTCATACTAGGTCTTCAACAACTGATGTTACTCTAATTGGTTCCAATATACTTGTGGAAATGGGGTAATGACATTTTTCAGGATCTCTTACCTATGTATCAATCCATATTTATAACTTTTGATAATAAAAAAGCATATATTGGATTAAAAAATGTATTTAATTACCAATACAGTGTAACCTTGTTAATTCGACACTTGCAATTTTTTGACCATTTTTTTCCATGCCTCAATCTTTAGACTATCAAATAACCAAGATTAATTCCACTAACGAAAATTCAACACCATCGATAATTAGTTCATTTCTTAATTCAAATTAGTTAATTGTTGTTTAAATACAGTTAAACCTGTCTATAGCGCCCCCCTCTAAATAGTGCCTTCCTCTCTTATAGCACCCGATTTTAAACATTTTACATTAAAAGTGACCTGTCTATAGCACCCCTTCTCATTAGCACCCTATTCTGGTGAGTCCCAAGAGGGGGCACTATAGACAGGTTTAACTGTATAACTTTATCACTAAAAATACATTACAGCGCCATTCAGCAGGACGACGGCTAAAGGGTATGAGCACCATAGATAAAATTGCCACATCACATGGTACACTTAGGTCGATGCTGGCCATGTCACCCACCATTTGAGTTTCTTGTGGATGACAGGTTCAATAACACAGGTCTACAAAAAAAACTTTTTTTTTTTGCACAAGAGAACCTGATGGTGTTTCTAGTGTAGCTTTTCATGCTGAACTCAAAAATCTAATCAGAAATTTCCCATCACCCATGGTTTTTGCCTGACGATCTTTTTTTAGTATTGGGATAAATACATGCATCCAACATGAAAGGGACTTACGAAAACATGAAACTGCTTTTGAAAAAGATAGAATATGAAATATACGGTTGGACAATATGCAGCGATTTGAAAGTCGTTGCTCTCTTGCGTGGATTACAGCTTGGATATACAAAATTTTGTTGTTTTCTGTGTGAGTGGGATAGCAGAGATAGGGAAAGGCATTACATTAAAAAAATCCTGGCCAAACCGTAAAATCTTTACTCCAGGATATAAAAATATTGCAAATCTACCCCTGATCGATTCAGAAAATATTTACTTACCACCATTACATATTAAACTGGGATTAAAGAAGAACTTTGTCAAGGCAATGGATCGAAATGCCAGTGGATTTGCCTACCTAAAACAAAAATTTTCTAGTATAAGTGAAGCGAAGATTAAAGAAGGCATTTTCGTTGGACCTCAGATTCGAGAATTGCAGCAGGATGGAAATTTTCAAAATAGTTTGAATGAAGTTGAAGCAGCAGCATGGAATTCCTTTAGAAACGTTTGCAAAAACTTCTTAGGAAGTGTCAAGGTTGAAAATTACCGAGACATAGTTAATGATCTGTTGCTTTCCTACAAGGCACTGGGATGTAACATGTCCCTCAAGATCCATTTCCTGCATTCACATCTAGATTTCTTTCCAGACAATCTTGGCGCAGTTAGCGATGAGCATGGTGAGAGGTTTCATCAAGCTATATCAAGCATGGAGAAGCGGTACCAAGGTAAATGGAGTCCCGCTATGCTTGCCGACGACTGCTGGGCACTCAAGAGGGATCTACCACAAGCAAAGTATAGAAGAAAATCCACTGTCACTGCTTTTCAATAATAAATATGTTTCGTTCATATATGCCTATATATTAACAATATTTCCAAATTCAAGTAGGTGTATCTCAGAAATATTGTATAATTGAAAAAAACTAATGGTATATTTGGATTCAGGACATGTAGATAAGATGCTATTTCTTTGTGGACAAAGAAAAATATTTTTTGATAAACCAGTTACGTGACATTGTTTGCAATTTTTAGTGTATTTATCCCAATACTAAAAAAAGGCCGTCATGCAAAAACCATAGGTGATGGGAAATTTCTGATTAGATTTTTGAGTTCAGCATGAAAAGTTACACTAGAAACATAATCAGGTTCTCTTGTGCAAAAATCTTGTTGACCAGTGTAACCTAGCAAAGCACAAGTCACTAATGTGGTGTTTTGGAGAGTAATGTCTGTCAGAAGAGGAAAGACAAGCTTGCCTTATAAAGATTGATCAGCTAGAATCCACAATGAACAGGGCCCAAAAGCAAACACAGCCATAGAAGATTTCTTTAAAAGAAATTGATTTTTAAAAATATATTTTTTATTTTCAGCCTTTTCTATTTTCTAAATATATTCATCTTCTTCCCATTGTATTTATTCACCTAGATTAAAATAGTACTTGTATTTTTCTTTTGTTCAAAAATGTATTGATATAATTTTATCCATCATTAAATGTTAATCATGAAACATTCTGCAAAAAATGTAATAAAGTATCAATGCACATTATTACTTATTTCATCAGTGTATTCTCTAAAAATATTATTTTAACCCTTAATTACTCGCGCCTATATTTGTTACGTAGGTACTCGCGTTGAGATCCAGGTCTCACTTTTAAAAAACTGAAATATATGTTAAATATTAATATTTGTATTGAAAATTAGGCTGCATAATATTCGTAATTGTGTGTAGTTTATGACACATGTGAATTAAGGCAAAAAATATTTTTATATTTATTTATTTTTATTGAAACTGTGACTATAGTAAAAACAATGAATGTTTGACATAGTTTTACAAATAGGCTACTATTAAAAGTTGCAGACGGATATTATTCGCAATCTTTGCAAATATTCGAAGAATGACGTTGACAGATGTGTCTCCTGCATTTGTAGCAAATATTTTGTGTCATACTACCTTTGCTACTTGGGCAAACATAGCACCGTTTTCGCTTCTTAGATTCTGACTCTACACTCATTTCGATCTGTGGTAAACAAAAGATTGTTATGTTTATCATTTTAAATAATTTTATGAAATATATATAACTTATCTCTGGACTTTCAGCTTTCTTGCAATGCAATATTATCAGGTCATGGAGACTTCTTGGCAAGTTTTTCAATTGGGATCGAATTTTTAAATGATCCTGGAATAATTATAGAGAAATATTTTTCAAAAAGATTCTTCTTGGAACTCGAGGTGAATTTATATTTAAAGACTTGAAAATTATTTCTGAATTTATGCTTGCAAAATTTAGTAGGTCGAAAAATAGGCATAGAGGCCATCTGTTGGTTCGACGGCCAACAGAATAAGTTCCACACATTTGGTTGACCATGTCAACCCCGCCTTTAGTCAAATTATAAAATGTTACAATTTCAGGTTTTAATTTGAATCCACTTTCTTCGTCAATTGTGGGAGTTGAGTGCATTGTTGAAAGCAATAGAACAGCCTTGCTCTTTTTTGGGACATAAGATGCAAGGGTGGTATTCTGAGTGAAGCCAAATATACTATTATATTTTGGTCTATTCCTATTGGGCAGAAATATTTTAGGGATTTCCTTTTTATTTATTTTTTTTTCAAAGTGCCAACTAAAGTGAGTTTATGTTCTGTAAGAAGATCTTGGGATAATTTATAACTAGTGTACCAATTGTCTGTTGTTATGTTTCGGCTTGTCCCAGATATTGGAGTGATCAATCTTTTTACGATATCATCGGGTGAATTACTTTTTTTATATGGACCATCGGGTTGTTTTCCACAATGTATTTCAAAATTAAAGGTATAAAATGTTCTTGCATCACTAATGGTATAATTTTTGAGCCCATATTTTGCAGGTTTGTTGGGCATATACTGTCTAAAGCCACACCTGCCACGAAATGGAATGAGCTTCTCATCAATTGTATTATATTCACCTGGAGTATAGAGCTTTTTACAGTTCTATACAAAGGCTTCTACAAATTCTCTAATTGGAGCAAGTTTGTCCAGCTTTTTTCGTTCTTTCCTTGTTGTAATATCATCAAATCTCAAGCAACGTAGAAGAAATAAAAAACGTTCTTGTGACATAATTGCTCTCACAATTTCTACTCCTGAGCCATCCACCGCCCATAGCTATTTATAAGTTAAATGAGCAGCTCTTTTGACACCTGACATTATCAAAAGTCCAAATAAATCTAGGATTTCTGTTACCGTAGTTAATTTGGCATCTCTCTTTCTCTAGAGAAATCTTCATTATCAATTATTTTTGTAAATGCATCCGATTCAGATTCTATCGATTTTGCTTCAGATTTAGGCCCTGGCAATTGAGAAATTATATTTACACTTCTTGTACGAATTTGGGTTTTCTGCCACATTGTCTTTTTCCATTTTGTGACATCATCCTTTCCAAAATAAAATTCAGAATCATCATTTGGTAATTCTTCATCCGCCTCTGAATTCTGTTCAGAGTCTGTGTCATGATAACTATAAATTTCGGTATCAGAAGTATCGGATAAATCACAAATTATTTCATCGCAATTCATGTCGGATTCACTCTGATTCCTCTCAGAAGTACTAGCCATTTTTTTTATAATGTAATATATATTTTTGGAAATATTTAGTATTAAAATATTGAATAAAAATAAATAAATTCTAAATACCTAAGAGAGACAGAGAGAGAGAATTTAGGATATTTAGTAACAAAGAATATACTTAGAAGAAGAACAATAACTTACTGTTTTACGAAGATAGAGCCAGCCTGAAAATGAAACCTAAACCAAAATTATTACGCAAGTACTCGCGTCGAGACGTTTGTCTCAGCGGTGGCTTTTTTGTTTTATTTTTCTTCCTTCTAGGGGCCAAGCGATAGAACAAATGGTCTAAAATATTTATTTCGATGCTATCTTAAGCTACAAAAACTTACAAATTATTTGGACTCGAAAATCGTATTTATTTTTTCGATTAAAAATTTAGGTGAGACCTGTGTCTCGACGCGAGTAATTAAGGGTTAATTATATACAGTAGAACCTTGTTAATTCGACAGTATCGATAATACGACAGTTCCAATAGTTCGACCATTTTAAAATTTTAATTTCGACAGTTGAATGTTTTTTTTTTTTTTTACATACAACTTTACCGCTAAAAAGGTATTACAGCAGTGGCGACGATCGGCGGGCGCCGATAAGATCGCGCCGGCGCACTTTTGGTTTCTGTTAGTTTAAGTTTCACTTTGCACATTGCGCAATGTCGCGAGTGCTATTATTTTTTTTTTACGCAGGAATTTAGGCATCGTACGCTAATTAATAATATTATTTTATTTTAAAATTTAAGCATTGAAATATTTTAGTTATTTTAAAATTTACAAATAATTTCCTTTTAAATAAATAAGTCTTATAAAATGTAGCCACAATGATTATGATAACATTTTATTTCAATATTCCATTTCCTTGTTATTATAAAAGATTTAAACAAAATCAATCTTCATGATTATTTTTAAATTTTCTTTTTACTTTCCATATATATTTACTTTCAACTGCTATAATTTTCAATTAGAATAAAATATTATTTGAAATTATTTATGTTTCAAAAATATGTATTAATGCCATTTTGTCCCTAATACTAAAAGTTAATCATGAAAATAAAAAATAAATACAAAAGTACACACACAATGGTTTCAATTAATATCATTAATTTATATTACAAAGCTATTTAAAAAAAATATTATTTTAGCAGGTTAGATGATTAATTCAACATTTCCTTTAACCCTTAGTTACTGGCGCCTAATTTTGTTACACAATTACTGGCGTTCGGCCTCTCAGTCCGACTTTTAAAATCAATAATAAACCATGTTAATTTTAATATTAAAAATAAATTAAACGTATACACATAATTTCCAAAGAATAAATATTTTGTTTTTTTCGAATAAACAGAGCTCTAAACAAAATTAAATGAAAATGTACAAGAAGCTCTTTCTATCTAAAATATTCTATATATATTCTAAAAAATTCTATCTAAAATATTTTATTCAAGATTAGGTGCACAATTCAAGCATATTCCAATAGAATGATCTTTGCAGATTGTCTCTTTAAACAAGGTAAAATCCTCTGGAGTAACTTGGTAAAGAGAGAACATTCAAAGACAAAGAGGATAAGTTTCTTTTTATGAACATGCGTTCGAGCTTTCGGGCACAATGTCGCCCTTCAACAGGAATAAAACTACACAGAGAATCAAGATACGTCTATATATATACAGGTGATTAGCATAAACAAGAAAACTATTATTTTTAGAGAGATAAAATTTAAGTTTTATGTGTGATATACAAATCAGGTAATAGGAGAAATGTGATTATGCTAATATATGGTTTAATCTAATAGTTAAAGAATCTATAGGTTGTTGTGTGAACAGCTTATGTAAATATTTCATTATAAAGTTCCGGAATCTCAATGTGCCTATTGATGCTATTATATTTCAGAGATAGCAGCGCCTCGACAACCAATCTTTTATATTTATGCTGAATGTTAGAAAAATGCGAACGGGGTTCTATTGTATTAAAAGTATGACCTGTGTTTGAAATGTGTTGGGCTATGAGGGATCTAGGGTCATTATTTCTGATATTTCGGATATGTTCATCTGTTCTGTCTTTTATGTGTCTACCAGTTTCTCCTATGTATAGGCTAGAGCAATTATTACATTTTAATGAGTAGACTGCATTATTAAAGTGTATGGGTTTTAGGGGGAAACTGTTTTTGGTGATAGGGTTTCTAAGTAATGTGCCTAAATTAGGAGTATTGGAGTAGAAGGTGCGGATACCAAAGTTTTTTAGATAATTGGATATGTTGAGGCTCTGAGGGGAAAAAGGAATAGTGCAAATAGATTTATAACTATTATCGCAGGCGTAGAATCATCCATCACCCGCCTAAACCACCAAGAGAAGTACAAGATCAGGAAACATGTCTCAACAGTTCTTAATGACTCAATCCAGGATAATAGCCATAATAACAAAAAATTGTTAATCCAGTCCCTCTCTAGAAATAAAGACATTGTCATTACAAAATCTGATAAAGGCTCAAGAACAGTCATCATGAACACCAAGGATTATACAACCAAAATGAATGCAATATTGAATGATCCCCTTATTTTCACCCCTATTTCCTTACAGGAAGAGAATTTAGCCATCATTAAATTTAAAAAAGAAATTAATATTCTTGTAAAGAAAAAAATCCATCACCACAGAAGAATGCAAGTCCTTTATGTCGAACATTTATGGGAAAGCATACATATATGGCCTGCCAAAATTGCACAAAGACAATATTCCACTTAGACCTATAATAGCATACCATTTATCCCCTGCAGCCCCTTTGTCTTCCTTCTTGGCCAGGTTACTTTCTCCTATGCTCAGGGATGGTGGAGCCACGGCATCCATATCTTCTACTCCGGATTTCTTGAACCACATCCAACAGTCACCGGTTCTACCCAATAGCATCATGGTATCCTTTGATGTGAATTTATACCCCAGTCTACCCCATCAACTTATTATAGATTGTACCACACAGTTCTTATCAGACCATAATTACCCCAATAACACCATTTCCAGATTAATATCCTTGATCAAAATCAGTTTAGATAACAGTATATTTAACTTTAATCAGGCATACTTTAAGCAAACAAAAGGTACACCTATGGGTAGCCCACTATCTTCCCCACTATCAGAAATAGTCATGCGCCATATAGATAAGCATATAGTTGAACAATACCACATAGATATTTTATCATGGCACAGATATATTGATGACATCTTTGCAATAGTCAAAACCAGTTCACTTGATAACATTTTCTCCACATTAAACAATCTATACCAAGATATACGTTTTACAGTTGAAATAGAGACCAATAATACTTTAGCTTTCTTAGATATACTTATCACAAAAATAGATAATAGATACACCACAAGCGTTTATTACAAACCGTCATTTTTTCCATCATACATACATTTTTCTTCGTACTGCCCACTTAGCCATAAAATTAATACAGTCAAAACATTAACTAAACGCATATTCACTCATTGTACCACAGAAATATCAAAACAGCAGGAAACAAATACCATATTATCACATCTATTATCATTGGGCTACCCAAAAAACTTTATTTTGAGACACTTTCATAACCCTTTACAAACAGCCGTTAATCATAGTTATAAATCTATTTGCACTATTCCTTTTTCCCCTCAGAGCCTCAACATATCCAATTATCTAAAAAACTTTGGTATCCGCACCTTCTACTCCAATACTCCTAATTTAGGCACATTACTTAGAAACCCTATCACCAAAAACAGTTTCCCCCCTAAAACCCATACACTTTAATAATGCAGTCTACCCATTAAAATGTAATAATTGCTCTAGCCTATACATAGGAGAAACTGGTAGACACATAAAAGACAGAATAGATGAACATATCCGAAATATCAGAAATAATGACCCTAGATCCCTCATAGCCCAACACATTTCAAACACAGGTCATACTTTTAATACAATAGAACCCCGTTCGCATTTTTCTAACATTCAGCATAAATATGAAAGATTGGTTGTCGAGGCGCTGCTATCTCTGAAATATAATATAGGCACATTGAGATTCCGGAACTTTATAATGAAATATTTACATAAGCTGTTCACACAACAACCTATAGATTCTTTAACTATTAGATTAAACCATATATTAGCATAATCACATTTCTCCTATTACCTGATTTGTATATCACACATAAAACTTAAATTTTATCTCTCTAAAAATAATAGTTTTCTTGTTTATGCTAATCACCTGTATATATATAGACGTATCTTGATTCTCTGTGTAGTTTTATTCCTGTTGAAGGGCGACATTGTGCCCGAAAGCTCGAACGCATGTTCATAAAAAGAAACTTATCCTCTTTGTCTTTGAATGTTCTCTCTTTACCAAGATTCTCTTTGCATTTTTTGCATTGCATTTGAGTTCGACGATAGGTAGCATCTTTTGCGTTTTTTTGAGACAAGGACTGCCGCTTGTGGATTCCTAGAGAACACACGTTATTGATATTTCGTATAAACATCAAATAAATATTTGCCTACCTCAAGTGATGAAGTTCCAGCATGCTTCGGAATCAATACTTGCAGATCTCTTTACAAATTTTTGGCTTGATTTCTCATATTCAAGGCATCTCTCATTAGTTGTAGAGCAAGCTGCTTTATAAAATATTTTCGAGCCGTCTTGCTTGACAGCTTTATAAATTACTGCTGAATTTATTGAAACCACATTCAAAAAGTAAAAAAATAAACACAGGAGCCATCTTTTGGTTCTTCTTCCAACAGAATACATTTCTGATCAACTACATCCACACCACCTTTGGTCATATTATAAAATGTGCTTATCTCGGGCTTTTGTTGTTCAGCAGTTTCTTGATCAATTGCTGTGGTTGAATGCATTGTGGAGAGTAATGTAACAAATTGTTCAATTTTAGGGACATAGAATACCAAATTTTTGTTTTTTGAAAAACCAAAAGTGGAACCGAACTTCTATTATATTATACAAAATTAAAATCACAAAACACAATTTAGAATGCATATAATTAAAGCAAGTGTAATATAAAAACGAATGCTCAACTTATTTGGTGCGTTTGAAGGTCAATAAAACCAAAAGTAAAATGGCCAATAATAGGAACGCTAAAATTCCCAGTGACCTAATTACTGGCGCTCGGCTTTAAAGGCAGTTTGATTTAATAACTCGGGATATACAGAATAGATTTCTCTTAAAATGCAAAGTTCTTCAAATAAATGCATTTTATTAAGCTACCTATAAATTTGATGAAAAATGATGCATTTTGAAAATTTTACAAACATTTTTAATTTTCACACGGCCTTTCAAGCCGAACGCCAGTAATTAAGGGTTAATTTAACCGAAAGCTCTGATCCCTTGGGGTGTTGAATTAAAGAGGTTCAACTGTGTGTATTTGGTTATATCCTAGAGAAAAATGTCCACTAGCGATGAATGTTGTGATGAAATAATTCAACTGAAAGCTCTGATCTCTGGGAGTGTTAAAATAAAGATTTTAAACTGTATTTCAGTTGGCTGAATGCCAACCTTTGTCAAAATACAATGTATTTTTGACTATATGCAACCAAAATATTCCATTATATTGTAACATAGAGGATATATATGGAAACTTCATGATATGACACAGCAATTTATTTAAGGCACAAATACAACATCAACTTTTATAAGATACAAGATAAGCAATGAAAGGGAAGTTTCCAGAGTAGTAAAATATAAATAATAATCTGTACATAAAATATAACTTTGCTACAATATTATTTTTCCTCCACTAGGTGTTCAGAGTCAAGATGCATATCACATAGTTCTGCACATAATCATTCAAAAGTGCATTTTTGGTGCTCTCGCCACTGTTTCATTTTAATATTACTCTTAAAACAAAATGGTGGTAAAATTTCTCATTCAGTACTTTTGTCTGAAGATGGTAACAATGCTGCTACCAAAACATCACACACTAATTATTTATTTGGATTTGGTCTTATTACCTTGTGTTTATAATCTATAATCCAAATTGTACCTTATCATCTTAAAGCAAAGTTAAAACAAAGTTGTTACCTGGTATTTACTCCAAGGTAAACTTTGATCCCATCACTTTCTATCCAAAGTTATGGACATCTTACCTTCTTTTGAAGTTCCAGCACGAACGATTCCCCCCAAGACATTTAAAAATGTTTCCATTATTGCAATGTTTCTGCTAATGGCAAGAATAGAAGAACAAGGCTCTTGAAGCAGGCTTAGATAAAGCTATCAAAGATTTGATAACAACACTCTCTAGAAAATTCAATAGGTTGGTTGAGAAACTAAAAAACACAACTTTCATCACAATTGTGAAATCACTACAGTTCATTAAATGCCACGAATACCCAAAAAAATATCAGATCTTGAGGCACTAATGGAGTACACTCCTGCTAGAGGACACCTCTCTACAAAGGACAGTTGTCATCGACACAATTGCCATTATTATTAATTAGCGACTCTCTGGTAAGAGGACACCTCTCCCTAAAGGATACTTTGGCTCTGCCACTAGGTGTCCTGTACATAGAAGTGAAAGCAGTCTTGTTATATATGGCAGGAGATGCCAATTAAGATTTCCTCTTATTACTGCAGAAATTAATTGAAAAAAAAAAAAAAGATCCAAATCACACTGGGAAACTAAATGTCACTTGATGTCAGATGTCACTTGACCCAGAAATCTAATGCTCCTATCTTGGTGGAACTATCAGATATCATAGAAAGATATCCTTTATTTTTGAAATTATGTGAATTCATAATATTTCTATCTAAGGACTTAGTTTGAATATTAGGATCACCATAGAATGTCAAAAGAGATATCCATAAAAGGAATTAAGCTCACCACCACACACCTCACGTTATGGTGAAATGTTAATTTAATGGTACCTATTTAATGTGTACCATCAACATTTGAACAAAGAATGTTTCTGATTCAGTGAAGATATTAAAGCTGTTGAAAAATTAGGATTATAAATGCAAATAATTCAGAAATGATAATACCACTTTATTATAAAATAAAAATGCAAATTATTTCAAGTTCATTATAAGGGTAGGTTCGTTTAGTGGGGTTTTACTATATACAGTAAAACCCCGCTAATACGAACCCTGGATATAGCAAACCTTTTCTTATAACGAACCTAAGGCCATTCCCAATTCCATTCCATTGAAAATACCATCATTATAACGAACTGCAATAACTCGCAAAAAATAATAAAATCAAATACCTAAACACTAATATAATACAATTTTTGCCATCACACACACTTTTTGCCTGTGGTTTATGTGTTACTTCTGTATTTCTATTCTATGGCACTTCTACTATTTATTATTGATGTACTTTCAGTATAAAGGAAATTGCACTCGGGGGAATTCTTGGGCGAAGCCGAGTCATTCGTCTAGTATATATATATATATATTTTAAAGATGAATAAAAAAAAAAAGGAAACATTGTGATTTGAATCAAAAGCCTTATTTCCAAGTAGATATGTCACTGTTGTGCCATCAGCCCTAAAAGAAAGTAGTTTGGATGCGACCTCATGTAAAGTCAAGCTGTAAACACCTGGTGTTCTCAGAGCTATTTCAATGTACAGTGCATAGCTTTTACATTGTAAGAGTTCTCTAGAGCAACTAACAAACTACATAGTATTGTAACTGCAGAAATGCTTAGCAGTTATTTTGGTTTCATTATTTTAAAATTTCTAATCTAAATAAATTTACTTCTTCTCTAATGTTGACAATGTTTGTCTGAAGTAATGTGGCTGTGAGACAGGCTCACCATGGATTGCTCTTACTTATCCTTGGTTCTAATCATGGTAGAAGGGACTGCTAATTCTCTAAATGTACTTTTGCATTCACAAGGTTCAATATCCAAGTACAGTTAAACCTGTCTATAGCTCCCCCTCTTGGGACTCACCAAAATAGGATGCTATAGAGAGGGGGTGCTATAAACAGGTCACTTTTAATGCAAATCGCATCGTACTACGTATTTAAAATCAGGTGCTATAGAGAGGGAGGCGCTATTTAGAGGGCTAAAGACATGTAACGTGGTAATCACTGACTGCTGTGGCAGGTGGCTGTGCCCCACACCTTGGACTACACCCCCCTGGACCCCATCCCACCAGATGCCTCTCCAGCCAAACTCTACCCTTTCATCTTGGACCCCTTCCAGAAGGAGGCCATCCTCTGTCTGGAGAACAACCAATCGGTTCTGGTGTCGGCTCACACCTCTGCCGGCAAGACAGTCATTGCTGAGTGAGTGCACAATCCATGTTATATTTGGGGTGGGCAGGGACACAGACAATATCACTAAACAGGAAGTCTACTGATAGGCCTTGGAGAATCCCAGATGGGCAGGTTGCTGCTTCCTTAGGCCTGGACCAATGGGTTACTTCACCTTTTACCCATATA
>CP092866.1:62378788-62439766 GCA_030710605.1 Cordylochernes scorpioides
TATTTTTTTCTTTCTTTCCTGCCAACACCACTGCAGCTCTGTCCTAAGAAGGCAAACCTGGTGAAATGTGGCTATAACAGTGTGGTTCCCTAGGAGGTGTGCTTGAACCAGTTTTAAGAAACAGCCTGTGTTATGTAGCCATATTGATGTCACAGTTCCCAGAGTGGCTGTGTCCTCCTAGTACGATATAGGAAGATGTTTAATAAGCTAGCCAACTGCTTCATACTGACATGGCCACTATATACAACCTCCCATGAAAGGCCTTCTGAAAATACAGATGCTCCTGAAAGTGATCTATCATTGGATGGTGGTTTATTTAATGTCGCAGTTTTGGATATCACAAAAGTGGTTGCCCATGGGAGGTTTTGCCGTTCCTGTGGTGATAGGATAATTTCTCTCTCTTTTTATTTGTGACAGTTATTTGAATCCCAAATGGCCCCTAATACCAATGGATAAAAGAAACAATGGGAACTTAGAAAATGATTATAGCAACTTGTGGTGCTTGACCAGCACATTTATCCATGGCAGTATCTGTGTTAAATAAATGTAAAAGACTGTGTGGTAGAGGTGTTATTTCATACTTGAAAGTGCCAACTATATACTATTTGCCTTCCACATGGCATCTTGTGTTCCTCAGTTTAATACTTGGGAGATGTTATCTTCCATCTCTTGCCAGTACTGATAGTTATTTCTACTACCATGGATGGTTATCAACTTCCCAGTCCTGCTGTTTCTGAACAGTGGCACCTCACCTAGTCAACATAATGTATAGAGGTAGTGGATTCTCTAGAATCTGGGTCAATCTAACCCATCTTAATTGGGGCTGATGGTGTGTGTCAGGTATGCCATCGCCATGTCCTTGCGGGTCAAGCAGCGTGTGATATACACCACCCCCATCAAGGCTCTGAGCAACCAGAAGTACCGCGAGTTCTACGAGGAGTTCAAGGACGTCGGCCTGATGACAGGGGATGTCACCATCAACCCCACGGCCAGCTGTCTCATCATGACCACTGAGGTAACTTTTCTACTATACCAACTGTTCATCCCCACCAGCGAGTGCAAGTAACCAAACGGGGCTCTGGCACATTTGTAAGTGCAAAGTCTAACTGCTTTTCACATGTGTAGACATGTGGTGCGCTTATAGTAAAAACAGTCGCTAACTACCTACCATGATTATCATGGCCTGTACCACGTGTACTAGGGATAATTAAAAAATATATGTAGTGATGTACAGTTGTTGTATCTGTTGGATGAATGTAGTGTGGCATGTTGGTTTGCAGTCGTGGTGGCCACAATGATTAGAGTGGTTTCAGGCGTGGAATTGAGATTACACAAAAGGACGAGGCATATTAGATGTCACCACGGAGATGGCAAAGAGTGAGTCCAGCCGACACCAGTCTAGGGGAGAACTGTCTAGAGACGTCTGCAAGTCTCGTCCCCAAGCCGACTAACTGTTTTCATAAAAAAAAAGGGGGGGGCTGTAGGGGCCCAGACTGGAATGTCGCACCCTGCTGCCGTCGAGACAAAAATGCAGACGGTCGTAAATTACCAGGAAGCTAGAGGGACCCTTCTGGCATCGGCTGACGCTCACTCGAAATTTTATTTGTCACACTTTGGCAATCATTATACATTCATACAATACATGGAGACACAGATGTATTGGAATATATTACAACAGTTTATGCCCCGGTTGATGAAAATTAGGTTATGGTGAATATAGATGAAATCATAAGATAATTAAAATTGGGGAAAATAATTTGTATACAAATTGGTTTAATATATTATGGGGGTGTACAATTATAACATTGGATATGCTATCCTTAATAATAATGATTAATAATAAAAAGAGAAATGTTAACAAATAATAATGTTAAGCCCAACGTATAAAAATATATGAAAAAGGATTTTAAAAATGTAAATATATAAATGTAAATTTGGGTGAATATATACAGCATTGAATGTTGGAATTAATATTTGAAAGTGCATTGAATTATAGGGTCTAGATAGGTGGACATAGAATAGATTCTGGTACTGCGATGCAATGCGACGTTTTGGGATCGTAGGCATTGATCCATCTACAGTATGCTGAAGGTATTCGACATGGGCTGTCCTATCAGACGGATTTGGGAATAGGTGGTGGAAATTTGGGTCGAGAAAGTGTGGCAGAGAGAGAGAGTCGTTCTGTCGCATAAAAAAAAAAATAATAAAATAACGATTTGGCCGCGGTAAGGCAGTGAAAGTGAGGTGATTGAATAATAATAAAAAATTTGCCCGAATGTGAAAAAAAAAAAAAAAAAAAACTCATCTAACTAGCTGCTCAAGTTCGACTGTTGGGAAGGTTACAGCGAAGAAGCGTTTGTAGTTAAGATTGAATAAATGTGAGAAATCAATGTTTCAGCGGATAGTAACGACCTCTCTGAGAAGGTATGGGCTGTGATGCCATGAGAATTTGGAGGGTAATGGTGTCGATGCATCTTCTAAAATTTTAACTTAAAAATCTAAAAATAGAATTTAAAAATTGAAGTTGAGAAAAAAAATTCAAATTGAAAATTGTGTGTGATGAATGTTGGTACAATATTATAAAAAGTGAAAATGATTATAAACATTGAAGATTAAACATAAAAGTTATCATCTCGATTGTTCATATAAAAATAAAAAGACAAAAGTTAAAACAAAAAAAAAACTCGAAATATAATTGAAATAAATAATTACTAAATATGCGAAATATTAAAAAGAGGTATAGTATTTGAAATGATTAAAGATAGAAAAGTAATGAAAAGAGAGTAACAATACTAATTAATTTTAAATAAGGAAATATATAGAACAGTTGGTGTTCAAGCCAGGACAATCTTTAAGTATACATGGATTGACATTGATGTAGAGGTTTCGGCGTGGTTGCTTGTCATGTGTGTGTGTGTGTTCTTATGCAATAGTGCTGTGGAATGGTTGAACAGTGGTACTATAGCTGCGGTTTTATTTTTCGCCAGTCGATCTGAGGCATGTAACTGCCATGGTAATGATGGGCCAGGTGAAGGTAGATGTGCCCGTCTGGTGGTTGGCAAAAAAAAAAAAGGAAGGCGATAAAGTAATACGACGGCATAGCAGCTATAGACAGTGGAATAGATAAGTGTGCCATTGAAGGAGTGATGTGTGTCGTGTGCTATATTTTATGCTTATGAGGTGATACAGCAACGTCTTTACAATTAGAGAGGAGACAAAATGAATCAAATCTAGAAAAAAGAAGTGAGGACATCTCGGTCATTAAAGTCTGAGAGGCAAGGCCTTCAGCCAGTTCAGGGCTTCCGGGGTGACTGAGTGGAGATTGGAGATTCCTCCATTGAATTTGTACAGCGGACAGTCATCTAGTATATGGGACATTGATTGTGGGACGTTGCAGGCACAATTTGGTGTGCTATATGATTATGGCATGGGGAATGTAGTTATATCGGCGTTCGTAGGTCGATGTATTTCGACATAAGTTTGACTAGGTAAATGTTTGTTCACGAAGTGTTAGGCTAGATATGCTCTATTAGATAAGACTTGCGACGTGGACACGCTTTCGAGAGAGAGAAAGGAAAAAAAAAGATAAAAGTGTCACAGGAAAAATGAAGGCATAATGTAGCCTGGTAAAAGTGGAAAGAAAAAAATAGTGTTATCAAGTCGCTGTGACACATGCGAAAAAAATTGTAAATGGAAAGGCGTCACGTGAAATCGTTGTTTGGGTAAATAATCTAGCCTAATTCATCACGAACAACAAGTTTACTGAAGTCATAGGTGGTGGTTGTACGAACATAAAACGAGATTTTGTGAATGTTGGTGTTTAATTGTGAACGAGAGAGAAAAATTTCGCTAAGTGGCAAGCGAGTGTAAATTTTACGTTTGAAATACATTGGTAGAGGGGACGTGTGTGTGTAGAAGTTGGCTGGCGGTGACCTAGCTTTTGGGGGAATTGAACAGTCCCGCGTTATATTTTACTTTTGTTGTAGAAGGAAAGATGGTTGATTAGTAATGATTTTGTTAATTTATATTGGAAAATGGATTTTGAAAAAGGAATGTTGATAAGGTAGCGAAAATCATCAATGGAATACGAAAGTAGAATTATAGCAACACTTTTTTTTTTTTGAGACGTTTACGTGTAATGGTGTGATTGGATTAAAATTGATTCCACGAAATTTGCTTATAAAATGAGTGTAGGTAAAAGTGAAGGAGATGGAGGAAAATGTGAGGGTGAGATATTTACAATTTATGTTTGAAATTCAAGAGTTTTCTTTTTAAAAGAGCGTTGTTATAATTAGTTGGTTTGTGGAATTGAATGTTTTTTATAGAAGGAACAATGGTGAAAAGGGCATTACACTGGCTGAGGTGAGTTGGTATTTGTGAATGTAGTTGTGATGAAGACATGGGGAAACTTTCTATAAGTGTTGGCTACATATTGTTTTTAGTTGGTAGCAGGCGTACATTTTTAAAATAACAAAAACTTGAATTTTTTCTTTAAATGATAATTTTGAGTTATAGAAGGTTTTATTTTGAAAATGACATTATTCAAAATGAATATGTAAAAAGGGGTTTAAAGTCTAAATGTTGGTTGAGAACACAATAGTTGAAAATATTAAGGGGATAAAATTATTATGAAAAATGTGTAAAATGAAGTGTTTTTTTTTTTTTTGTCTTGAAATGAAATTATAGTTTTCATGATATGAAGATTTAAAAGTAAATAAAAGCTGAAACGGTTAAATTACTATAGGTTAACTGGCATATAATGAAGCATTATAGGCGATTGATAGAATTTAGTAGGATGGGTATAAAATTGAATTGAGGAAACTTTGATTAAAATATAAGCAAAGAAAAAAATGATGGTTATAAATTAAATGCGATATGATTATCTAATTGCAGGGGCTAAACGTAACATAAAATAAACGAAATAAAAATCTACTTAACAAACAATTGGATATTTAAGTTCTAAATGAGTTGTACTTACAGTACAAAAGTGTCAATTGTAGTGTAGTTTGAAGTTTGCACTGGTTGATGTAGCCATGGTCACGTTCTTGGTGATGGTTGTAGAAGGCGTGAGGGAGGAGAAGTTCTCGTCGTCAGGTGGATTGTGGATGTTTGCAGTGAGCACATTGGATTTGTAATGGCGAGTAGTATGCAAGTTTTGTGGCAATTGAAGATTGGCTATCTACCTAAGGCTTGGAAGCGGCGATGTCTTGGATGGTTTCCGCGAGTTGTGCTACGATGTCCGTGGCTGTGGGTGGCATGGTGGTGATCTTCGGTGTTGCTCTGTTCTCCAGGCTCCATCCTCTTTGCGTTGTCCTCGGTATATC
This sequence comes from Cordylochernes scorpioides, assembly GCA_030710605.1. Classification (NCBI taxonomy): domain Eukaryota; kingdom Metazoa; phylum Arthropoda; class Arachnida; order Pseudoscorpiones; family Chernetidae; genus Cordylochernes; species Cordylochernes scorpioides. Next base: position 62,384,113 of record CP092866.1, read on the forward strand.
CTGTCGACTTTCTGTAGTGATGTACAGTTGTTGTATCTGTTGGATGAATGTAGTGTGGCATGTTGGTTTGCAGTCGTGGTGGCCACAATGATTAGAGTGGTTTCAGGCGTGGAATTGAGATTACACAAAAGGACGAGGCATATTAGATGTCACCACGGAGATGGCGAAAGAGTGAGTCCAGCCGACACCAGTCTAGGGGAGAACTGTCTAGAGACGTCTGCAAGTCTCGTCCCCAAGCCGACTAACTGTTTTCATAAAAAAAAAGGGGGGGGGCTGTAGGGGCCCAGACTGGAATGTCGCACCCTGCTGCCGTCGAGACAAAAATGCAGACGGTCGTAAATTACCAGGAAGCTAGAGGGACCCTTCTGGCATCGGCTGACGCTCACTCGAAATTTTATTTGTCACACTTTGGCAATCATTATACATTCATACAATACATGGAGACACAGATGTATTGGAATATATTACAACATATATATATATAGCCATCATATCGGAACCCTATATAACAGCATAGAAATTCAAGGATATCTAAACACTTGTTTGAAACTTCTGTTTAACTATTGCAAACTGGAAGGATCTATTCAAGAACCCCTCCCCCCCATCTTTAAAATCAGCTGAAGTTAGAGGGGATGCTCACAGTCTTATGTAATGAACATCGTGTGTACATGCACCAGATGGATTGGCTGATAGCACAATAAAGAGAATGCCAATGAATGACATACAAATTATAAAAAAGATGGGCTTTGTGGCATGTTTGAATACATTGTAGATTTTCAACAACTATGATAGAGAGAAAATCCCGCATTGAACATTTTCCTAAGTGAAATTCTTGCTTAAGTCAACCCTACTAGTTAATACAGGTAGTCAAATGGGTACTGGCACCTTGTAAATGCACAAGCCAAAACTGCTTTCACAGATATAGGGTGCACTCACAGTATAAACTGTCACAAACTTTTACACACCATAATTATCATGACCGTACCTTGGTATGAGTTAAAAAAAGAGATGAAGGCAGAGTATTTGATATAGTGATTTACTAGTAGTCACAACTCCGCCTTTGCTGGTCCCAAACCCAGATGAAAAAGGAAGAGGGGGGAGCAGTAACAAGCTCACTAAAAACCTGGGCTCAGCTGGCCTGACTGATAGTACCCTGTAAGGGCTCCTAATCCAGGGATACAGGATGAGCAGCGTTTGTACTCCATGTTAGGAGTGGCTGCACATGGCTTCTGTTCCTCATGTTAGAGGCGGCCATTTCTTTTGGAGCTAAGTCGGCCTGCCACTGAGTAATGCTCCCAGTCTTAATGACAAAGGCAGACACATTTTACTTCACCCAATCATGATGGTTGTCATCTCTCAAGCTTTACAAGCTTGATACCCTAATATGATTGAGTGGCGATAAGAAAGAAGAAGACTAGTAGTCACTTTTGTATTCTTTATAAAAAACACTTATTTTTCAAGCTACCTGTCTCTTCAGAGCCTCTGATATCTCTTCCCCACTGGCTGGTGTTAAAGGATTGGGAATGCTAACAGAAGGTGTGTGGTGTACAGATCCTGAGGAGCATGCTGTACCGGGGCTCTGAGGTGATGAAGGAGGTGGGCTGGGTGATATTTGACGAGATCCACTACATGCGTGACAAGGAGCGTGGTGTGGTGTGGGAGGAAACCATCATCTTGCTCCCAGACCAGGTCCGCTATGTCTTCCTGTCTGCAACCATCCCCAATGCCACCCAGTTTGCCGAGTGGATCTGCTACCTCCACAGACAGGTGGGTCAATGATGGGACTGTTCCTCTGGTCAAATCTCAGGTGGTAAATTAGCCAAAATAGAATCTCTTAATTGTACAACTGGAAGTTGATGTCTTGTACCATCTATAAGAATAATTATCAACTAATAATAGGCACAATTTGGATTATAGATTAGAAACACAAGATGATGAAACCAAATCCAAAAAATGAATAGTGTGTGACGTTTTGTCAATTATTATGATTTGGTATTATTTCTTAGTGTTTCTATCACCTAATCGTTGATTTTTTTATAAAATTCCAGATTCAAAAGGTATTTGGCCAATGTGATAAATCAAGAAAGGTCAATGATTTTTACTTTTCAGGCTTTTAGCTCTCATTAATATGGTTGTGCCTCAATGACCAAAATGTCTGTTGAAGGCAACAATACTTCTATGCTGACATGCCTTTATTTGACTTTGTCACTCTTTATCTGCAGCCCAAATTGTGCCATTTTCACTCTCGTGAGGTAATTTTGTTCTAGAATCTTTCAAATGTTGTTTTTCTCAAGCAGATCTACATCCAAAAACCTGTACTTCCAGGTAAAGTTCATCAACAGGTAACATTGAGGCCAAATAAGTAAAACTAGTGTGAAGGCTTCATTATGACTTTTTCAATTCTTGGCTGATATGGTCTTGCACCATTTGTACATTGGGGGTATTCTCTGACTCCATCTTACAGTGAGGTTATGTGTGGTGCAGCCCTGCCATGTGGTCTACACTGACTACCGCCCGGTGCCACTCCAGCACTACATCTACCCGGCTGGTGGGCAGGGGCTCCACCTGGTGGTGGATGAGACTGTAAGTTGCAACATATACTTACTAGCTGGATCACCTCAAGGAAATACCTGTCCTTGATTTGTTAGGCAGCCTCCCTCCTGTTGGGGAGGTTCTACCATATTTGTTCAAAGAGGGATTTGAACCCATAGAGCCATACAGAAACAAATGTGTGTGCCCCCAGGGATCCTTCCAAGAAGGGAACTTCAACAAGGCAATGGCCGTGCTTCAGAGCAGCAATGACGATACTCTGAGCTCAGGTGGTCTTCCTTCTAAACGGAAGAAAGACCAGAAAGTAGGTGAGTAGAACCTGTCCTTAGTTCCCCCATCTATTATTTCCAAGGTAACATGACAATCTATAAATCTCTCTTGTTTTGGCAGCCTTCATTCATTCTTGAGTCCTGAAGTGTCCTCCTGCATATTGATTTGGTGACAAAAATATCTTTCACAACTAAACATAGCTGGCTGACTCAGTTCCTATTATCTTTCTTCTTTATCTGGATTTATTCATCCTTTTAAATACCTCTATAGTCTGTAGGTGGACTCTAGTGAAATATCCTGGAGTGGGGCTATTGACTCTTTCTTTTTAGACTTCTTTTTTCACTGACACCTTGTTATAACAGTAACATGGTTATAACAACCTACTTCTAAAATCCCAAGTTTTAGTTCCAAAATTGTTTTAACCTTTGTTTTTAATAACAACATAGAATCTCTTGGTATTCCAAGTTTGGTACCCCCACTTGGTAACCCCAAAGAGGGGATTATGTTTAAACATGTCTTGCAAAGCCCAGATAGTCGGAGATTGCCAGCTGCTCCAAGAGTCTGTGTTTATATAGGGACTACTCTCTATTTGGAGATGACCACAGCTAAGCGCTAAATTGCAAGCACCTATTTCTAGGAAACTCTGCTTACTCTTTGTACTTTTTATTTATATTGCACATCAGCACAAATTGAAACATTTATTATGTACAACCATGAGAAGATTGAAAAAGGGAGAGAAAGCCTGAGATTCATCAAGGGTGAAACCCTGCAATGACTAGTGGATGTTGAGGTGTCATGTGTGTGTAGGGGTGGGCTGCTACAAGCTGGTGCAGATGATCATGGAGATGAACTTTGCCCCCGTCATTGTGTTCAGCTTCAGCCGCAAGATCTGCGAGTCCCACGCCATCGGCATCTCTAAGCTGGACTTCAACTCTGGTATGTCCCATGTGCCCAGCTACCTCTCCAGGTGGTTGATTAGATTTATTTCACCCTTTTAGAATATGCTACTACCTTGGCTTGGAGGTCCATGTTTTTTTTTGCTTTGATATATACTGCATGCATTTATTGTTGGCTATTAAGTGCACAATTAGGAGTGCCTAAAATTAAAATTATTTTTACTAGAGTCTCCATTGAGAGACCGCATTTAAAAACATTGCCAAACCTCACCTCTCCTGAAGGTGGTTTCTATTTGGAGAATCTATCATGTCAGGCTAAGCCTTTCAACTGAATTATGAGAACCATCTCCATGAAAGACCAAGTTTAGCCATGTTTTTAGATGAATACTTATGGGAGCCTACTGTTTTAAACCAAAGTTGTACATTTCTGTAGGTCTTAACTATAGCATAATTTCTGGGTATTGCTATATACAGAGGAACCTCATTATAACAATGACTTGGTTATAACATCGTATAATTCTAAAGTGTTCCAAATGTTTTGCCCATGCTTATAACAATATAAAAATCTTGGTCCCAGTGCTGCTGCTATAGCGAGGTTCAACTGTGGTAGGAAAGACTGTTCCAGGAGAACTAACCAACCAACCCACTGTGTGTGACAGAGAAAGAGAAACAGGCCGTGGAGGAAATATTCAACAATGCCCTGGATGTCCTGTCTGAGGAGGATAAGAAGTTACCACAGGTCAGTCCCTCAGCTTCCAGCCTTGTAGGACAATGTGCTGACCCACGCTTGCGCAGGTGGAACATGTGCTGCCACTCCTGCGCCGGGGCATCGGTATTCATCACTCCGGCCCTGCTGCCTATTCTTAAGGAGACAGTGGAGATCCTCTTCTCAGAAGGTCTGATAAAGGCAAGTGTCCACTACTAGTCCGATACACAGGTCTGACTTGCTGCTGTGCAGGCTCTCTTTGCTACAGAAACCTTCGCCATGGGGCTCAACATGCCCGCCAGGACTGTCCTCTTCACATCCTCTCGTAAATTTGATGGCAAGGATACCCGCTATGTGAGTATCCTGTGGCATTAAGGAACAAAATCTATACAAGTTCAGTGGACCACTTTGTTGAAAGTTTTGTTAAAACAGAGTAGTGCATTTGAGGGTAGTGGCAAGCCAACTGGTCTGCTCTTGGTCGAAGCCTTTTTGGTTAGATTAAGGATTCAGCTGTGTTGAAGCTTTAACTTGGGCAACACTTCTTTTTAGCAAGTGTGAATGACACTTGGGTCTGAAGAAAATCTTTATTTTCACCAACACCTCTCAGCAATTGCCATTACTTGGTTGAAAATAAAATAAATGCAAAAATTATCTATCATTTATTATATTGAAACTTTATGAAGGCACAAATGATATTTGTATAAACATTGATGAAATAGCTCGAGGAGCATGAACTCATGGAATTCGTGTAATCTTTGCACAAGGGGATAAGAAACAACAACAACAACAACATTGATGAAATTTTGCCAATTGCTGGATATATTATATTAGTAAAAATTAAATAAATGACTTACCGCAAGTTTTTTAAAAAATTAAGTAAATTTATTGGGAGCTTTCAGGTGTTGCTTTATAGTTAAAATATTTAGCTATACAGGCTGAGAAAGGGCAACAACTCCCAATAAAGTGATATGGTACAATTTGGATTATAGATTTGAAATAAAAGGTAATAAGACCAAATCCAAATAAATAGTGTGTGATGTTGTTACCATCATCAGACAAAAGACTGTGGTAAGTTATTTAGTCAATTTGTATTGACATTGAGATGAAGAATATATTCTTGTGTAGAGAGAGTGTGTCTGAGTATGTTGGCTGCTGGGTGTGGCAGATCTCCTCCTCCGAGTACATCCAGATGAGCGGCCGTGCAGGCAGGCGAGGGCTGGATGAACGAGGGATTGTCATCCTGATGGTGGATGAACAGATGGACTCCGCTGCTGCCAAGCAAATCATCAAAGTAAGCTCTCTTCTTCTTTATTACCCAAATCTCCACATATTTATAAACTTTACAATTGTTACGGAGATTAACAAGGCAAGTTTGAGTTAATACATTTATTATAAAGAAGGTAATGATAAAGCACAATTTGGATTAAAGATTATATATTGTAATGATTCCATATGCAAATTTTATTCTTAATGTCGCATACCTCGCGACATTTGCATAGTATTGTTTTGTTTTATATAGTTTACATGTTGTTTCTTTTGATAGGTGAATATATTTGCATGTCCGCGAGTGGCGCGATGTGTATATATAGGTCAAGAGAGTAATAAAGTCGGGTTTTCTAATGTAATAGATCTCCTCATTATTTATTCTTACTCGTTCTTTTAATTGGAACGGTACAACATGGCGCAGCCGACAGGATATTACCATGGAAAGTCTCCTCAGGGAAATGATGGAGCAACAGAACTTGATGATGAGCATTCTTTGTGGAAATATAAAAGAAGATGATTCTGAAGATGAGCCTAAGGGCGACGGTGTAAAGGATTCTGAAGAAAATGGAGAAAGCCTCTTAAGGGCGGTGGTGAAGCGACAAAGCGTTATGATGGATATTCTTGGAATAGAAGAAGATGATTCTGACGATGAGCCTAAGGGCGACGGTGTAAAGGATTCGGAAGATTTCGATGAACAGAATGAAATGGTAGATGAAGAAGAACTTTTGGTTAATGGCCTTGATGTTCCTACCACCCAAGCTGGGGAAATTGATAGAGATACAGAGAATACAGAAGAACTTTCTAATTGCATTATTGATGTTCCTAACACCGAAGTTGAGAAAAAGTCTGTTGTTGAAGAAAGTGAAAAAGCCGAAGTTGAGAAAAAATTCGTTGAAGCAGATGAAAGTGAAAAGGCTGACGTTGAAAAAAAGTCTGTTGTTGAAGAAAATGAAAAAGTCGAAGTTGAGAGAAAATCCGTTGAAGCAGATGAAAGTGAAAAGGCTGAAGTTGAAAGAAATTATGTTGAGGTTGAAGAAAGTGAAAAAGCTCAAGTTGATAAAAAGTCAGTTATAGAAACTGAAAGTGCAGAGTCTCTTACGAAAGAGGATGTTATTGCTGATATTGATGCAGATAATGCAGGACTCTGTGATCTTGATGATGCCACTTTCACTCAAGCTGGGGAAATTGACAAAGATTCAGAGAATACAGAAGAAATTTCTGATTGCGTTATGGATGTTCCTAACACTCAAGCTGGGGAAGTTGACAAAGATTCAGAGAATACAGAAAAACTTTCTGATTGCATTATTGATGTCCCTGACACCCAGGCTGGAGAAAAAGAACCTACTAAGGAGTCTGGTATTGGCAAAAAAGAACCAAAGCCTAGTATCGGCGAAGAAGCTTTGAGAGAGCTACCTTGTTACGATACTCTGTTGGAGACTCTCGGGAAGGGAATTTATTCGTTTCAAACAAGCGGTGAAAAAAGAAATATGAAATTAGGAATAGGTGATTTCGATAAAGTGAATCACAAGATGGAGATGGCTCTAAAGATAGTCCTATACCTACTAACAATGGAGATTTTACGCTATTCACAAGATGAGCCTTCAAAATGGAAGTTTCTTATTAGCCATCAAAATTCCCTTTACGAGAAATGTTTCAGAATATCATTGGAGGATATGGAAGATGATGTACAAGAAATAGGTGAATATGATGAATCAAAGGTAGAAGAAAGTAAAACGCTTTCTAAACAGAGTTATACTATCCATATCATCTGGAATAGCCGAATCACCATCACCAAATGGCTGGAGGACAATTTTATCATGGACCACCAGGAGTCTCATCTCAGGAGTGATGATGGGTCTTCGGTGGCGGGTGCTGTAATGATTCCATATGCAAATTTTATTCTTAATGTCGCATACCTCGCGACATTTGCATAGTATTGTTTTGTTTTATATAGTTTACATGTTGTTTCTTTTGATAGGTGAATATATTTGCATGTCCGCGAGTGGCGCGATGTGTATATATAGGTCAAGAGAGTAATAAAGTCGGGTTTTCTAATGTAATAGATCTCCTCATTATTTATTCTTACTCGTTCTTTTAATTGGAACGGTACATATATACAAGAAAATAAGACCTAATCCAAATGATAGTGTGTGTGGTTTCGGTAACAGCATTGTTACCATCATCAGACAAAAGAATAAATGGGAAAAAAATATCACAGCATGTTCTTAAATATTTTTTCTTATCTGTTATCTTCTTGATAACAGTACTATTTAAGATCATGCTGTGATATTTTTTCTCATTTATTCTTTGTCTGATGATAACAATGCTGTTACCAAAATGTCACACACTATTAAATTATTTAGATTAGGTCTTATTTTATTGTATCTATAAAGAAGGTATTTGGCCATTTAAGGTAGGGTCATAAATACAGCCAAACCTCATTATAAAATTGCTTGGTACTTATGTTGTTGTTATAGCCACGTAAAACTTGGGAAATGTAAGAATTAGGATGTAATAATGAGGTTACTCTCTGTAAAAGGTTTTAATATTTATATCTGAAATAATTCTATATACAGTTACGAGCGTCATGCTTCATCTCTGTCACCGTTTGCTTCTTTTTTTTTGGAATGGCGCTCTCCTATTGGTTGGCTACGATCACGTGGCTACGATGGCGCCGCCACTACGCGAGACACTTTGTTTTTGACTTTGCCCCCCCCCACTCGCTTTTTGGTTTTTGTAACTATTGTGTTGGAGCGGGTCGCTCCTTAAATAAATACATATATTAGTTAATAACTAAATGGAATTCTCTCTTTCTTTTTCCCAGTAAGAGACGCCTACGGAAGCCAACAGTACATAGACAGATAAAGCACATAGGCTATAGTTATTAACTAATATATGAATTTATTTAAGGCGCCAATTTATAATTGTAACAAATAGTATTTGAATCAAAAATTCAATCGGGTAAAACACGGGCGTTGCCCGGTCATTCGGCTAGTGTATAATAATAAGGGCATAAAGAAGCATAAGCCACCCTATAAATAAACAAGATAGAAAATGCCCCAAATTGTTGAGTGGGAGAAGGAAAAGTAAGAATGTGTGTAATCTTATTTACATATTGGACTATGTAAAGATGGCAGTGTAGTGAATAGAGGCAGCTATTCTACTTGATTGATTGGTTGGTCACCCATTCATATTTGGTGTAAATGTTCAAGGAATGTGTGGTGTGCAGGGCCAGACAGACCCACTGAACAGCGCCTTCCACCTGTCGTACAACATGGTGCTGAACCTGCTGCGTGTGGATGGCATCAACCCAGAGTACATGATGCAGCGCTCCTTCTTCCAGTTCCAGAACCACTCCTCCATCCCACAGCTCCAGACCCGTACGTACTTGGTGATTTCTACTGACCCCACAGTATATCATTCCACTTGTTGAAAAGTGTTTTTTTTTTTTTGGTATAATGGTGTTGTTATTTCTTATCCTCTTGTGTAAAGATTACACAAATTCCATGAGTCCATGTTCCTCGAGCTTGATCTGGGATATGGTGGTGTAATGGTAGTGCATCTGACTAAAACATTGAAATATTAGTTTATCATCATTCTCATGTGATCTGTAAAAAAATGACCAAAAGATAATATAAAAATAACCATAAGATAATTGGATTTACAAAAAGTTTTTTTTTTTTAATTTAACGGATGTAATTTGAACTAATCTCAAGTCTGACACCCTACTACTGTCCCACCTAAAGTAGTAGTTTGGCCATGGAATGCTAAAGCTGAAATACACTATTTCAATGGTTCCATTTGTACCCTCATTTATAAAGAGATTCTACAATGTTTCTTGATTAATCCATAGCAGTATTTTGGTACCATACCTCCATGCAGATTGTTTTTGTATTGCTCCATTGAGAGTGTGTACAGTAGAACTACCTCCCTGAGGGACACTTCTCTAAAAAGAACAGTTCTCATTGCCAAAAAATGACCATTTTTAATAATTAGTTGTTCCCCGGTTAAATCACCTCAATAAAGGGCACTTTGGCTCTGCAAATTGGTGTCCTTTAAAGAGAGGTTTTACTGTATAGACATTACTAGCAAAATGATGTATTTTTATAAATATTCTGATTTTCTCTTTGTTCGTGCTTGATATATAATGTTCTTGGTAGAGTAGAAAGGTAACAAAGTATTCTCTGCAGGCCTTCAGGAGCTGACAGACACCCACGACAAGCTGGAAGTAGAGCAGGAAGCGGAGGTGGAGACCTACCACCTGCTGAGACAGAGCCTGGCCCAGCTGGCCCAGGAGTTCCAGGCCTACCTCACCCGGCCCCAGTACTGCGTGCCCTTCCTCCAGCCAGGCCGCATGTGCAAGGTCAAGAGGGGAGAGGTGGACTTTGGCTGGGGCATCATCGTCAACTACCAAAAGAAGATCCTCCCTCCTAAGGTATGAATCCCCGCACAGACAAATGATCAAAGGATCGTTCATTGGTCTAGATTCTACAAAACTGTCCTAAAGCCATGCCACTGTTACTATTGGGGTAATTGTCAGCTTGTTAGGTTCTAGTTGGATCCATCTAACTCTGACACCTCCTGACTGTGTGGTCTGGACAACTCTCCCAGTTTCATGGCAACACTAGGGGCCCACAACAATGATTATTTTCCAACAACAATTACCCCTCTACCCAACTTGTGTTAAACTATGCTGTGTCAAATATAGCACCAATATTTCTCACCTTTCTGTAATACACTTTCTTTTTGTTGTCCTCAATGCTGTAACAGTCATTATAGTATTGAAATTGAAAGTTCCAATATGACAACCCCAATAGTTTCAATTATTTGACAAACTCACCCCCTCTTGAACAATCCTAGCCTAACAATTCGGTTTTGAAATCCTGACTGTCCTTCACAAAAAGTAAGATTTGAAGTAGAGCTGGCATTTTTGTCAATTTCTTTTTCATATCTAGAGAGAAAATGATCTTTTTTAATCACAGCCTCCCAATTTTGGGGGTTCATTGAGAGAACATAGTAGTTAAAAATGTCAACTCAACTTTTAATGAGGGTTTGTTTTGCCATAGATACTCCACACACAAGGGTTCCAATGTTACACATAGTGCTACACAGAATTGGTGTTGCAGGGATTCAGCAGAGCCGGGGAGCCAGTGTATGTGGTGGATGTCCTGATGCACCTCTCCAAGCAGAGCATAAAGTCTGGCAAGACACCAGACTTCAGGCCTGTTGCTCCTGGAGAGCCAGGGGAGATGCATGTAAGTTCTGGTCTTATTATAACCATGGTTCCACACTTGATGTACAACTGTATGGGACCCATGCACATAGGTTCCATACTTTATCTTTTAGTCCAGCCAATTGTATGGAAGCCACAAACATGCACATAGGTTTCACATCTGAAGTTTCACTCTAGCCATCTGTAAGAGACTGGCCATGCAGATAGTTGGGTAATTGATGCCATCTTTAATCTAGGAATCTTTAAATGAGAGAGACTGTTCTATTACTGTTTACATGGTTGGATTTGGTCTTTTTGCCCCTTGGGAGAGTCACACATGTATTACATTTTAATTATTTTTTTTTTGAATGAAACTCTTAACAGTTCACAAACACTTTACAAAATAAGCTAATAAAGGTTGACCATGTAGTACAACTGGTAATATGGTGGGAAGACTGGGGTGTTGTCTGGCACAGGTGTTTCCTATCTCCCTGAACCTGATCAGCCAGTTCAGCGCGGTGAAGCTGCACTACCCCCAGGACCTGAGGCCGCTGGAGAACCGCATGATGGTGCTCAAGTCCATTCAGGAGATCCACCGCAAGTTCCCTCGGGGAGTGCCCCTGCTGGACCCTGTGGAGGACCTCAAGATCTCGGACTCCAAGTTCTTGGATATTGTCAAGGTATGCCCTGCTCCCTTTGTTTGTTGTTGTTGTTCCAAGGTCAATAGAATAACACCTTGATAATGGGAAGTTTTCAATAATTTGAATTCTTTTTCTGTGATCCCACTAAATCATTCAGATTTTCTCCCCTATTTTTGTTAATATTGATTTTATTTTTTGATTTGTTCATTTAGAAAAATCTGATTTTAATTAATAACAAAAAAAGGGGGAGTGGGTATTATTCAACTTTTCATTTTAATCATTTTTGACTCAATATTTAAAAAAGTCTTCCCTTTTTAAGTTTATTCAATAAATAGTTTTACTTTCATTTAAAAATACTGTTTGTATTCAGATTGGTCGTCAAAATAATGTTTATATATGAAAACTGTATTTGATAAGCTTTGAAAATTTTTATCCTGATGCTCTGTACCTTCTTGTTCATCTTAGTTGAAAACAAAAGAAAAAAAAATGTAATTTTATCTGCTACTTTTTGAAATATTTTAAAATACACTCATGGACAAAACTTAAGGAAGCTTCATATTTTGATGTTGCTGCTAACATAAACAGTAGAACCTCCCTTTACCGGACGCCTCGCTAGCGGACACCTCTCCACAAAGGACAGTTTTCGTTTGCAAAATTACCATTTTTATAATTTAGCAACTCTACAGTAAAAGGACTCCTCTCCCTAAAGGACACTTTGGCTCTACAATTAGGTGTCTTTTACAGGTAGGTTCTACTGTACATGCTAAAAGATATACAACTTCCTTAAGTTTTGTTAATGAGTGTACTTTTTAAAATATTTGTTAAAAATATATTTTAAATTGGCCACTGTGGGAGACCTGTGAAATATGGGAGTTGTGGCTACTGGCAGAGTTGTAGAGGTGAAAAGTATGTTGAAAAATACAATGTAAGCAGACTATATCATTAAATACAAGTGTGTGGCATTTTGGTAACAGCCTTGTTACCATCATCAGACAAAATTACTGAATGAGAAAATATATCACCACATGTTTTAAACATGCAGTGATATATTTTTTCATCCAGTACTTTTGTCTGAAGATGGTAACAACGCTGTTACCAAAATGTCACACACTATTTATTTATTTGGATTTGGTCATATTACCTTGTGTTTATAATCTACTAGCGGATGTGTACCCGGCTTCGCCCGGGTTTTATCCGAGTGAAAGTTTGCCTAACGAATATTATATATTATGAAGTATAATAAACAATGCTAAAGATTAGTTTTAATTATTAATCAAGATTGTGTGTGAATATGTGAGAAAGATGTAATATCGTTGTTTTCTTGGCCGACTGTTTTACATATGGTGTTATCTTAAAATTGCTTGTTTTGAATATTTTTTTTAGATTGAGTTGAATGAATTGCTGAATTTTTTTTTTGTATTTATATATAAATAAAATTAACTCTGTTGAATTTTTTTGTATTTTATCGATAACAGCAAAGCTATGTATTTTAAAGTTAGGAAAAATATTTTGATGTTAAGCAAAACCTGCTCCATCTCGTTTTACATAAATGTTGAAAATTTGGTTGAAATTGATGCATTGTAACGAAAGTTTTTAGTGATGTCCTCTTTAGAAATTTGCATTTTATTAATATAGATAATCCAAATTGATCCTTATCAAGTATGTTGAAAATTTATTATGACCTTTTCAAAAGTTGACCCCTCTAGACAAGTTGGGGAGAATGACTGCTGTTGACAGGTGTTACTCTGATAGAAATTATAATGTAGGAGAATGAAGTAAATTTTTTGCCCCACATCTCTTTATTCTCTTAGTTTGTCTCTTCTATGCTGCAGGAATGTTTTCAACTCTGGGATGTAGTGTTTTTGTGGACAGGGCTTCTAACTGTTCTTGGTGTTGCAGAAAATCAAGGCCTTTGAGGAGCGGATGCTGAACCACGAGCTGCACAAACATCCCAGACTGGAACAGCTTCTGATTTCTTACGGCAAGAAGGCCAAGGTAGGTGTTGCGTACAACTCACCAAATCCTATAGTGCCATCCTCATGTCTAGCACAGCACTAACAACCAATCATTCCTTTAAAAAATTCCCAATGTTGCATATAGTCAAGTTAACTTCTAAATGTTTGCTCATACGAGGAACCATCTTTTCCAAGACATTAGGTTTGATTATTTGATGGTCGCAAGCTTTGATGAAAAAGGAGGAGGGGGAACAGTAACAAGCTCACTAAAAAACCTGGGCTCAGCTAGCCCGGCTGTAGTACCCTGTAAGGGCTCCTAATCCAGGGATACAGGATGAGCAGCGTTTGTACTCCATGTTAGGAGTGGCTGCACATGGCGTCTGTTCCTCATGTCAGAGGCGGCCATTTATTTTGGAGCTAAGTCGGCCTGCCACTGAGTAGAGCTCCCAGTCTTAATGACAAAGGCAGACACATTCGGGGTCGGGGGGACCATTCTCACATTCTCTTGTTGTCCTTTGGGTTAGGCACAGTAAGCAGACACATTTTTCTTATTGTCATATAGTCTTGGGAGTTTCCATTTGGTTCCAAGCAAAAATACACTCACAAGACTGGCTGATTCTTAAAACAGGTTGGATAAAATTGGTTGCAATCAGCCTAAAACTCTTCTCTCCTTACAGATTTAATGTTGGTCTTTGATATTGGATATTCAACATATATTTTAACCATTGGGGCTTAGAACTTCAGATGTGACAGGATCAGATGCCTAAGGGAAACCAAACTAATGTAAAATTAGCCAGCTCCCACTAAAAATTGACTGGAAAACCCTCAAGACAGGTCTTACCTTATAGCAAACTAAAAAATTATTTATATCTGATATTGTGTTGAAATATTTCAAACAATTTATTAGCCATTGGTACACAAGGTCTATAAAGAAATGTAAATTGAAATACAGTAGAACCTCCCTGTAAAAAAACACCTAATTGCAGAGCCAAAGTGTCCTTTAGGGAGATGTGTCCTCTTACCGGAGGGTTGCTAAATTGGTAATTTTGCAAATGAAAATTGTCCTTTGTAGAGAGGTGTCCGCTAAAGGGAGGTTCTGCTGTATCATTAAATATATGTCAAAAAGATATTTAAAAAATATATTTGTGTTGTGACAAACTCAACACTAAAGAGAGAATTTGAATTATAAATCAGCAGGCGTCAGTGCAGTAAATTAAACCAATAGTAATTAAACAGGAGGCACCTTGGGGTAAAGTTGATTTCTAGAGGTTTGACTCTATAAATAATGCAGCGGAGATTCCTATTAAACTCTTCAAAGGGAAAAAATCTTGAGACTTCACTAGTGAAATACGCATATAACAACAAGGTAGTTTTCAATAGCTTTTAGTACAAGAAAGTGGTGGTTGGTGATCTTGACCTTAAATAAAGGGAAAACTCTGATAAACTTATCTTTGCTGTATTGTTGTTTGTATACATTAAGTCAACCTTTGGTGGGAAATTTTTTTTTCTTCAATTTGGTCTGTTTGTAACCATTAGTTGTAGTTCATCTGGTGACCTTATGGTAGCTAACTTGAGGTGTGATTCTTCCTAATATCAACATAATTTCCAACTTGGCCAAATATATTTGACTCTTCCTAATTGTATTACCATGTGCTATTATGTCAATGATACCATTGTGTCAAATGTGAAGATGGAATGTGTGTTGTCCAGTTGGTGGCAGAGATCAAGGAGCTGGCCTCAGAACTCAAACAGAAGAAATCTCTGCTCCAGATGGAGGACCTGACCTGCCGCAAGCGTGTCCTGCGTAGGCTGGGCTACTGTACCCAGTCAGATGTGGTGGAGCTGAAGGGTCGCGTTGCCTGCGAGATCTCCTGGTAAATCCCCTCTGGGGAATGTTTATCTCTTCTTCTGTACAAATGTTCTAACTTCAAGTGAGATGAACATTGTGTGTGGATATCTTGGATGGGAGGGGAAAATCCACACAAGCAACCTCTGCAGGAAGCTAGAAAGAATTTATCTCTCAAGTTTTCAAGGATTATTAGAGATGTGTATGAAAGCTAAATCTGTGGATAAGGTCATATGAAAATACAGTAGAACTTCTCTGTAAAGAACCTCAGTTGCTAAGCCTTTATGGAGATACAGTAAAACCCCGCTAAGACGAACCATGGATATAACGAACCTTCCCTTATAACGAACTCATCGAAAATCCCAATTCCATTCCATTAAAATTACCATCGTTATAACAAACTTTTCACTTTTCAAACTAGCGAACTATCGCTATAACGAACCCAATTTTGGTCCCAAAATATTAAATTCTATCAAAAATACCATGCTTATAACGAACTTTTAATTTTAATTCTAAAATTCCAAAATTATAATTTTCAAAACTAATTAAAATTTTGTGTGAGCTCTAGCTCACAGATCGCAATTCAAAACAAAGAATTTAGCGACATTGGGTGTTTTTATTTACGTTCTATTTTTATACTGCGCTCTTTTATAAATTTTTCATGCCTTATTGAAAACTAAATTTCTTAACTCTACATTAGGAAAATTCCTTAAAACATGATTTAAATTATTAAAACCAGTTTTAAAAGATAATGGAAGTGCCAAAGAAAAAGTCGCTCGTACCAAGATATCACTTGAAAAGAAATTAACCATCATAAAAGCTATTGAGAGTGGTACATCGCAAGCGGAACTTCGGAAGAAAATGAAAATGAGCAAAAGTAGCATTTCTACGATATGGGGCAAAAAAGAAGACTATATAAAAAAAAAATGCTACAAAGAGGAATCAATCCCAACTATTGCCGCTATCGTCAGTGTCATTATCCACTTTTAGAAGCCTTGTATACGTAGTTAGTACAAGCTAGGCTTCATTTTAAAAAATGAAGATTTCTTTGCTAGATATGAAACCAAATTTTTGAGGAATATGTTAAAGCAGAAAAAATAACAGACTTATTCAAGTAAGCCTTTGTATCCTATATTGTAATATAATATTTATTTATATAAAATATATTTTTATACCTTTTAAAATATTATTAATAAAGTTTTTATTTAATTTTTATATATAAGGTATACTTTTCTTGGATTTTTTTTACATATGGGGGGCAGGTTGCATATATACTAATTAAATTATCAGAGGAACTGATCAAAAAGGCAATATTTTCACATGATTTTGTTTTATTGTAATATTCAGCTTTAATATATAGAAATAGGTTAATTTTTAGAGGGGAAAAAAGCAGCCAATATTAAGAGGTAGCCTTTTTTTTTTTTTTTTGCGCATGCCCTTTAATTATATCCTCAAAAAAAATTTAAATACCCAAACCGTGGCTATAGTGAACCAAAAGTCCCGTCCCAATGGGGTTCACTATAGAGGGGTTTTACTGTATGTCCTTTTACCAGAGTGTTGCTAATTAGTAAAAATGGGAATTTTTGTGATGAAAACACATGGTTCCCTCTCATGGAAGTTCTACTGTAATGCCGTTACTTCTATGCATTGAGAAAAAAAAAAACTTGAATTGATCTACCGTACTGACCTAATCACTTTATTGCTTCTACCTTGACCATCTCCACTCTACAAACTGTGCTCTAGATTGTCCATTTGTAGTTGTCTCTCCATAAACTGTATTGTGGTGTGCAGTGCGGATGAGCTATTGCTGACAGAGATGATGTTCCACAATGTCTTCAAAGAACTTTCACCTCCCCAGATTGCAGCCATCATCAGCTGCTTTGTCTTCCAGGAGAAGTCTAACCAAATGCCCAACTTGACTGATGAACTGCGTGGCCCCCTGCGGAGCATGCAGGTACCAGAACTGTTGTTGATGTGCTCAGTAGTGTAGACATACTGGGAAGTAGAGGTGTGGTACCTCACTGTGTAATTTATTTTTTTCTCTCCCTTACTACATACTATCAGATTATGGTGTTTGTCTGTATGAAAGTAGGTACCAGCCAAGTACAATCTGTTGACCCATGTTTAGTTAATATATATTTCAATAGATGACGCTAAAAATTACCCCCCATCCAAACAGTGTTGTATCTCCTTTATATTATTTACATATACAGGGGGGACAATATAATACAGTCTAACCAACTATAATTCAACATCTACTCAACAGGGTTAACCCATCCCTTAGAATGATGAATTAAAGAAGTTAAACTATATATGGATCTCTATAGAAATGACAATGATTGTTTATAGGAAATGAGAGAATTAAAGCATGGCTGTATCTTTTACACATAAAATAAACTTATACTGTCCTTACAGTGAGGAAAAATATTGGGAGGGCTTGGCTCATGTGGTGAATACCCCAGAGGTTTTGTAAATTTAATCTACCAGACTGCATCTTAAAACTTTAATGCTGTAATGGACGATTCTGCTTATGTACGCTACACTGAAGGGTGGAATCTCAGAAATGGTATTCAAGCAAACTATAAATATAAGCTTTTAGGATAGTAGAATTACATATAAATTGTGTGTTTGTTCCCGATTTGACAGGACATATGAGTTAGTTCTGGAAGTAGTCACTGCCATGAATATGTAAATCTGCCTGATAATTTATGCAATGTTTATTAAAGGGTTGGAAATGATGATATTAACCACATAGATCTCTACTAAAAGCAATTTGACTTTTGCACCTACAAGGTTTTTGAACCCTTTTTATCTGCTTGCAATCACTGATGGGATTGGATTTGTGCAAATTGGGGTTCATTAGATTTATACATTAGTTTAAAAAAAAAAGTTGTTCTTGGTTGTCAAATTCAAGTTTATACTACACTCCACCAAAACTTCCTTCCACCCCGCAGGACTGATCTGGAAATATCTTTATTTACGGGGCTGCTAACTAGAATGGATGATATTTGAGCCCCGATGGACTGATCTAAGGTGCCATTCCACATTCTATATACAGTTACGAGCGTCATTCCTGGCCTCTGTCGCGGTTTGCTTTTTTTTTTTGGAATGGCGCCCTCCTATTGGTCGGCTACGATCACGCCACCTTTGCCCCCATCATTTGGTGCCGCCAATGCGCGAGACACTTCTGTCACCATTTGCTTTTGGTTCAGTGGTAGAATGCTCGCCTGCCACGCGGGCGCCCTGAGTTCGATTCCCGGCTGATGCATTTTTTTTTTACAATTTTTAAAACTCATTTATATATTATACAAGAATGACATCCACGGCGCCAATTTATAATTATAACGAATAGTATTTTAATAAAAGCATTTAATCGGGTAAAACCCGGGCGTTGCCCGGGTCATTCAGCTAGTAAAGTATATGACTGAGATTTAGCAGCATTGGTGGTGTGAGGATAGTTTGGATTATATTGGATGGGTGTATGATTGTGAGGAGGAATGGACTCACCCAGGCTGGTGCAGGAGCTGGCGCGGATGATCGCCAGGGTGAGCCAAGAAGCTAGACTTCCGCTGGATGAGAACCAGTTTGTGGAGAGCTTCAAGCCCCACCTGATGGATGTGGTGTTCTCCTGGTGCAACGGCTCCTCCTTCCTCAGTATCTGCAAGATGACCGATGTCTTTGAAGGTAAGTCTGCTTCTCTATTTGGGTCCAACACCACATATACTCCACAGAGGAGGAGGTCAGGCATGAAAAATAAATTTCCTGATCGCTCAAATTAGCATTTAAAGGGTTTTTTTTTTGATGGATCAAGGAAGAGTATATGCCCAATACTCAGGAATAAAATTAAATCAATGTTTAGTTGATATATATTTCAATTGATAGTGCTCTGCCATATTTAAATGCTCATTTTTTTAAAATTACATATGTGTGTGTGTGTGTGTCCTACTCTTGATAATATGATCAATTTTGCCCATCATTTATACAGGGCATGTTTGTAATCTAAAAAGAAGATCATATTAGTTTACTTGAGAGAGTAAGAGGGGGGTCATTTCTTCTTTTCAATTTGCTCTAAAGAATGTTCCCCCTCCAGATGACATAAATATTGACACACAGTCAACTCACTGGGAAGACAAAACTTAGTCCCAATGTGGCACTTGTGTATACAGGGAGTATCATCCGGTGCATGCGCCGACTGGAAGAATTGCTCAGGCAAATGGCACAGGCCTCCAAGACCATTGGCAACAAGGATCTCGAAGTGAAGTTTTTTGAAGGTAAGTTGCTGCCTTGATATTTCTTTGCATCCAACCTGCTGGCTTGGGTCAATCAACAGCTTGTTGGTGATATTTTTTGTGTCTTGCTTTGAGTCAATCCCCATCTTGTGCCAGGTTATTCTGCTGCTTTACACCCAAATGTGAGTTTGACACATAGGAGTGACTGTCTGTGTTTGTGAAAAAAAAAAATTGCCCCACTTTTATTGCTCTCTTCTTCCTTCTTATCTCAGTGCCTAAAAACTGGGTAACTTCACAGTGAATGAATGTATGTTTGCTGTTGAATCTGAAGTAGGTACTGTGGCAGTCAGACATAGTTTCAGACTTGGCAGCTCCTAACATGGAGAACATACAACTTGGCTACTAACCCTAATATGGATTCAGATGTAACTGTTGGTTGGTGGTGTTTACTTTTATTGTCGTCAGCACGTAATTTTTCCCTGTATTGTGAGTTTTTGGAGGTGTAGCCCCATCACTGACTGTTGGTCTGCTCATTAGATATTGGCAGATATTATTTGATGGCTATATCTACCCCCCTGGCAGGATTCAGTTCTCCCTAGGACTGTCTTTCTGCACAGAATTGGTTTATTCACATGAACTCCTTAAAAATTAAAAGGTCGACTCACAATAATTGTAACTCACTGTTAAGGAAATTTGTAAGATTAAGAAATGTTCAAATACACACGAGTTTATTGAGACTACTACAGGTATACAATAGATCCTCTCTCTAAAGGACAGCACCTAGTTCAAGAGCCAAAGTGACTTTTAGAGAGTAAGTAGAAATAGGTAAAAATGGGATTTTGAAGATGAAAACTGTGCTGTGTGTTTGCTCAGAGGTTCTATTGTATGTATGCATAAGTCTATTTATAGTCATTTGCTTTCTCTCCTTATAGAAATATTTTTGACCTTTCTGAATCAAATTATAATAGTATACTCTTAGACAAAACATGAAATGGAAAGTTTCTGATGTTGCTGGTTGTCTGTTTTTTGAAGGAGGCAGTTTTGTTTACGCTTGGTTATCTCGTGTTTCTTCAATAAAGGTCACTATGTATTAAATATCTTTCAGAGTTATTTGTCTGAATCTCGATATACTTGCTAAAAGGTACAACTTCCTCAAGTTTTGTGTGTCCATGAGTGTATATAGTGTTAAGTCTACGCAAGGAATCACTGCCGGAACCTTGGAATATGCAAATTAGCCAGTTGTGAGATAAATTTATATATTTTTTTGGGTAAAAATTGATTTTTATTATAATAAGGATTTTTTCTATCATCTCAACCTTATAAACCCATTGTTGAAACAATTTTTGTTGGGCAAACATTCCCACACATACAGACGGGAAATTTGACTGTGAGTACAATCTCAATGAGAACCTATATTTGTATCTAACAAGATTTAAATATATAGTACCAACCCAACATCTCTATGTGCAGCCATCAAACTGCTGAAAAGGGACATAGTGTTTGCCGCCAGTCTCTACCTCTAGACACCCACTAGCATGTACCTCCCCACTCTCCATTATGTTTGTTGATTCAACCATTCAATGTAAATATTGCAGTGCCCAGCCCATATGTAAATGCGTGCCCCTTTATTGTAAATATCATAATGATGATGATTCAGGTGGTCATTGCCTTGCACCCCCCCCCTCCCCCCTTCCACCATTTCGGTTTATATTGGCAAAATTGGCATTTTGTTTGTTTTTCTATAAAATGAGTTTGCAATAAATCTCAATTCTTGTATTTATGTGTGATTTATCTCTCTATCTTTGTGTTGTGTTTGGGTAGAGTTTCAGATATCTTTGTTGGATAAGTTAAATACTATTTTCCCCTAATTGAGCAGCAGCAAAATGTAAGCTACAGTAAATCATTGTTGTAACAAACTGTTTTTTCTTTTTTTTTTGCTTATTCCTAGTACACATGGTACAGGCCATGATAATCATGCACTGTAAGTGCACCACATGTCTACACATGTGAAAACAGGTAACAAACTGTGAATATGGTGAATCTTCACTTATAGCGAACCCAAGGTAAGCTCCATTCAAATGATAAATGCTCTGGTTATAAATAAACCTAAGTTTTAAGTCCCAAAAAGTATATTTTAATATCATTCTAGGTCTAAAACAGACTTTAAATTTGTGCAAGCTCACAACTCTGGCAACTCTTTGAATGAATTTTCTAGAACTTGTGACTTCTCGGCTGAAGCTATAAATAAAATGGAACAACTCCTCACTTTATTGTGCAAAGAGTTGCTTGAAGGATTGCAGACTGTGCTGTAGAGTGTAATCCCGCTGTGCTTATATCTCTCCATATATAGGTCTACATATATATATATATATTTAGGTTAGCTTTTCTTGATTAATCAAGAAATGGTATTTGGCCAATTCTGGAATAATTAAAAATTAACAATTAGTTGATTTTTATTCCGATAGATGGCACAAGCCATCAGCAACTTTCAGTTGCACGATAAGGAGATGCCTTTTTTTTTTTTTTCTTAATATATACATATAAAATAAAAGGATTTAAAAGCGCGAATGTTTCTTTTATACATAAAACAAACTTCTACTGTCCTTACTGCGATGACAAAATATATCATCGCAGTAAGGACAGTAGAAGTTCGTTTTATGTATAAAAGAAACATTCGCGCTTTTAAATCCTTTTATTTTATATGTATAGATGGCGCGTTATTGCTTTGTGTTAATTTATTCTTAATATATAGTTAAACCTGTATATAGTGCCCCCTATAAATAGCGCCTCCCTCTCTATAGCGCCCGATTTTAAATACGTAGTACGATGCGATTTACATTAAAAATGGTCTGTCTATAGCATCCCCTCTCTATAGCACCCTATTTTGGCGAGTACCAAGAGGGGGCGCTATAGACAGGTTTAACTGTATATGTTTTTATGTACTCCTGTAGAAGAGATGCTCAAGATTACGTTTAATGGGAATAAAAGAAACTCATCTCCAGAGACCTTATATGTTTCCTCAATATTAAACCAATTTTTTAACAGTAAAATAATGTCAAGTCTGAAACTGATTTTTGTCACATTTTCAACAAAGCAAAATCAACTAAGTACTATACTCATTTATTTCTTTATTTTTAGCCAGAAAAAAAAAATAGATAATAATATTGATGCATCGAGTTTGATGGGCAGAAAAAAGATTCTTTTGGCGAAACATTCACTCAAGCAGCATATATAAATATAAGGAAGGGTACCTTCACTCTTCTTCATTAAAAGACTTTTAATAAAAAAACTAATAAATTTAGAAAAAAAGTAAGGGAATAGATGAAGTTGCACAATTTAAAATATAGGTTATACAAATTAAAACCAGAAGTAATTTACATATTTTGAGATATAAAATTGATAGCTTAAACTGGAATGAATTAGACCCCAGAATTTGAAAATAGCCAAATATCGAACTGACTTGCTAATGTATTGCTTTATTATGTGTGTGTCTGTGTTTGTTAATAATGCATTCTCTCTCTTGTAATAATACTAGAACATTGGTCCATTTTATGAAGAAGTCTAGAATGACACCCAGTTCTAAGCCCTATTAAAGTTTTTACCTTAAAAAAAGCTAAAAAATAAAGTATATATGTGATAACCGAGGGTCAAACCTGTAGTAACCGAGAGGGACAGTCAGGGCGTGGAGAGTTTTCCATTACCTCTCTGCACCTTGTAGGACCTTTAACAGTTTTCGCAGAGTACAGGCAGTTGTGGTCGAGGCAGAGTGGAAAGCTTGGGAATGTCCACACACAAAAAACGAAGAAACACAGTTGTAGTAGGAAAGTTCCGTGAACAGATAGGAGTCGAGCTAAGAGCAAGATGGAGATAGAAGAGTTCTTACTGTTCTACATGGTCGATGAGGTGGACCTGGGTACAACCGACGAGGGCTCACGCCGATGGTGAAGTGACTATTTTTTTGGCTAGGGCAGATGTTTTATATATCTTTGCCGAGGGGGGAGACATGCCTGAATTTGGACTTTGAATGGGTACAAAGGTCGTGGGGTGTCTGCGGTATTTTCTACACCCTTTGGACCTGATGGCAACGGCCTGCCAAATTCCTCTTTAGGGTTGTTGGATTTCTATCTCGATCTCTTGCTTAGCTCAGCTCTTAATCTATTACATAGTTTTATTTATTCATCCTCAGTTTGTACAAAGTACATTACATATGGTGATGCAATGACACATGTCAATCATGCGTGTAATTATTTATAGATGGGTTTCTATATACAACATGACAATCTTGTTATAAGTATTATACAATATAAGGTTGCTGGTTTAAATTACCATAGATGGGCCCCGGGAGTGAAAGGGTTTATCCGGGTTTAAACGGGTAAAGCCTCTCTAACACAGGTAAGTAATTAAAATTTCTGTTAATTAATTTAAACTGTGAGGGTTAAAAAGGGCTATAACAAGATGTTTTGTTTGGATATATCTGAAAATTATAAAAAATAAAACATATGTTTAATTTAAAAGTTATGATATTCATTATAAAAGAGAAATTTAAATAAAACCTTTGTTTGATAAAAAAAAATAATGATGATAAAAAATAAAATGATGTTCTAAGAGATTGTTGGCGGGCGTTGGAAAGGGTTAGGGGTTAAAGAATATGCAATTGAAGTATTACACAGGCAACCAAATACTTAGATCCAGGTGCAAAGCGAGGATATAGACTTGATCGTCTTCCTAGGCAATGTTTCACTTGTGATCTTGTATAAGGTTACAGTGCTTTGTCACAATTGTAGGGTTATTGGGTTGAAAAGTTGTTGACGAACAAGTTGTTCATTAATATGATTGTGAAAGGGGTTAAATGGAGCCATGCGATAAGTAGAATTGTTGTAGCGACAGTAGGTGATCTGACTTGACTTAAAATCAAAGGTTGATTGTGGTCCGCTAGAGCTAAAAAAATTTTGAGTTGTGAACGCTTTGTGCATGCTTTGGTGATAAATAATTCTAATATAGCGCAATAGTCTGATAGACTTCGTGTTTCTGTAATAATAAAATAAAAAATACAATCAATTTAAAAATAAATTAGAATTTTTGAGACTTTAAATATCTTGGTTTTGAAATCAAATAGTTCTCAAATACAATCAATCCATTTTATAAAAAAGACGTACCTGGATCTGTAAAAGAAAAGAAGTTTTTTCAAAATATTTCGAAGGAATTTTTAATAGAATTATATTCAATGGATCGTCTTTTTTTTATATATCAACTCAATCAGTCCAGTTCAAAGAAAACTTTAGTGTTTGCCACTCAAGAAGAGCAGCCTAGATCATATAGTATTTGAAATGAAGAATATCCACAGAGGTAGATCTCATTTACATTGTTTTTATCTATTTACATCAAGCATGTCAAACTCGCGGGCCTCATGCGGCTCACAACAAATAAATTTGCGGCCCACCAGACAATATATTTTAATAAAAAAAATTTTATAAATTAAAAAAAAAATTAATAAAAATTTGTAGCCTAATTTTAAAAAATTGTAATTATACATAATTTTTTTATTAATAACGAACCACTGGTCGCCATACATAAGTCGTAAGTTTTGATAATATTATACCTACATACATAACGTATGTACATCACCATAAGTATTGTGTGCCTTAAAGTTTAAAGAAAATATTCTTTCGGAGTACTAGAAAAAAAATTTTTTTTTTAAGTTACGTTCAATAATTTGTGCAGTTATTCTGTGTCTGGTAAGTTAAAAATATTAATTTAAAAAAAAATAAATATTAATTAAAACGTTTTATTATTTTGTGTTAGCGATTACTAATTTTTTTTCAGACCTTTGTATTCAATATGTCTTCATCAAAACCAAGTGGCAGTAAAACTAAACAAAAAATTGCTGACGAACATAGGAATTTTCAAGAAAAGTGGGAATTAGAGTATTTTTGCTCTGAAGTAAAAGATAAAATCATCTGCTTGATATGTAATAATGCTATTAGTGTACCAAAATTATATAACATTAAACGTCATTATGAGCAACATAAATCAAAATATGATACCTACGAAGGTTTAATGAGACAAGAAAAGTTAAAAGAGTTCAAGTTGGGAATGAAAAAACAACAGTTTATGTTTACTAAAGTATCACAAGAGAGTGAAGCAGCGGTGCATGCAAGCTACGTTTTATCGGAGATGATAGCTAAACACTCAAAACCTTTTACTGAAGGTGATTTCATCAAGGAATGTTTAATTAAAGCTGCAGAAATTGTTTGTCCTGGAAGTGTGAAGACGTTTCAAGCAATATCTTTGTCTCGAAATACCGTTGTGGAAAGAGTTACTGATATGGCCAGAAATTTAAATGATCAGATAAAAGAAAAATCATCTTGTTTCGAAGCATTTTCCATTGCCTGTGATGAGAGTACGGACATTGGGGGCGTAGCTCTGTTTTTTTTTTTCGAGCTTGCGACACGGATTTCAATATTTTTGAGGAATTATTGGAACTAGTACCGATGCATGGCACTACTACAGGAGAAGATATATTTAATTGCGTTTATGATCTTCTGCAAAAATACAATTTACCTCAATCAAAATTGACTTCTGTAGCAACAGATGGAGCTCCTTCAATGACTGGAAAAACCAACGGTTTCGTAGCATTACTGCGAAAAAAACTAAGTGAAATTTCTGATGGTTCCAATATTCATCATACGCATTGCATTATACATCAGGAAGTATTATGTACGAAGGTAATAAAATTGGAAAATGTGTTGACACCTATCAAAAAATTCA
The DNA here is from genome assembly GCA_030710605.1 of Cordylochernes scorpioides. Classification (NCBI taxonomy): domain Eukaryota; kingdom Metazoa; phylum Arthropoda; class Arachnida; order Pseudoscorpiones; family Chernetidae; genus Cordylochernes; species Cordylochernes scorpioides. Next base: position 62,410,452 of record CP092866.1, read on the forward strand.
TCAATTTCATAAGATCTCGAGGTTTAAATCAGCGACAGTTCTCTCTGTTCTTAACTGAATTAGAAAGCGAATATTCAGGTTTATCATACTATACTGAGGTACGTTGGCTATCATGCTCCAAGGTTCTCAAACAATTTTGGGACTTGAAAGAAGAAATATGTCAGTTTTTAATAACCAAGAATCAAGACATCACTTTGTTTTCTGATTAAGTATGGTTGCAAGATTTTTCCTTCATGGTTGACATAACAAAACACTTGTTGGATTTAAATTTGAAACTGCAAGGAAAGGATCAGATCATTACCAACATGTGTGACCAAGTTAATGCATTCAAATGTAAGCTGGTTCTTTGGGAAAAGCAGTTGAAAAACGAAGATTTAATGCACTTTCCGACATGCAACATGTACAAATCAAGTTTAGGTGAAACTGCATCGTATCAAAAATATGCGGAAAAAATTTAAGTCTTAGAAATGAATTTGAAACAAGGTTTTCTGATTTCAAATCTTTGGAAGGCAAGTTTGCTTTGTTTTCTTCGATTTTCTCGATAAATATAGAATCAGTACCTAATCATATGCAAATGGAGGTAATAGATATCCAGTGCGATTCAGATTTAAAAGCAAAATTCATTGAAGTTGGCGTTTCTGAATTTTACAAATATTTGCCAGCCAGATTTGAAAACACTCGAAAATTAGCATATGAAATTATGCCCATGTTTGGAAGTACTTATCGGTGCGAGCAGTTATTTTCACTTATGAAAGGAAATAAGTCTCCAATCAGATCGAGAATTACTGACGTTCACCTTGGGTCAGTTTTAAAATTAATCACTGCGAACAAGATTTCCCCCGAAGTAGGAAAGATGGTAGCAGAAAAGAGATGCCAAATATCAGGGAGAAAATATTAACTTTACTTTCTTTTTTCTTATTAGTATTTTTTAAAATAAACCTACATAAATGTTACTATAAAAATTTAATTACTTGTTTTCTTTTTTTGCGGCCCACATAATCTTATTACTTTTTTATTTGGCCCGTGTTAGGATTTGAGTTTGACATGCTTGATTTACATGCTTAGTACTATCTTGTTGGTATAGAATTCTTGTTTCAGGATATGTTTCTTAGTTTTATTTTCGTTTATTTAGTTTTGGCTACGTGCTTTCTTTTTTTTTTTTATCTTCGTTTTCATTCCTCAGATAACGATCCGTCTTATTTCCGATCAATACCCAAATTGTATTTTGTCCATTTTGACCGAACACTCGCGGTATTAAATTCTGGATGTCTTCTAATTAAATAACCTTCGGTATGGAATAGAATAATCATTGTGGCTATGGCTAAGTTTTTTTGTAACAACAAGCATTTCGTGATTTATTTACAGAAAAGTAATGTTCTCCAAGGATTTATTTGTAAACCTACCATCTCCCTATAGCTTAACCATAATGTAAGAAATATTTTTGCTAAACCTTTAGGCAAAATTTTCAAAAGTTTTTTTTTTTAACTTATAATAAAAAATGACGTCTCTTTTTTGAGAAATTAAGCCATCAAGCAAAATTCGCATTTCTATGGGCTTATTTCACAATTCTAGGTAGAAAATATAGATGCACGGAGATACCTGAGGCTCTTCATTGGACACGACAACAACAACAAGTAAAAAAATGTAAATAATACCTTTAATATACAGTAAAGCATGTCTCATAGAATTCACCTGTGTTGAGAGTTTTCCGTTATTAGGAGTCGATTTTTAGTGGGAACCATATTTTAGTTTTCTTAGGCATTTGAACTTGATTAACGCGTTGATGTCTAAATTTTTTTAAACCCCTAAAAAAAAAAGCTAAATGTGTTGAATATCTTACCTGTACGCACCAGGAGTCCGGGTTATGCACAGTTGTTTTTTGAATATCCTATATTAAGAGTATCATCGAAATTGCATAACAACTAATAGTATTGAAACCAAATTTAACATGTCTTAGAACTCAATTTGTCTTGCAAGAACATTTTTGCTTGGAACTAAATGGAAACTCCAAAGATAGGTTTACTGCATATTGGCTGATCTATATTATCCAAATACAGTTAAACCTGCCTATAGCGCCCCCTCTAAATAGCGCCCGATTTTAAATACGTAGTACGATGCGATTTACATTAAAAGTGGCCTGTCTATAGCACCCCCTCTCTATAGCACCCTATTTTGGTGAGTCCCAAGAGGGGGCGCTATAGACAGGTGTAACTGCATCTTGAAAATCGGTGGCATTAAACAGGCATGGAGGTTTATTTATTGATGAGCCATCCCTGTAGAATTTGTATTTAGTCCCTACATTGTTTGTCGCTATGCAAATAGGACGTCGCGTTGTCAACCTTGCTTGTCAAAGTAATATCGCCTTGTCACCTCACGACGTTTGGCTTCCACGGGAGAGCAACAAGCTTGGCTCTAGCAACCAAATATGAGTACTGTATCAATAGTAACATCTAGATAATATTTAACTGTAAGTTATTGACAAATTGGGGAACCTTCGTTCTAAAAACCGCTCTTCTCGGCGTGGCGTGTAAATATTAGTTGTTTAAGGTCACGTTTTAATAGTAAGTTTTCATTTCTTTTTATATACACACATGTCCATTCTATAACCTTACTTTTAGATAGCGGCCTCGTTTTTTAGTTCGAAAGCTCCTGGCCTACCTGAAACACTGTAAAATTAATTGCCTATACTATTACTACAGTCGATATAAACTACAGGGCTTACTTTTTTCCTGTTCGTAAATCAGTGTCTTTAACCATATCAGAGGTCGATTTCAAGGTCGGCCATCGGAGGATCTGCCAGCGAAGATGAGATAGTCCATATGTCTGACGCCCGTCTAGTTGGCGACTTCTATACGTGGCTCCAGGAGTCCGTGTTACGCACAATTCATAGTACAACAACAACAAGCCTTTTGTTAGGGACCTATTTCCTACACAGAGGAAACGCCCAAGTGCATAATTGCTTAGAAAATATTAGTTATTTATAGGTGATCATCCATTTACATACGGCTCTCTTTTCTCAGAGCTGTTCTTATCTCCCTCTCTAGAGTTCTTCCTCTCGATCTGAAAATCGCGGCAAAAAATGAGCTATACTTGAAAAAGTATGGTTTGGGTGACGCTGAAATTCCACTCGAGCCTCCTCCCTTTCCACTTCCCTCCCTTACCCCCCCTATTACTCCGCTCCCAGTAATATTCCGTCTATTTCCTTCCACGTGGCATATTATACAGATGGTTCCAAAACCAGAGATGGAGTTGACGCCGGCTTGTACAAGTTCTCTAGTCTCGATTGTGAACCTGAAATGCGTGAATCTCATGTCCTGTCCCCTCATTGTTCTGTCTTTCAAGCGGAAGCCCTTGGATCGGTTAAGGCACTTGAAAACGCAACCACTTTACCAGATCATATAACTTTAGGATTCCTCCTGGACAACCTCTCGGTCGTGAAGTTAGTTCTGAACTCAAAAACTGGGAATCACCTTATCAACAGAGCTCTGCTACTGATTTCGCGATTGAATAGCAATGAGAACAGGTACACCTTACAATGGATCAAGGACCACAGTGAGATGTGGGTAATGACAGTGCGAACACCTTCGTAAAGCGGGGTGCGGAGTCTGCTAACCCAAGCTGTTACAAACTTTCTCGTTTGTAAAATCGGCAATCTACGGGCGGGCGCGGGAAGCATGGGAGAGCAGATTCCTCTCTCTAGCTCCTTCTATCCACACCTGCTTTGGCCTTACTCCAATGAGTCTTTTAGACAAAAGGTATGCGTACATCGTGCCGAGCGAGCACATCGTGGTTGGCCTACTATCGGGACACACGTGGACGGACAGCTTCGCCCACAGGATAGGCATCATTGACGATCCTTCCTGCCTTTACTGTGACGCTGACAGGGAAGGAACTCTATCGCATATCGTGCTAGATCCTTGATGCCCTTAGATTCCGCCTCCTTTCCACCTGTGCAGAAGAATTGAGGTACACTCCGCGGTCACTCAAAGACTATTTTCAATAGGAGCACTTGGCGAGCCTCCCCGGAGTTCCTAAAGGCTTCGGATAGACTTAAGCCATGCGTCCGCGCGGAGGATTCCGATCACCCGAGTGACTCGGCCTCCTCACCTCATGGTTAACACCGGTAATTAGCGGCCGCTCTTAGACGCAACTCTGGCATATGCCGCTGTTTACGATCGGTTTCGCGACCTGCCCTGCGTATGTGATCGCCCCTGACGCTGTCTCTGTAATCCCACAACAGAGGGCAAATGGCTTGGCGATTCGACGGCGCGGGCCGATCGAGAAATCGACTAATGCTGCGACCCATTTTAGCGCCATCTGTATTATTATCATTGTTGTTGTTGTTTCTTATCCCCTTGTGTAAAGATTACACAAATTCCATGAGTTCATGCTCCTCGAGCTGTTTTATGATGAGCAGCGGCCTCTCCCAAAGGTCCTGTTTAGTGCATCTAATGCAAGCCAAAATGTGTTCTGGAGCTGAAGGTGCCAAGCTACATTTTGGGCAAGTGGGGTAGATTTTGTTATTATTTTCTATCTTCAATGGCTTGAGATGGCCTGTTCTAAATCTTGTTAGTGTTGTTTGATGCTGTCTATTTCTGATGTTCAGAGCTCCTCCTGGGTTCACTCCACTGTACCAACTGTGCTTAGGTGGGATCCTCCAGTTCTTGTTTATTTTTGTTTTGGCTACTGTTTCTATTTCTTTAAAAGTAAGTTTATTTTTCTGTGGCAAGGGTTCTTTTGTGCCTTTTTTCGCTAGCACATCAGCAGCTTCATTGCCTTCAATTCCAACATGTGAGGGTATCCATTGAAGGTGAATTTTTGAGGTTTTTGAGAGTTTTTGGAGATAGCCAATTATGTTCCTGCTTACTTTGTCTCTAAGTTCCCCTGTGTGACTCAAGTGTTGTATGGCACTTCTACTATCAGTGAGAATCCAGATATCTTGATAACTAGTATTTCTGATGGATTTTAAGGCTTCATAGATGGCTATAAGTTCTGATCTGAAGACTGAGCAAAAAAATCTGGGTTTCTTCTGTTCATTTTCTCAATGCCATTTGTGGTTTTGATGAGACAGCCACTGCCAGTGTGTCCTAGCTCGTCTCTGCTACCATCGGTATAAATAGTTATTGCATTTTTAGGAATTTATTTATTTATTATTATTTTTTTTTTTAATAGATTAACTCTAATCCTGATCAAATTAGTATGAAATAAAGTAAGTAGAGGAGCTTCTCTACTTACTTTATTTCATACTAATTTTTAGGAATGTTATTAATTATTTCTAATGATAATTGTTTTAAGTATTCTGGATTTTGGCATTGTTTGTTAGTGGGTCATTTAAAGTGGCATTAAAAATAACATTTTGTAGTGGTTCGCATGGAGAAATTTTTTCTGCTAAATAATTTTTTTCTACTTTATATTTTAAAAATCCATTTCTTTTGGCCAGGTGGAGAGGGCCTTCTTTTTTTTTTGAGTCTTAGATTGGATTCCCAATTAAGTATGTAATTGGAAGTTCTGTGTTTGTTTCCATAACTTTTGATTTTGTTTATATATTTTGGCAGATTGTAGCTTCTTCTATCCTTTAAGGGCATAATGTCTGCCTCGTAAAGTACAATATCATTAGGGCAGGTATTTCGAAGACCTGTAATAATTCTAGCTGCACTTAGTTGTATCCTTTCCAGTGATTTTAGATTTGTTTCAGATGCTGTACCATAGATTTGATATCCATATTCCAGGATAGGTCTAATTAGAGATGTGTAAGTTAATTTTAGTGTGGTTGCATCGGCTCCCCACTCTCTTCCTGAAATATATTTCAGGATTTTTAGTCGGTCTTTTCCTTTTCTAATAACTTCTTCAATATGTTTACTGGAGTTAATTTCTGGATCCAGGGTGTAGCCGAGATATTTAGGATGTTTATTATATTGTAATTGTTGTTCTTTCAGAATAATTTTTGGCCTTATTTTGTATAGTTTCTTATCGGTAGTAAAAAGACAGGTTTCAGATTTTGGGGGTTAAATTCTAATTTATGTTTATTAGCAAATTTTTCTAGGTGGAGAAGAGTCTTGTTCAAATCCCTTTCAGCTTTTTTCCAGTTAGTGTTACTGCTCCATAGAATAATGTCATCAGCGAAAAGTCCAATATTAGTTTTATTTGAAATTTTTTCTTCTATGCCTGCAATAAATAGGGTGAAGAGAGTTGGGCTAAGGACTGATCCTTGTGGTAATCCTTGGTACAATTTGAAGGTTTTAGATAGAGTTCCATTATATTTGACCCTGATGTATCTATTTTTAAGGAAATCATTTATCCAAGTGATAGCTTTTCCATCAATTTTGAAATGCTTGTATAATTTTGTAATTAACTTGTTTTTCCATACTTTATCAAAAGCTTGTGCAAGGTCTAAAAAAGCAGCTAAGGTGTGGTTAGTTGGTTTTCTGTTTTGTGCATCTTTTACCTTTTGTGTGAAAAATAAGAGTTGGTCTATTGTCCCATGTCCTTTCCTAAATCCATATTGTTCTTCTGGTAAGAGATTTCTTGTGTCAAGGTGGTAGGTAAGTCGTCTGAGTATAATTTTTTCCATTAATTTGCAGCAAACACTTGTGAGGGAGATAGGTCGATAGTTTTTTGGGTCATCAGCAGATTTGTCAAGTTTTTTAATAGGAATTATTGTTGCAGTTTTCCAGTCTTGAGGCAATTTTCCAGTTTTCCAGGAGTTATTGAAAATATCAAGAAGTATTTCTTTGCCATTTTTGCCCAAGTTTGATATCATTTGGCCATGGATTCCATCTGGCCCAGGAGTCTTGTTTAGGTCAGTGTTTTCTAATGCATAATCTAGCTCTTTCATATTGATTTTTTCATGGAAAATATTATGAGTGCTGGTGAAATTTTTACAGTCATGAATAATCTTTCGGGCCTTTTTTTCAATTTTTATCATTAAATATGGATAACACTAACTTTTCAAATTATTTTTTCCTGGCAGATTGCGCGGTGAATCCTTGTATAAGACAATAAGTTTTAATAAAGGCTTTTGTGTGTGTGTGTGCTATATTTGTCTAGCCAATGGTGAATCGATTGTTACCTAGTGTTATAAAAGGGGGTCATTGAAGAGTAACCTTCAGCGACTGAAACAAAACTTGGCAGGGCCGAGTGTTGACAGGAATGGAACCACAATGTGGCTGCCTTCCAACCCGCCCATCTGGCCGCTAGGGGAGCCACGTGCTGCAGCGTCAGTGAGCAACAAATATTCCATTTGGACCAAAGACCAACATCTTCTGATAGCGAAACCTAAGGTTACAAGATGGCTACGGATATATATCGAGATAAATATTACCTAAAATTTTATTTAGAAAAATATTATTGATATAAAATGATTAAACCCTTTTTTGTTTACAAACAATAACAAAAGGTCAATTACGTTCGCGTTTCGGGCAGTTGGTTGCCGTCAGCCTGGTGAAGACTATACCTCATCAAAAAGACTAAGTGTTCAAAAGGCAAATTCCTATAGCAGGCATTTAGAATTATCTGGATAAATGAGTGTGTCTAAAATGTGGTTTCACCAGTTTCGTCTTCAAGCCACCTCTTGTATTGGACTCTTTGGTTTATATGGAAGATTAAATTATTCTGCGCTTTTTTTTCTAATAATCATAAAGACGACACTTTGAAACCTGAAAAAAAAAAGGAAAAAATAATTTTAAATCTGTATCCGAAGAAGAATGAAGAGAGAATCATATTAGTTGATAAGATTAGGAATGAAAAGCCTGTTGTTGTTGTTTATTACATCTGATATAATTCAGACGATCTCCAACAGGAGTCTCAGTTTTTCTATTGTCAATTTGGGGTTTTCCCAGAGGTCGTTTTTGTTGGACTGTATGCAGGACAGCAGGTGTTGCGCGTTGGGAGGAACATTATGAAGAAGCCTTGAGAAGATTAGAAGAAAACACAGACCCGTTGAAGGCCATCAAGAAAAAAAGGTAGAAAATTGATATGGAATATATATTGAGAAAATGGTTCGATGGAAAAGTTATGGAGGCTAAAATTAATGGAGAGAAAACGGCAGGAACTACTCAAGAGCAGAAATACTGAAGATAAAATAATAATAAAAAAATGATCATTAGTAGTAAGCTCTCATAGAGGTAAAATATTTTCAGAATTTATTTTATCCAAAAAATGGGAAGCAAGCTTTCACGCGGTCGCGCTTCATCAGGCCACTGGCTCCGTAAAGGCGTGCAACATACATATAATAGAGATTCACAGAAATAAATTTAAAACCAAATCAAATTTGTATGTGTGTTACACGCCTTTGTGGAGCCCGTAGCCTGATGAAGCGCGACCGAGTGAAAGCCTGCTTCCCATTTTTTGAATAAAAGAAACCCTGAAAATAATTTTATGTATTTTTAAAATTCAATTATAATTATTTGCAACTATATTTCAAGTATGAACTTAACACAAAGCAATAACGCGCCATCTATACATATAAAATAAAAGGATTTAAAAGCGCGAATGTTTCTTTTATTATTTTATTATTCAATAAAAGAAACATTCGCGCTTTTAAATCCTTTTATTTTATAAGTATGAACTTATAGATGTATCACAAATTTATGTCCTCTCAGCTCTCTATTCCCAATATAAGCGGTTCAAATTGATCCTGTTCTTGTCTGGAGGAGGACTCTCTCAAGGTGGAGGAGCCTCCCTACCTGAGAAGAGTTTTTTTTTATATATTTTACCACCAAATTGTAAATAATCACATTTATCTTTCATTTTTGTAACAATAGACTAAGAGGGTCAATAAAATATATTGAATTGTCTATTCCCAATATAACGACATCTAAAGAACGTCTTTCACAACTGACTTGGAAGACATAGGGTTCAGGTAGCGTGATGTCCCAAGGTCTTCTATGTCATGGGTTGAGGTAGGAACAATTCTTGGATGACTGGATTTTGAAATCGTTGTTTGGGTCATCATTGCATACCTTTCCTCAACATATGGACATAGGACTGCAGAAATACTTCTAAAAATAATTACAAGTGAGAGTACTACCAAAAGTAAATTATTTAAAAACGTGCAAAGAAGCAAATAAGCTTCATATAATAGTACAATGGGCTGAAGTGTGTTTAAACTGGTGAAGCCGCTGGGATGGTTCTCCACTTGATAAATAGAAGTTTTTCATGTTAAAAAAAAAAAAAAAAAAACACGTCAAACTATTTTAAATTCAAATCAAGTCTCCGATATAAGCTTGTGTATCAAGGGTTGTACAAGAGCAAAACAAGTTTTAAGAAAAAAGGCATCTTCTGATCGTGCCACTAAAGGTTGCTGTATGAGAGAGACTAAATATAAACTAATCTTTCATTTTTAATTATTCCAGAATTGGCACAAGCCATCAGTGGCACGATCAGGAGATGGCTCAATTCTATACAGTCAACCTACCAGATAGTCGCAACCAAGAGTTCTGGCTCCCAAATACACAATTCTGGTAAACTGTAAACAACGACCTTATTTCCGAAAAGCTTTCATACCAAAATTGTATCTGTGACTCGGGTAATGGAGAAACGCGGTCTTCAATGGTACTATAACCGGCAGGTCTTAAATCGAATGTATAACGACGACTTACTACTTTTAGTCCTATTAGTGTTCACACACGGTAACAAAGTTTGAATTCCTCCAAAGCCTTTGTGGCTCGTTGGGTCTAGGGGTATGATTCTCGCTTTGGGTGCGAGAGGTCCCGGGTTCAAATCCCGGACGAGCCCTCTTTTTTTAATTCCTCTGAAAGTTTTAATTATTATTATTTTTTTTTTTTGCTTATCCCTAGTACACGTGGTACAGGCTATGATAATCGTGGTGGGTAGAGGTAGGCGACTGCTTTTACTGTAAGTGCACCACATGTATACACGCGTGAAAAGCAGTTCGACTTTGCATTTACAATTGTCTATTCATGATGAAAATGTGAAAAACTTTTAAAATTATAAAATATTTCCTCACAATGGGTTTCTTCTTATTTTAAAATTTCTAGCTTTCAAGCGCGATAATCGGGCTTAAAAACATATCGACTAAATCTAACAAGAAATATTTACAAATACAAACGCGCGCAGCGTGGATATTTACAACTGAAATTTAAAATTGAAATGTAATTTAACAATGTTATGGAATATGTCTATTTTTAGGGCAACCAGAACCTATAAAATTGATCTATTGATTTCTTCTGAGATATCGGTTTTGTGATGGTAAATATATCTTCCTGTTTATGCTATTATATTCATTGGAAATGAGAAATTCTAAGAGTAACCATTGATATTTGTTCTAATATTTTTGTAGTGGCATTTGGTTTCTGTTATGTTGAATTGGTGACCGGTCTGTGTAATATGTTGATAGATCATTGAACGTTGGTCTTTGGTTCTGATATTTCTGTTGTGTTCATTAAGTATAATTTGTATTGATCTTCCTGTCTCACCTATGTAGGTAGCATTGCAGTCTTGGCATTGGATTGAGTAAATTGTATTGGTTTGAAATTTAGGTTCCAGTTGTTTTTCAGATTTAGTAATGGGATTTCAAAGAAGTTGACCTATGGATTGATGGTTACTGAAATACGTTTGAATTCCTTGTCTGCGAAGAATATGTGCTATTTTTCATTACATTTTGAATAAGGGAGAATGCATTTGTTTCTATATACTTTAGCTGCTCTATGTTGCGAGGCGTTAAAACTGTGTCTATTGATAAATTGTGAAGAATAACCTCTTAGGCTAAGGTTCTTGAGAGGATATTTTATTTTTCCAGTTTCTTAAAAACAGGCAGGGAACAATGGGTTTTTGGATTCTTTTAGTAAGCGTTTTGACAACTGTTATTTTATGTCCTATTGGATTGTATGATCTGAAGTGTAAATATGAAGGTTTTGTTTATAATATACTGAAGTATCTTTCAGGAATTCTAATTACAAGAATATCTAGGTATGGTAGTACTTTATTGCTTTCAGTTTTCATAGTAAATTTAAAGTGGCTATTGTACCCATGCAAGGTTTCCAAGATCAAAAGCTCATCCTCGTGGTGATATTCACAAAATATGTCATCAACATATCTCCACCACATTTTTATTCTCAGATATTTCTTATCATTGATCCATTTATCCAGTCTGCTCATGACCACCTTAGCTGCTACAAGGTATAGTGGACTGCCCTTGGGGGACCCACATATTTGCTGATAAAGCTTCACTTCGAAGTTAAAGTTACAAATGTGCCAGAGCTCCGTTTGGTTACTTGCACTCGATGGTGGGGTTGGAATTTTGCAAGAATCGGGGGCATTGGAGCATTTTTTAATTTTTTTTTTTTTATCAGAAAAGAGTGCCCAATGCGGCAATCGAACCCGGGTCGTAGCGGTCGAAAACCAACGGTTTAGACCATCCTTCCACCGACCCCCAAGTTTTAATATGAAATATTCAAACGATAACGGAATAGCAATTAATATTAGAGCATTTATATATATTTTAAAATAGGTCAAAAATTACAATTTACTGGGATCAGGTGGATAAATAAAATGATCGTGTCACTAAAAGTTGCTGATGGCTTACGCCAATTCTGGAATAATTAAAAATCAACGATTATATTTATTCAGACATTGCTATTCCGTTAGCGTTTGAATATTTCATATTAAAACTTTTAACTATTAAAAGGAATCCTACCAGATTGATCCGGGATTTGAACCCGGGACCTCTCGCACCCAAAGCGAGAATCATACCCCTAGACCAAAGAGCCACAAAGGCTTTAGAGTAATTCAAACTTTATTACCGTGTGTGAACTCTGATGGTGATAAAAGTAGTAAGTCGTCGTTACATATTCGATTTAAGACCTGCCGGTTATAGCATCATTGAAGACTGCGTTTCTCCATTCACCCGAGTCACAGATACAATTTTGATAAGAAAGCTTTTCGGGAATAAGGTCCATGTTTACGGTTTGTTTTCCTACCAGAATTGTGCATTTGGGACCAAGGAGACAGAACTCTTGGTTGCGACTATCTGGTAGGTCTTGAGTAGACTATATAGAATTGTGTTATTTTGTCTTAATCGACATGTTACGAAGAGCCCCTCTATCACAATTCCATACTTTATGTATTCCTGGTATAGAATCGAATATCTGCCTGTTCTTGCTCCAAAATAACTTTATTAGATACCGCTCAAAAAGAGCAACCTAGTTTAATTATCCCTGGTATAGATAGGTGTACTCTCACTTACAATAAACCTACAAGTAATGGATCACGTTCTCTTCAATACGCTTCTTTAATAAACAAATAAATATGATCAAAAGAAGGACAAAATCGTGAGGAGAAACTCTTCGCTTCACGATTTTGTTCTCTTTTGATAATATTCTGGTCCAGGTGATTATTCAAACAAATATTGCGTAGAAGGTGATTAATTATTTTATAGATTTTTCTGTAATTTCCTACGCGATGGAAACTGATAAACTATCTTCAAATGCCGGTTGGCCATAGAGAGACATAACCCGAGTACCCCTGGGACGTCGAATGCCAACTACCCGGGCTATGCTGGCCATATAAACTGTCAATACAATAGTTGAACTTGTAATCAAAGGTTTGAAGCTGTTTTCGTGGTACTTTTCATCAGAGTAATTTGTACCTACTGCAATTTGAAATATGTATATTGGAAGAGCCTAGTGGTGGATCCTCCCACAGCAAGTTTAGGCAGCTTAATATAATTTGTGCTGAAATAGGATCTTAATTTGAGAGATTTTTAAAATTGTTTTAATAAGGATTTTGTTTCTCTTTCAATATCTCTGAATTTCGCAAGAATCGATAACCTAGTATCGTTCCCTATTATTAAATCAGTTATTCTGTTGCTAGGAGGGCCAGGAGACCAACCTCAGTCCTGGCCAAGTATTTCGACACTCAAGTTTAAATTACGAATCTCGGAACTTTCCTCAATATTTTAAAATCCTTTCAAAAGGACGTCATCGACACTGATTCATCTTTACACACACACCGGCCTTTCTGTTAAAACACTTAATTTATATCTTCATTTATTATCTATCTATGACCATGGGATTTTCCCGGTGCAATGGAGCAAGTCCAATCCCTCTTTTCAACCATCTGGACACAACTCCATAGTAAAGAGAGTAACAAAATGCACTCATGGACAAAACTTAAGAAAATTTTACCTTTCAGCATGTACATCGGGATTCAGACAATAACTCTGAAATATATTTGATTCACAGTGACCTTTATTGAAAACACACGAGATAATCAAGTGTAAATAAAATTGTCTTTGTCTCAAAAAAAAAAAAAAAAAACACGACGCACCAAGAAGGAGTTTATCCCAATGGGACGGAGAGAATTTGGAAGATATGATATACCTGTATATAGAAAAGAAACGATTAAATTATCAAAGAAATCGAATATTTTATTCAGAAGATAGAGATACATACAAGCGAATTAATCAATAAGGGATTGGTCCATCTCTGGCCCTTTTGCAAGCCGTTATTCTGCTTCGCATTGATTAATAGAGTACTCCTGTCGCGTGGCGGGAAAATCCCGAGCTGGTTGGAGGGTCTGCCCATCAAAACCTAAACGCGGTTAATTGGGGAGAGATCCTGCGACCTTGCTAGCCAAGATGTTGGACAAGCCAGAAAACAAGCAATAAGAGCCGTGTGCGGTCGAGCATTATCCTGATGACAAGTAGGTCCAGGATGCCGTGATATGAAGGGCAGCACAACTGAAACTAGAATCTCGTCGACCTCCCGCCGTGCTGTAAGGGTGACGGGAATGGCAACTAAAGGGGTCCAGATATCAAAAAGAATGGAAAACCAGACCATAAGTCCCGGTTGTCAGGCCGTGTGATAGACAACAATCAGGTTGGTATTCCACCGTTGTCTTGGAAGTCTTGGTTGGTCATCGGGGCTCAATTCGAAGCAGGATTCACCATTCCAGTTAGTTAAATCCCAGGTTGAATGAGTCTGGTACCACTGCAGGCCTACTTGCACGGTGTGCACAGGTCATGGGTAGTTGGCGCAACGGACGTCGTGAGCTCAGCCCTCTTTCTTTGAGCCGCCTAGTAATAGATCCTTGAGGTCGCCAATGTACTTGTTGACGTAGAGTGAATATACATGTGTGTTCACTCTACACCATGCACGGACTGATTAAAATAGCATTATGGTATAATTACAATAATGATAAGAGTGAAAATATCAAATTATTGAAATTTAAAAACTGAATATGTACTTGGATGAACCATCCCAGAGTTCGCCGGAAATGCATTTCTCTTTCGACGAAGTAATTTACACTAGTTCCCTGAATATTTCTCGGTTCTTTTCTGTACGTAGTTGGTCGGAAGGTGACATTATGCACTTCACCCAATTCTATATAACCATGATGGAAAATAGTATTTAGAGTGTGAATATGACATTAGGTGGACATTAGAACTCCAGGGTAGCAGCAAGAAATTCAGAGTGGGCACAAGGACTCCAGGATAGAACCAATAACTCCCAAATGGACGGAAGAACTCGAATGTAGTCATAAGAATTCAAGAAAAGATACAAGGACTCAAGAGAAGATACAAGAACTAAAGAATTCTTGAGTCGGCACAAGAGCTCTTGAGATGGACACAAGGACAACGCAATAAACACAATAGCTCCGGGAAAGACAATACAGGGTCGGCACAAAAACTCGGGGATAGAGACAAGAATTCTAGGGTAAGGAAAGGAAACCAGAGTAGAAACAGATTTCTTCGTCGAGACAATATAACCAGAGTGGATACCGGATCTTCAGGATAGACAAATAATTCCAGGATAGACACAAGAACTCCAGGATGAAGAAAAGACCACCCGGGTGGACAAGAACTCCAGGATGAAGACAAGACCACCCGGGTGGACACAAGAACTCCAGGATGAAGACAAGACCACTCGGGTGGACACAAGAACTCCAGGATGGAGACAAGACCTCCCGGGTGGACACAAGAACTCCAGGATGAAGACAAGAACACCCTGGACACAAGAACTCCAGGATGAAGACAAGACCACCCGGGTGGACACAAGAACTTCAGGATGGAGACAAGACCTCCTGGATGGACACAAGAACTCCAGGATGAAGACAAGACCACCCGCGTGGACACAAGAACTCCAGGATGAAGACAAGACCACTCGGGTGGACACAAGAACTCCAGGATGAAGACACGACCACCCTGGACACAAGAACTCCAGGATGGAGACAAGACCACCCTGGACACAAGAACTCCAGGATGAAGACAAGACCACCCGGGTGGACACAAGAACTCCAGGATGGAGACAAGACCACCCGGGTGGACACAAGAACTCCAGGATGAAGACAAGACCACCCGGGTGGACACAAGAACTCCAGGATGAAGACGAGACCACCCGGGTGGACACAAGAACTCCAGGATGGACACAAGACCTCCCGGGTGGACACAAGAACTCCAGGATGGAGACAAGACCTCCTGGGTGGACACAAGAACTCCAGGATGAAGACAAGACCACCCGGGTGGACACAAGAACTCCAGGATGGAGACAAGACCACTCGGGTGGACACAAGAACTCCAGGATGAAGACAAGACCACTCGGGTGGACACAAGAACTCCAGGATGAAGACACGACCACCCTGGACACAAGAACTCCAGGATGGAGACAAGACCACCCTGGACACAAGAACTCCAGGATGAAGACAAGACCACCCGGGTGGACACAAGAACTCCAGGATGGAGACAAGACCACCCTGGACACAAGAACTCCAGGATGAAGACAAGACCACCCGGGTGGACACAAGAACTCCAGGATGGAGACAAGACCACCCGGGTGGACACAAGAACTCCAGGATGAAGACAAGACCACCCGGGTGGACACAAGAACTCCAGGATGGACACAAGACCTCCCGGGTGGACACAAGAACTCCAGGATGAAGACAAGACCACCCGGGTGGACACAAGAACTCCAGGATGGACACAAGACCTCCCGGGTGCACACAAGAACTCCAGGATGGAGACAAGATCACTCGGGTGGACACAATAACTCCAGGATGGAGACAAGACCTCCTGGGTGGACACAAGAACTCCAGGATGAAGACAAGACCACCCGGGTGGACACAAGAACTCCAGGATGGAGACAAGACCACTCGGGTGGACACAAGAACTCCAGGATGAAGACAAGACCACTCGGGTGGACACAAGAACTCCAGGATGAAGACACGACCACCCTGGACACAAGAACTCCAGGATGAAGACAAGACCACCCGGGTGGACACAATAACTCCAGGATGGAGACAAGACCACCCGGGTGGACACAAGAACTCCAGGATGAAGACAAGACCACCCGGGTGGACACAAGAACTCCAGGATGGACACAAGACCTCCCGGGTGGACACAAGAACTCCAGGATGAAGACAAGACCACCCGGGTGGACACAAGAACTCCAGGATGGACACAAGACCTCCCGGGTAGACACAAGAACTCCAGGATGGAGACAAGACCTCCTGGGTGGACACAAGAACTCCAGGATGAAGACAAGACCACCCGGGTGGACACAAGAACTCCAGGATGGAGACAAGACCTCCCGGGTGCACACAAGAACTCCAGGATGGAGACAAGATCACTCGGGTGGACACAATAACTCCAGGATGGAGACAAGACCTCCTGGGTGGACACAAGAACTCCAGGATGAAGACAAGACTACCCGGGTGGACACAAGAACTCCAGGATGGAGACAAGACCTTCCGGGTGCACACAAGAACTCCAGGATGGAGACAAGATCACTTGGATGGACACAATAACTCCAGGGTGGAGACAAGATCACTCGGGTGGACACAATAACTCCAGGATGGAGACAAGACCTCCCGGGTGGACACAAGAACTCCAGGATGGAGACAAGACCATTCGGGTGGACACAAGAACTCCAGGATGGAGACAAGACCACTCGGGTGGGCACAAGAACTCCAGGATGAACACAAGACCTCCCGGGTGGACACAAGAACTCCAGGATGGACACAAGACCATTCGGGTGGACACAAGAACTCCAGGATGAAGACAAGACCACTCGGGTGGACACAAGAACTCCAGGATGGAGACAAGACCTCCCGGGTGGACACAAGAACTCCAGGATGAAGACAAGAACACCCTGGACACAAGAACTCCAGGATGAAGACAAGACCACCCGGGTGGACACAAGAACTTCAGGATGGAGACAAGACCTCCTGGATGGACACAAGAACTCCAGGATGAAGACAAGACCACCCGCGTGGACACAAGAACTCCAGGATGAAGACAAGACCACTCGGGTGGACACAAGAACTCCAGGATGAAGACACGACCACCCTGGACACAAGAACTCCAGGATGGAGACAAGAACACCCTGGACACAAGAACTCCAGGATGAAGACAAGAGCACCCGGGTGGACACAAGAACTCCAGGATGGATACAAGACCACCCGGGTGGACACAAGAACTCCAGGATGAAGACAAGACCACCCGGGTGGACACAAGAACTCCAGGATGAAGACGAGACCACCCGGGTGGACACAAGAACTCCAGGATGGACACAAGACCTCCCGGGTGGACACAAGAACTCCAGGATGGAGACGAGACCACCCGGGTGGACACAAGAACTCCAGGATGGACACAAGACCTCCCGGGTGGACACAAGAACTCCAGGATGGAGACAAGACCTCCTGGGTGGACACAAGAATTCCAGGATGAAGACAAGACCACCCGGGTGGACACAAGAACTCCAGGATGGAGACAAGACCTCCTGGATGGACACAAGAACTCCAGGATGAAGACAAGACCACCCGGGTGGACACAAGAACTCCAGGATGGAGACAAGACCACTCGGGTGGACACAAGAACTCCAGGATGAAGACAAGACCACTCGGGTGGACACAAGAACTCCAGGATGAAGACACGACCACCCTGGACACAAGAACTCCAGGATGGAGACAAGACCACCCTGGACACAAGAACTCCAGGATGAAGACAAGACCACCCGGGTGGACACAAGAACTCCAGGATGGAGACAAGACCACCCGGGTGGACACAAGAACTCCAGGATGGACACAAGACCTCCCGGGTGGACACAAGAACTCCAGGATGAAGACAAGACCACCCGGGTGGACACAAGAACTCCAGGATGGACACAAGACCTCCCGGGTGGACACAAGAACTCCAGGATGGAGACAAGACCACCCGGGTGGACACAAGAACTCCAGGATGGACACAAGACCTCCCGGGTGGACACAAGAACTCCAGGATGAAGACAAGACCACCCGGGTGGACACAAGAACTCCAGGATGGACACAAGACCTCCCGGGTGGACACAAGAACTCCAGGATGGAGACAAGACCTCCTGGGTGGACACAAGAACTCCAGGATGAAGACAAGACCACCCGGGTGGACACAAGAACTCCAGGATGGAGACAAGACCTCCCGGGTGCACACAAGAACTCCAGGATGGAGACAAGATCACTCGGGTGGACACAAAAACTCCAGGATGGAGACAAGACCATTCGGGTGGACACAAGAACTCCAGGATGGAGACAAGACCACTCGGGTGGGCACAAGAACTCCAGGATGAACACAAGACCTCCCGGGTGGACACAAGAACTCCAGGATGGACACAAGACCATTCGGGTGGACACAAGAACTCCAGGATGGACACAAGACCATTCGGGTGGACACAAGAACTCCAGGATGGAGACAAGACCTCCCGGGTGGGCACAAGAACTCCAGGATGAAGACAAGACCACTCGGGTGGACACAAGAACTCCAGGATGGACACAAGACCTCCCGGGTGGACACAAGAACTCCAGGATGGAGACAAGACCTCCTGGGTGGACACAAGAACTCCAGGATGAAGACAAGATCACCCGGGTGGACACAAGAACTCCAGGATGGAGACAAGACCTCCCGGGTGCACACAAGAACTCCAGGATGGAGACAAGATCACTCGGGTGGACACAATAACTCCAGGATGGAGACAAGACCATTCGGGTGGACACAAGAACTCCAGGATGGAGACAAGACCACTCGGGTGGGCACAAGAACTCCAGGATGAACACAAGACCTCCCGGGTGGACACAAGAACTCCAGGATGGACACAAGACCATTCGGGTGGACACAAGAACTCCAGGATGGACACAAGACCATTCGGGTGGACACAAGAACTCCAGGATGGAGACAAGACCTCCCGGGTGGGCACAAGAACTCCAGGATGAAGACAAGACCACCCGGGTGGACACAAGAACTCCAGGATGGAGACAAGACCACTCGGGTGGACACAAGAACTCCAGGATGGAGACAAGAGCTACAGAATTGTAACAAGATCTCCGGGATGAAAACAATAATATTAGAGTGGAGACAAGAGCCCCAAGGTGGGGACAAGACCACCCGGGTGGACAGAGAAAGTCGTGTGACACCCAGGACAGATGAAGGACACCGGCTGCGGTCACGCGGGCGCCATATTAGGAGTTGTAATTACCGCCGCTGTTGCTTAACTTGGAGGTGACTTTGGCGGTCACACCCCGGATGTTCCTCCGCCAGTATCTCAAGATAGTAGAACTTCTTTCTGGTTTCACAGGGACTGAAGTCCGTAATCTAGTAGCTCTATATGTACACAGGCTTCTAGACCTAAGATACCGCCTGTTGATGGCCTGGTGGCTTAGTAAGAGAAACCACACACTATTTTTCTTAAATCCTCGGTACTAATTAACTCGATATTTCTGATCTTATATTTATGTCTTTGAAATATGAATGGAAAACCTGACTTAAAGCAACCATTAAGGATACAAATGGCTAGATGAACCAGGTTGACATGCTCAGACACTCGGGGTGAAATTTCTTGCGGCGTCCCCAACACACCCATGATTCCTCTCCTCTTGCTTCTTCCAAATCTTAAAAAATAGCCTTTTAATATTATCGACTCGACATTTAGAAACTAATATAGAGAGAATTTTTTATTTTGGCAGAATTAACATTATTTGTAACTTTGTGGGCTTCTTGTGGCGCCTCCGTTGATCGAACGGACGTGTGCAAGTACATAGCATCTTCTACGAAAATATTGTTTCTGCTATGGGTTTTCACCTTAAAACTTATACTGTAACTGAAGAAAAAATCTTCCTTTCGACCAGATGTTGATCAGGAAACCAGTGCAATATTCATAGTGTGCCTATAAAACATGTTTGCAATTGACAAAGTTGTCATCTACGTGGTACAACACGTAATATCCCTAGCTACCTACGTGAAGCAATATACAACAAAGGGATTTACAAAGCCTGAAATAAAGGTTTCACAATAACAAAAGGTAAAATCAATATTGAGCTTTATTAGATCGCTAAACTGGAGCAGCAAGGAGGTACGGCGAGGTTGCAACTCTAGAACCCCAGTACGACAAACGCTACAAGTGTCCGGCTGACTTGAAAGCTTTAAAAGATCGCCATACATGTTCATAGAGCCTTTTATATGTTTCTGCATTCGCTTAATCAGGTGCCTCTGAAAAAAGATAAATGTTTTATCAGAAAATAATTTTAAAATTTTGAATAGTATCACGAGGCTATAAGCTCCTATAGATAAAAATAACATTCGTTGTCAATATAATTTGACCCAATTACAAGTAGAATTTCAATTACCCAATTACTTGTAGAATATCCACTGAGCAGGTGCTAAAGTATTGTTTTTGGCCGTGGTTTTACTTCTGCCGAGTTTCAGCCCACAGTGGGAGTATTTCAACAGAAGGATCAATACAACAATCGTGGCGATCTGGTAAAACTGACAAAACCCCTGGAAGGTTTCACCCACTGATGAGCCAGGCCCTCCTCCACATATTTTAAATGTTATTTTCAATGTGTGTGTGGTTGTAGGGATTGTCTTTCCTAGGTTATTGTCTTTCAACAGACAAAAAACCTTGCACTGTTGTTTCGTCTCGGTTAATTCACTTACTTGGATTTGTTTTGATACTTTTTGGTTTCAGTTTTATAATAAAGATAGTACCATCTCTCTATAGAACTATAGAAATAAATGTGAGATTGTTTGATTTAATGTGTTTTCAATAAGTTTTTCCATAATATTTAAACGATTCAAATAAAACTTTTCTGCGGTAAAGAGTTAAAGTAAAAATAGTAAAGTAAGTATAGTAAAAATAAATAACATATTGTAGTAATAAAACATTTATAAAAACAATATTCAAAGGATGAAAACATTCAACGATATTGTTTTTTCGCGCGCGCGAATTCTATAATTATTAAAACTGAAAAAGAATTGGGAAGGCTTGGTTTATCAATGGGGGAACCTTCTCAAGCGATTTCGCCAATTTAATCCACAATATCGCTTCACAACTATTGTAATGTTGATTCTATAGCCTGAACTTGAAAATTTACTCTTAGTGATGGTGTTTAACGAAACTATGGAAAGATGCTTCTGTAATTTTATAAATTTCACGAATATTCCATTTTTAGATAAACACTCGCTCGGGCAATATCCGATCGAATCCAGGTTATTTGTCTAATTATTTTGTATCTTATTTAAGGAGGAAGAAAGAAATAACCACATCTCGCTCCAGAAATAGGACTCAGGAGCCGATCATATCTTCTGTTTGAATTGAGATGGTACTTCTGGTGTTTAGATCCGTGGAGTAACCTTGAAGTTTATTCATGTGCGAACATGTATTGGTATTACAGTCTGTTGAAGGACGTTAATGTCTGTAAGCTCGCCAAGCTTTTATCTCTTTAGTAAAGAAACTCTTCGCCGGTAGCTCTTCATAGCAATGATATCTGGCGATTCCCCATATTGTATTTAGGCTGCTTTATTAAGTAAAAATATCAGGCTTCCAGGGAGAAGTTTCTTTTCCGAATTCTGAGAAGAAACTTCTCCCTGTAAGTCTGATATTTTCACTTAATATTGATACAAGGGCTTATTTTGTTGAATTAGGCATCTTTGTGAAATGGATTCACACAAACAACGCATCTTCTTGAATTTCTCTGCGAAGGGCCGATTCGATCGATTTCATAGACTCCTCTTGTAGGATGTTATCAAATCGAAGCCATCCCTGTACTGATCATAAACCGTGGGGTATACAGGTTTACTTTTTGTCCAATTCACCAAAGCTGGTGTTGTGGTACATTCAGCGCGATTTGAATCTGAGAGCTGTACAAAAATAAGGAAAGTGTATTGATTTATTAATGTGAAATGTGATTATTAATGTATTTTTCCAGAGAGGGGTGTATTTTTCACAGGTTTTAACTTTTCATTTTCTAAAGATACTAATTATTAATTAACGAATATTGTTGACTTTAATAATACTTCATGTGCTCAATGACTAAATAACGATACATTAACATAACTTGGACCATGCGAAGTATAGAGAGTTTAAGGTTCTACTGTGTAAATATGGTGGAATCCGTTACTGACTGTCACCACCCAACCTGCCTACCTGGAGCAGGCAATTTATCAAATGTCCAATAGGTTTTTATCAACCTTTCCCAAACGGCGACATCTCCACCAGCGAGCACAAACCTGACTCCCCACATTCCATAGGACTCTCACTTTGATTATCACCCATTTTAATACCAAATTACTTAAAATTATAAAAATAAATCAGGACGAATTTTAACTGTTTCTTTCTTCTTGTTTTACCTGATGGAAATACACAGAGTGTCGTCTTAAAAATTTCAAAAATTCGCCAGCTTTAGTTTTTTTATGAACACGAGATATAGAGCCACTTTTTCCAGGGAGGTCACATATGTGGTCAGCGGCTTCAATAATCTGACCTTTGTTGACAGGTTCTATAGTATTTATTTATGACACGTGTTAGAGAGAGAGATTGAGATTGAATCTACTTTTATTGCATCGTTCATAAAATATTATAGTGATAAATGAACACTTAAAAGAAATAAAAAATAGTAACAATAAGTAAATATGAAAATAATAATAAGGATGAATATACATAATAAAATCTATACAGACTTCATTGGTGTCTCCAACTTCGGGAACGACTCCGCCACCGGTGGACAGCGAGAGTTCTCTCCCACAGAGCGGGCAGGTCGATGCGATGGCTGGCGTTACTCCCGAGAGACAATTAGCAATCCACATAATTTTACTGACATTCGGTAAAATATCATATAGTGCACAGTTAGTTAATAATGATGAGATATAACAAAGAGATGATAGAGTAAATTTCTAATAACAAATGACGCGCTAATGCATTATGTTAATATATTGAAATTGAAAAATGCCATACACAATGATTTGACACATTGCAGCTCTGCCACCGTTGTAGTGTCCGAATGAATATCGCTAGCAGGTTTCCAGCGATACCACGCATTTCGCGGTCCACAAAGAATACGTAGATCGCGTGTTTGGCCGCTGAGGAGATGGTGTGATCCTCGAGGTCCACCGAGAAGATCCAGGACTGCAGGTCCGGCGACTGTCCGATGATGGAGAGAGTGTGGACTACACTGGAGTAGTTGTGACCCAGTCCCCAGAATAACCTCGACCTCAGCGGCACATTCCAAGCCGATATTTCTGTACTCTCCACCACCACAACAACAACAAGTCGTGGTGACATCGCCGACTGTATCTAGAACATTTACTTCTCTGAAAGATTCTACTACCTCGTCCTATTGTTGTATTTAGCTGAATCAGTCGTACTCTGGGTTCTCTCTGTTGGGTGGATCGCAATTATTACTCTTTTAAAATAAAAATCTTCTTTATCGGAGGAACAAACTAAATAATTCAAATGAACATAAATTTCTATATATGTTTAAGTTAGCTTTACTGGGAAAATATTACACATCTCTCTAATAACATTTATATAAATTACCTCTCACACCTCTCTAACCTATATTAGCTTAAATATATATATACGAGGGGTGTCCCATAAGTCCGTGGCCCGACCATGAGAACGAAATATTAGAAACTAATAAATTTTACCATATATACCTTAAAGCCTTGTATGAAGATATGTAAATTTTTAAGTTTCTACAACTAACCGTTTTTTTTTTTTTTTTTGTTATAGGTTCTGAAAGAGGACAAGAAACAGGAATCATCTAAAATGGAGACAAACGAGATTCGTGCTGTAATAAAATATCTTTGTAAGAAAGGAATATCGCCGAAGGAAATCTATGAGGATATGGTGGATACATTAAGGGAAGATGCCCCTTCCTATAGCACAGTAAAAAAATGGGTAGCTGCCTTTAAATTAGAGAGGATCAGCACCGAAGACGAACATCGACCAGGAAAACCCATTGAGTCAGTTACTCAAGAAAACATCGACAAAATACATGATTTGGTTATGTTGGACAGAAGAATGACAGTTCGTCAGATAGAAGAGACCTTGGGCATTCCAAAAACAACAGTGGATCGGATCATGAGAGAACACTTGGGCCTCAGGAAGCTTTCTGCCCGTTGGGTTCCCAAACTTTTGACACCCGATCAAAAGGCTGTAAGGAGAAAGTTATCTTCGGACAATCTTGCGTTATTTGAAGCCAATCCAGAGGAATTTGTTAATATATTTGTTACCATGGATAAGACTTGGGCCCATCACTTTGCACCAGAGTCCAAGCAACAATCCATGCAATGGACACACTCCGGTTCCCCTCCCCCCAAAAAGCCAAGACAGTTCCATTAGCAGGGAAGGTTATGGTGTCTGTTTTTTGAGATTCCGAGGGTGTACTTCTTCTAGACTTTCTGAATAAGGGTCAAACCATCACTGGCAATTATTATTCAAATCTTGTGAAGCAACTACGAGAACCTATTAAAGAAAAGAGAAGAGGAAAGTTGTCCAGGAAGATTGTTTACCATCAAGACAATGCTCCGAGTCATCGATTGCTGCAAGCTATGGCGGCTATTTATGATTCTGGCTTTGAACTTTTACCACATGCGCCCTATTCACCAGATCTAGCTCTGTCTGACTTCCACCTATTTCCTCATTTGAAAAAAACACTTTCTGGCATTCATTTTAGGTCAGATGAAGAGGTCATTGATGCTGTAACCTCATTTTTTGAGTCACTTGAAACATCGTTCTTTTTGGAGGGCATAAAAGCATTAGAACATCGCTGGAAAAAGTCTATAGACCTTA
The DNA here is from genome assembly GCA_030710605.1 of Cordylochernes scorpioides. NCBI lineage: Eukaryota > Metazoa > Arthropoda > Arachnida > Pseudoscorpiones > Chernetidae > Cordylochernes > Cordylochernes scorpioides. Next base: position 62,435,504 of record CP092866.1, read on the forward strand.
AAGGGGATTATGTTGAAAAATAAATAATAATAATTTTATTAGTCATTTTCTTTATATGTCGGGCCACGGACTTATGGGACACCCCTCGTACATGCCCAACACCACAGATTATCAAGTTCACAGATTAATTTTTATTCTTGAACAATAATAATAATAAAATTTTATTGATATAATATCCAACACTCTCTTTAATTGGTCCATCAATTCATTGATGGACGTCATCTAGATCTTGTGCCTTGAATCAGTCGTTTGAGAAAGATATAATCTATTATCACACATGCGAACCTATCCGATTCACTCTTCGTTTTCTTGCTGTTCTAAAGAGAAGGCTTCTGTTCTCTCTCACGCCAGTACTAACAACTCGTCATTGGTGATACGTGAGGCTCACGGTATTGTCAACTACCTTCTTCAACATATATATATCGCACTTCTAAAGAAGCTGAGCGTCTCGCTGAAATCATGGTGCTATAAATAAACCTTTTTTAAGATAAACTTTTACTATTACAGATGCATTATAATGTAGCGTAGTAGTGAATGTGTGACTAAACAGATATGTGATTAAAATAAAAATATTTATTGATTACGTCAGAACGGATAGGCCATTGAAATTGTATAAAAAATTATAGTAACATAGAGATAACCCAGGCTTCTGGAGCGTACTCATAGATCGCCAACTAACCGGGCTATCCTGCGGTTTAGGAGTCTGTCTTGGAAGCCTTAGTAAACCAGTTCACCAAGTGTTTTCAGGCTGGTTTGTTTCTTGGTAGATTCAATAGGGCAACGTAATTGAATGAGGGCAGTTCAAGAAGTGTAGCCGTCTGGAATCTCTGTAGTTGAAATGCTGAGAAAAACTATATACAGCTAGAGAATATTAAGCAAACAAGTTATGGAACATGTATGATGATTTCAAAAATACATAGAGTTACATTCTGTTGTATTTTCATTGAATAATTAAAAAAAAAGTTTTTTCTTCCCCGCAATATATATACAGATACAAAAACACCATTTTTAAAACATAGAGGATAGTTTTACATATACAACCTGTTATATACAATGTAAACATTTGTGTTTGAAGACACAAACACGAAGTGCATGCAGGATTTTTACAAATAACCCAAGATTTACTTAGTCTATTCAGATGTAGTTTTGTGTGAGCATACGACAGCAAATATTTATTGAAAGGTTTAACTGTTCGAATGTCCATGTATTCTGTTGAGAAACTTGGAGATGAATGAAAACAATGTTTTATTCTCTCTATTGATGGAAATTTTGCCGAGAGGATATTGATCTAAAGAGACAAAGGTCGCCTCTCCCGTCAAAATAGACGTCAAAACTAGACGCCATCTTTTGACCGTCACCGCAACTAGCGGCCTCGGGTCGGTGACAAAGCCACAACACCAGCTTTGGCAAACTGAAAAGCGTCCACCTAGAGACCATGGCTGTTGTGGCTTTGTCACCGACCTATGGCCGTTAGTTGCGGCGACAGTCAATAGATGGCGTCTAATTTTGACGTCTATTTTGACGGGGGAGGCGACCTTTGTCTCTTTAGATTCTTTCTATTATAATTAAAATAATTATTAAGGTAAAACTTTTAAAAGAATGTTTTGAACTGGCGGTAATGTGTTAGATCCGTTCATAAAAACGGAAGCATCTCTCCGTATATTATAAAACTATTATGTTTGAGAGAGCATGTGTTTACTACTGTACTGGTAATTGATTACTTCGGTTTATTGAATTAAATATGTCGACATTTATAGTGCTTCCAGGGGTTTGTGACTTATGAATAGCACCCCAATAGTTAATTCAGATATCTCTCCAAACCGACTAGTTAATAAAGGCCCATCCATAGGTTGAGGCAAGTCCAGTTGAGCAAGTACGGCCTGTGATTGCAACACGGCTGAAAGCTACCTGACGAAAACAACTGAGTCATCCATTTCGATCGACTGCGGAGAAAACGTGGCGTTTGTTCACGATCTTCTGCTAATGGCTAACTTCGGCTACGTTTAATATTGCCACCGCCATATTGCCTGGGGTAGTAGACCAGATATGGTTAGCGAAAATGTTCTTTTTACCTCTCAAATCTTAGATATCGTCTTTGATCTTTATCAAACTGTCCATTTATATAAATGAGGAACGTTATAGAGATTGTTGGCAACGCGCGCGCGGCCCAAATAATCTCAAATCATTAGTTTGCTGTTTTTTTTTTTTTTTTTTCAATTTGACATATATAAAATAAGCGCAGTGTGTGTGTCTTATAGATAAATAAAATTGTAAAAATTATATGAAAAATGTGAAGCCTTTTTAGATTGAATCCGTTTTTTTTTTACTTGAAGGAAAAAAGCACCTTACCTTTAAATACACCTTAGCTTTTATTATTACCTCAGTGAAACTTTTTATAACGAATAGCTCTCTATAATTTAAAATATGAATAACCCGGGCAATACCAGTGTTTCCACTGAATGCATTTATACCCAAGTTTACATAGAATAAAGTGTTTTTTTTTTTAAATTAGATGTTAGCGTATTTTCTGGGATAGGAGTTATCGTTCAGTATAAGCAACCAACCAGACAGAAATTGACTTGAGAGATAGATAGAGGAATGTGCCCATTCTATAAACGGATAGCTCTAACGACAGCTAGCGTCCCCCTAAGACTTATTGAAGTTTTACCTTAGTAACAACAACAACACAATAAAAAGCTTTATTAAGACATTTCAGTCTTATACAGATTCTCTGAGTAGAAATGTAGGGTACATGCAGTAAAAACAGTAAAAATACCAGTAAAAAATAATAACATTGTTATTATTATAATTTTTAAAGCTGATCACATTTATTGGTAATATGGAATTTATATAAAGGGGAAAACTTAATTAAGACCATCAAGTTAATAAATAGATTAGTCTGGGTTTTAACTTAGTATTGATTTTTTAAAAATTAGAATTTTATATCAGTATCATCACTATTAGCTCCAGACTTACGTAAATATAGAAGAAATAAAACCATTAGATACACGATTTTTTTTTCAAATAAAAGAAGCTTTCTACTGTCCTTACCGCGATGAAAAATATTGGGGAGGCTTGGCTCTTTAGTGGCAAGCCCTCCCAGCTGTTTCGTCAATTTAATCTACCAGACCGCTTTTTACAGCTCTAATACTGTATTGGACAATTCTGCTTATATATGCGATACTGTATCGTGGAATCTTAATTATGGATTTAAGCAAAGTATAGACAGTAGATGTTAGGTTTTTTAATTATTATATTAATATTGTATTTTATTAATAAATTATAATTCACACACATATTTATAGAATTTTATTGTTTCTTATCATCATTTTTTTTCTTCTTCTGTTTTCTTTTGTGTTATAAATACAACTAAATCGCATTAAATCGTAATGTAATTCTCTTTTGTTGTTTAAAATAAATCGAATTGAGTCAGCTCGTTCTTTCTAGAAGAAACTTCAAAGAAAACGTGCTAACAGTAGAATTACATATAAATATTTGTATCGAACAATGATCTTCCGCAATTCACACAAACCCAGTTAGGCATAAATTAATTATAAGGCAATAACGCACCATCTATGTATACCATCTCCACCAAACTCTGCAGCGCTGGCAGAGGCGCCATATTCATTGTACATAGTGTTATGTATATATATATATATATTATCTTTTTTTAAATAGTGCAGACTGTGCACTTTGCATGTATTGACAAGATGTCAATAAAATTATTTTAATTGTCCAAAAAAAAATTGTCTATGTATAAGAAATGAAGCTAATAAAGCTGTCAGACCTAGGTATAATAGGATGAACCCCATACTCCCACCCGATATTCAACCACCTTGGTAAAATCAAATAACCAGGTTCCAATGGGAAGTCATCTCCAGGAGTACCTTTGTTTTCAGCCTTTCATTAGATATTTTAATATATTATTTTGTTTCCGCCATGAAAAAATCTTAGTCTATTCAATCTCTTTATCTAGAAAGTCTTTAAACAAATTTTACTAATATATTTTTAAAATAATGAATGAAGACATTAAGACGGGAATATTTCTTTTCACAAATAAATCAAACTTTTACTGTCCTTACTGCGATGAAAAAATATTGGGAGGGCTTGGCTCATCAGTGGTGAACCCTCCTAGCGGTTTCGCCAATTTTTAATCTACCAGACCGCTTCTTTAGAGCTCTAATACTGTATTGAATCATTCTGCTTTTATATACTGCACTGAAGGGTGGAGTCTTAGAAATGGTATTTAAGCAAACTATGGAC
>CP092866.1:62439866-62452113 GCA_030710605.1 Cordylochernes scorpioides
ATAAACTTTTAAGACAGTAGAATTACATTTAAACATTACATTTTTTATGTTAACTGAAATTCACAGTGTAGTCTGTCTCTTTTTCTCTATGACCATTGATAAAAACTTAACCTTTATATTTCTTGAACAAATAATTGAGTTCTGTTCATAAGTTTAATATAGGATCTCTGTGTGAGTAATAGAGACCCAGGAATTATTTGAAAAGGGGAAATAGATTTAGAGTAAAAAGTTTATTTTAGATTTTTGCAAGTTTTCGAGTAAATTTTGTTCTTCAACGAGCAAATACTTTTGATATTGTACACAAAATTATTTGCTCGTTATAGAGCAAACAAGCAAACATTTACACGAAAACTTGCAACAACTTAAAATAAAAGAAACTCTTTATCCGAATTCTATTTTCCCTTTTCAAATATGATCTCTATATTAAAATGGCTTTTTATAGGCTTCTTTTAAGTCCCCCAAGACACTAATTTATATTGGTAATAATTTAGCCTCTTTTTGGCTATGGAAGAGTCCAAGACGGCCAGCACATCAAACTATAAACTTTCTTTTATGTGTAAGAGGAGAATGTTTTTCAAAAGGTCTGTAAGAGAATCAGAGGCTGGATCTCAAAAGTATTGTTTAATTAACAATAATATTATATTAAGATGACAAGGAACAAAAAGAGTCACAAAAGGCAAGCGCAGTACGGCCGGTCGGAGTGGCGCCAGGTCACGTGATGTCTGGGGGAAGGTGGCGTTGCTAAGCAACAGCCGACGTGCGAAGTTACTCTCCATCACTCCCACCTAACAAGCACTTTGTTTTTCAAACAGTTCAAGTTGGCTTCTTAGTCTTCTATACCTTTCTGGAGGTAGAGCTTTCGTAAATATGTCTGCAGCTTGATCATTGGAGCAGACATAAAGAAGGTCAATTGCATGTTTTTGAAATTGATCTCTGATAAAGTGATACGAAATATCAATATGTTTAGTTCTTTTGTGGTATTCTGGGTTGTGAACAAATCTTATGCAGCTTTGATTGTCGCAAAAAATTGTTGTAGGCTTTACTTGTTCTTGATGTAGCTCGCGTAGAAGTTGTCTCAGCCAAATTGCTTCTTTCGTTGCTTTGGAAGCCGCAATATATTCAGATTCTGTTGTTGACAGAGACACACAATTCTGTTTTTGACTGCACCAAGAAATAGGTCCATTATTCAACATGAACACATATCCGGTGGTTGATTTTCTTGTGTCTAGGTCTCCAGCAAAATCAGCATCGGAAAAACCTATCAGAGATGTAGTGCAGGAACTCCCACCAAAACAAATACCGATGTTTTTCGTAGCTTTTAAGTATCCAAATATTTTCTTTACTGCGGTCCAATGTGAAGGTCCTGGGTTGTTCATAAATTGGCTAACCCTGCTGACTGCGTAGGCAATATCAGGTGTAGTTCCAGTCATGAGGTACATTAAACTACCAATTGTCTGTCTGTATGGAAGTGTCACATAAGTCCATGTTTGATTTTTCATCAAGGAATTGAATTCATCGTCCATAGCTAGTTTCCACTTTTTTGAGTTTTGTCCTACAATTGCATCTTCATAGTTCAATGGTTCTTGGTCATGGACATAACAAGCATATGAAATAGCTCTTGTACAGTTGGTTGATAATTGTTCCTTTTCTCTGATTCTATTCCTAAGAGGGTATCGACATGATTCTTCTGGTTTGGAACTGGTATTTGTGCTATCAACACTTTCTTCACTATATATAGTTACCTGCTCTTGTTGGTTATCCTGAATATTTTCTGATGTATTAGCTTCAGTAAATATTACATCTCTGCTTATGATAATTTTTCTAGCAATAGGATCCCACATTCTATAATTTTTGTTAGTTTCAGTATATCCAACAAAAAATGTACGAATACTCTTTTTGTCTAATTTCTTTCTGTTATCTTTTGGTATATGCACATAAGCGTTACATCCAAAAGTTTTCAAATGTAAGATGGAGGGTTTTCTCTTGTACCATATTTCATAAGGTGTAGAATTTCCCAATACTTTAGTAGTACATCTATTTAAGAGATAGACTGCTGTGTTTACGGCTTCAGCCCACAGTTCAAGCAGCATTTTTCTTCCATGTAACAAGCATCTAGCTGATTCAACTATTGTTCTGTTTTCTCTTTCAGAAATTCCATTCTGTTCTGGGGTATATGGAGCAGTGAGTTCATGAACAATTCCTAAAGATTTTAGATAATCAGAAAAATTCTTATTTAAGAATTCTGTGCCATTATCTGTTCTGAATCTTTTAATTTTATTTCCAGTTTCAGTCCTAACTATTTTTACAAATTCTTTAAATTTCTCAAGTACATCTGATTTATGCCTAATGAAGTAGGCCACTCTAAATCTTGAAAAATCATCCTTGAATGATACAAAATATAATGATCCACCTGGTGATCTTTTACTCATTGGTCCACAAACATCTGAATAGATCAGCTCTCCTGGATAGGTCGAATTTGGACTTGTTGACGCGTGAAAAACTTTTTTATTTTGTTTTCCATAGATGCATGCTTCACATAGTAAAGAATCAGGCTTTTCTCTAATTTTAATGTTTTCTTCAAAAACAATATTTTCAAACATTTGGGTTAATTTTATAGGATTTACATGACCCATTCTTTGATGCCATATATCTAGACTTAACTGAGCAACATGAGTTTGTGAAGATTGCTTTGCTTTAATAAAAATTCTATAAAGATTTGAATTGTCCTTTATTCCAGTAACTAGCACTTTCGAATTTTTTTGTCAATTTTATCTGATTTCCTTTACAAATGAGCGTCAAACCATGTTTTGTTGCAGTAGATATTGAAAAAAATTTGGTCTCCAATTCAAGTATATAGAGAACATCCAAAAGAGTTGCATTAATTTCCTGACTATCAACATAAGAGAGAATATCAATATTTCCCTTACCTTTTGCATTGATCTTCTTTCCATCTCCAAGGCACACAGGATGAACACCTTCTGGTATTTCTTCGAACGTAGAGAACCATTCTCTTCTGAAAGTCATGTGATCCGTTGCTCCAGAATCTGCAATCCAGGAATCCTTTGTTTCAGCGAGGAAGGCACTTGTCTCAGCTGAAAAAGCACAGCTATCATCTCTGGCTGAAGAACTTGGCTGTTGTCCTTTTTTGTTCTTCCTTTCTTTTATAGCATTCTTTCCACCAATGTCCTTTCTTCTTGCAATATCCACAGTGTGTGTTCTTCTTTTATCTTTAATGGATTGTTGATGCTGCTATTGTTTGTTGGAAGCTGTTGAATTTCTGTTGAACTTTGAAAAAGTCATCAAGGCATTATCTGGTTTAAAATTTCCTGAAGAATCCCAATGATCCTGTAAGCTCTCTTCTTTCAGTAATCTTGCCGTCAAGTTTTCTAGAGTCTTTTCTTCTGATGAAACTGAATCCCACGCTGTAATGAAATTCTTGTATTTATCAGGCAAGCTGCAAATTATCTTTGTAATTAGGGCAACATCAGAGATTGGCTCACCTAGATCTTTCATTTGTTGTGCCTGAGTTTCAACTTTGGAAATGTGAGAAGCAATGTTATCATTTGGATTCATTTTATATTCGAAAAATCTTTGTTGCAGCAAATATTTGTTTGTTTCAGATTTCAGTTCATATTGTTGATAATTTCTTCCACATTTCTGCTGAAGTCTGGCAATTAACAATCTGTTGAAGATATTTAAACTCTAGAGCAGTAGTGATCAGCATTTGGGATTTTGCATCTTTCTTTTTCCATTCAGAGAATTTTGCAATATCCTCTATTTCAGGTTTTACTTCAGAGCCATCAGTTATACTGAGAATATCTTTTGCTTCTAGAATAATCTTCATTTGAAATTTCAATAGATGAAAATTATCGCCGTTGAATTTTTGAATTTGTGGAAGTTCAGTTGTCATCTTGAGCAAGCAAACGAATTTCAGCTTAGATAAACAAAAAAATATTTGATACCAACCAAGCTCTGCTGCCATGTAAGAGAATCAGAGGCTGGATCTCAAAAGTATTGTTTAATTAACAATAATATTATATTAAGATGACAAGGAACAAAAAGAGTCACAAAAGGCAAGCGCAGTAGCAGACAACAAAAGCAAAACTAAAACTTAAACTACAGGTACGGCCGGTCGCACGGCGCGCGCGCAGTGGCGCCAGGTCACGTGATGTCTGGGGGAAGGTGGCGTTGCTAAGCAACAGCCGACGTGCGAAGTTACTCTCCATCAAGGTCAATAGCCCAAAATAATATTTACTAGTGGAAATAGAAAGTGTTATATACCCAGAAGAAATTGGTTAACTATCATGAAACTTTTGGCATGAATCTGCAGGTTATTATTCAATGCTTTATGTTAATTTATTATTCAATGTTTAATTCAAAATGTGTTCTCGTATTGAATTCTTTTTAGACCTTTTTAGTACAAAATTTAATTATTCATTACACTTCATAAGAAGTTAATTTGAGCCGAATTCTGAGTGTAACAATTTCTATTTCCAATAGTTTATTTTTGAAGTAAATAAATCAGATATAAAATGATATTTTTGATACAATGGAACAAAAATCTATTGTTGGATTATTCTGATGTTACCATAGAAAATTTAATATCTAATTTGCTGCGGGAAAAGAGAACTAACCTATTCGAAAGGCTGTTTATGATTTAATCAGTACAGTCTCAAGACATTGTTCGAATTCAATCGAGAAAATATATCATCAAGAAAAGAATTTGATACTGAATCAACATCTTTATTTGGTCGCTAGGTTGATTCCAAGATGAATTAGAACAATAATCGATTCATTCAAGTCCTGCTTGCTGCTGATGGTTGTTCAAATCTCAGCTAGGATACTATAGATTTTATTTATGCTTATGAGGTGATACAGCAACGTCTTTACAATAAGAGAGGAGACAAAATGAATCAAATCTAGAAAAAAGAAGTAAGGACTTCTCGCTCATTAAAGTCTGAGAGGCAAGGCCTTCAGCCAGTTCAGGGCTTCCGGGGTGACAGAGTGGAGATTGGAGATTCCTCCATTGAATTTGTACAGCGGGCAGTCATCTAGTATATGGGACATTGATTGTGGGACGTTGCAGGCACAATTTGGATCTTTGGTGTAGCCCCATAACTTCATCTGCTCTGCACACCTTCCCTGTCCTGTCCTAAAGCGGTTTAGAAGCACCCATTCTCGTCTATAGATGTTATCCTCTTTGGCAAAGAATTGTCAAAGACAAATGGTTGCGCTTGCAACAGCCAATATAGAGTGGCGAGAAATCAATTTATTAATCACAATGGTTTGCTTTCATCTTTGAATTCATCCTCTTTGACTCACGTGAAGGCTAACTTCGAAGGTTCCTCAAGTCTAAAGAAGGAATAATTGGACTTTTAGATGGCATTAAAAAATGGAAAATAGCAAATCTATAAATAAGTGAACTTCTTGATGATTAAGTCAACAGTATTTATTTTCGTCATCATAATATTTTCTCTCGCTCACACAGTTATTTTATTTCATTTCAAAATAAATTGAAGTCAATCCCCTTACCCCCCCCCCCCCCCCCCTTCCAAATCGTTGGAATTAAGCGAAATAATATTTATTTTTTTTAAATTATATCTTTAAATATGCAAATCTGTGGCGGATAATTTGAAATAATCACGATCTGAATTTGCAATTCACAAATAAACTTTTTTTTCGCCTCATAATCAATAATTAAATGATATAACTAAAGAATTATTCATATAAATAAAGTTTTTTGAGAAGACAATTTCAAGTTCTTGTCAAACCTCGTCAATTTAATCTACCAACCCGCTTGATTCAAGACTCCGACTATGGCTCATGCCTTTCAAAGCTTCCTCTTTGGTTAAAGTCATAGATGACCATTAAAAATATTGCCCAGACAGTGATAATCATTAGGGAAAATGAAATTGTGGAGACACACCCCCTCTATAAGTCCAAACCCACCTCTCCAAGCCAAGAAAAGAAGCAACATGAAGTAGGGATGTAAAAAAATGAAGAGTGCGGAAACTTGGTGAGCTCCGAACCGCTATGGTAACTGTGTAAACATACAGAGAACATCTCACCGAACAATCCTATCAGCAAAGCCACGAACTTCCAGTAACAAATGATTAAATACACAGTTCCATGTGGTACGTAGAAAACAGTAGCATGCCGTACTACATGATCGGTGGAAATTTAGTTAAAGAACAGGCAAAACTACAAGCTATATGCCTGGCTGCTGATTGGATATCATCAGGCAAAGAAGACGATGTCCTTCAGCCAAGATATCTCAGAAAAAACAACGATGAACCTGTGTGTATTGTTCCAGAATCCCATTTGATGTTTCTACGAACGCTTGATTTTATAGAACATAATATTTTAGCACTTTCATTGCAATATGTAAATACAAGATAAAAAAAAGGTACGTTGCACCTTTCATTTTCGTGTTACATATCTTTCTTTATTTAGATTATTAGTTACATAGCTTTATAAGTAATTTCTAGCAAAGTCTAGGTAGATTATATAAGTTTGGCTATGTTAAGTGTAAGTAAGTATCAATAACACAATTATTTTCTACATTTGTAGAATATTTTAGTAATTCTACTGGCAAATATTTATATATATAACATAAAGTTGCGCGAGGATGATAATCATGTACTAAAAGAGACACATCTCTCTTTAATTGGGCATCAGAACGATGGCCGTTTCTCTATTCCTATGGCAACAATTTGCATAATTATGGGATACAATATAAGTATGTTTAACTTTAGAAGACGTTTATCTCAAACACATTGTTATGTTGATTTCCACGGAGAGGGGAACTATGCATTTTATTTGATACACTTATTTACATATCTGTCAATTAAAGCATAATTATTTAAATAAATTAGCACATTATTTTGAAATTATTTTATTGAAAGCTTTTGGGTTTACCCTTTCTCTTAACCTGAGAAACAACAAGCACTTTTTGTGCGTGTATTTTCATATTTAGATAGGTTTAAAAAAAAGACCCGAAAAACACTTTCAATTAATATTTTTTGAAAAAATAAAAATACTTCGGCCAGTAAATCTTTTTACTACCTCGACGTTTCGACAAAAATCTTTTGTCCTCGTAAGGAGCAAACAAAAATTAAAACATTATAATATACTGCGGCCTGTGATTGTAAAACGATACTTGAAGTTACACCGCATGAGTTTCTTTTCAACGGAAAATAAATATTTTATTTCAAGGTGAAATATCGACTATTTCTATCCTTTTTGGATGAGGTATGAAAGGGTGAATTATGAAGAGTAATGATGAATGGAAAAATAAAAGTGTCCAGGGATGGGAATCTAACCCAGCGGAACATTGTGGGTTCGATTCCCATCCCTGGACACTTTTATTTTTCCGTTCATCATTACTCTTCATAATTCACCCTTTCATACCTCATCCCAAAAGGATAGAAATAGTCGATATTTCACCTTGAAATAAAATATTTATTTTCCGTTGAAAAGAAACTCATGCGGTGTAACTTCAAGTATCGTTTTACAAAAATTAAAACATTTGGCAAGGTGTTAAAATTTTTCAAGAACTATAAATGCCGGTCAGGCAGGCTCTATCTTTACGATTTTAAATTAAATAATTTTAAGAACCGTGCGACAACTTATTTAAATAAACGCCTTAAACTTATATTGGGAACTGGCAAAAAATACCTCACTTTAATTATTGTGGTGGTGAAAATGTAAAATTGAATTTAAAATTAGTGAATATAATTAGTTGACATACAAGTTATGATGGGATTCTGGCCAACAGTTGGAATTAATTTATCACACTTGCGGTGAGTCAAGTGCCAAGTTTTTGTCGGCGTTTGGGAAAGTTTTCTCACTCCAGGCTCTCTTCAACTTCGTCATTCGCGCAAGACGGATGTTAAAGTATGAGTTGCTGTATTATTGAACTAAGGTCTGTAGAGATAAAATCAAAACATTTCCAAAATTAATTGTTACAGGTTTTATCGATAGATGACAATTAAATTTATAAATATATATTGAGAATTTGAAAATAATATTTGATTAAATATGTATTAGAAATGAAGATTATTGGGAATATATATATATATATAATTTTGAAACTAAAAAAGCGTACATAGAGTAAACTACAGAATTCATAAAAATTTTGCAATATGAGTAATTCCTCTTTTCATCATTTTTTTTTTTGCAAATATTTATCTCTATAAAAATAAAAGATTTTTAAAGCGATATATCCTAAAATTTCTATGAGCATTCTGTCTTCTTTTGTTGAATTCAGATAATTCCTGTTTCTAACTTCAGGGAAAATTGTACTAACAAGTTCTGTAGAACGTCAGAGCTGGAGTCTGAAGGAAAAACAAGACATGGAGAGAAATAAAAACCCACTTGGACCATTGCGACAACTGCAATTAGCAACCAGTCTTAAAAAACAACAGAGAATTTGTTCTTTAAATTAAAAAAAAAACTTCTCTTCCTATTACAGCATGTGGCAACCCAGGTTGGTTGGTGTGTGCGTCACTGCGGAATACATTACAACGGTGCACTCTAATGACGACGCAGCACTTCCCAGCCCCTGCCTAATTGGTGAAATTAAAGATTTTTAATTAGTTTAATTATTGTATTTAGGATAGCTCTTCAACCTTCGGTAGGTTGGTCAGAATAAACATTCAAAGTGACTATACTTCTGGGTATGCTTTAGGTTGATGTCACTTTTCTGAGAATATATACATATTTTCTCAGTAAATATATGTACCAAAAGTGGCACCTCTTCTTTTAAAAAATACATTAAAACATTGCATCTGACTCATCATCCCAGTAGAAAACGTAAAGATGATGATAGAATGAGCCATAACACCATTTTTGGCAAATTGAGTCAGAAGGCCAACCTGTATACCATGGTTTCTGACTTTGGTCTATATCAGTACAGGGGTGGCTTCGATTTCATAACATCCTACGAGATAAGTTATGAATTCGGTCGATTTGGCCAAAAAGATGTTTAAGATGGTGACGCGACAAGGGCCTTTTCCAGGCATGAATGCAATATAAAGTGGGAGGATGATATTCTCATGTAACGAATGAAGTCATTAAGACTCGAATAGTTATTTTCACAAATAAATCAAAATTCTACTGTTCTTAATGCTATGAAAAAATATTGGGAGGGCTTAGCTCATCAGTAGTGAACCCTTCCAGCGGTTTCGCCAATTTAATCTACCAGACCGATTCTTTAGCGCTCTAGTACTATATTATATCATTCTGTTTATGTATGCTACACTGAAGGGTGAAATCATAGAAATGGTATTTAAGAAAACTATAGACATAAGCTTTTAGGACAGTAGAATTACATTTAAATATTTGCATCGAGCAATTCTCTTCCGCAAACAACAAGGACAAGTTAGGTATACATTAATACAAAGCAATAATGCGCCATTAAAACTCGAATATTTATTTTCGAAAATAAATAAATAAATAAGGACAGTAGAAGTTTGATTTATTTGTGAAAAGAAATATTCGCGTCTTAATGTCTCCATTCGTTATATATAGATGGTGCGTTAATGCTTCGTACAAGTATTTGTACTTGTATTAATGATATTCTTGTACCCAAAGTGGCACCTCTCCCTTTAAAAATGCATTAAATCTCCTCAGCTCCCTCGATGAGTTCCAGTAACTGCGTCCCTTTGTTCCTTTTCTGTCTGATTGTTAGTCAACCACAATGTATTGAATCTCGCTGCGGCTGTGGATTTGTGTTGTTTGATATATTAGAGAGTGTTCGTTTACATTTTATTGTGAATTTTTTTTTGTATGATTTCATTGCTCTGGAGATAAGGGATTCACTCCACACTTGATTACGACCTCGTAGTTTTGACCTCGGAATAACGAACTAGTGTATTTTGGGAGGAAGAAAATACACGCATGGACCAAACTTAAGGAAATTGTACCTTTTAGCACGTATATCGGGATTGTGACAATAACTCTGAAAGATATTTGATACAAAATGATCTTTATTGAAGACACACGAGATAACCAAGTGTAAACAAAATTTGCTTATGTTTTCTTAAAAAAAAAAAAAAAAAAGAAGAAGAAGACGGGCGACATCAAAGGCATTCAACTTCCTTATGTTTTGTCCATGAGTGTAAGGATGATGATAATACATTAATATTATTGAATCTCAGGACAAGATCAGTTCCAGAATGGCACGGCGAGGACCGTTGGTGCGGGGTTCCCGGATAGACGCGAGTCTTGGCAGAATTAGTGTCTAATCGTTGGTTGTAAGTTTGGATAACCTTTTGGTGTATTCTTGGTTCTCGGTGGTGGTTGGCATTTAGGACTACAGGAATCAGTTAAGGAGGGAAATACATTAATAAATGTCTATCATCCTTAATAATACTATAATGATAATTAAAATATTTCAACACAATAAACATTGTTGGGCAAACATTAATTTGGGCAGACCCCAGTAGAAGCCGGGTCAATCACCCAGTCTTATATGAGCACGGTGTCCGTGAGTTGATGCAGTTTCAACTAGGAACCTCCTGGGAGTTGGAACTTGGTTTTTGGAACAAGAATTTATTAACTCGAGGGAAGTCGAAATCTAAAATATCAGTTTCTATCTCGAGCCGCCTTGAAGTTACAAGTCAACAAAAATGATCAAAATTCGTGTTATTATCTCTAATACACTACTAGTATTTGAAACCTAATGACATGTAAGGACGATTCCTAGATTCCTATGTTGTTCTCAACAATATATTTGAATTGATTCAAATTGTAGCTATGACATAAACCGTCTGAAATACCTTTCTTTAAATGGTGCAAACCCCGGTGTGTGTTCGAGTCTTTCTAATCTTCTATATATATATGTGTGTGTCTGTGATACAATTAATAAATAAAACGTATTTCCAAAGAAAGAACGCTCTGGAAAAATCTATAAAATTCTAAATAATAAAAAAGAAATATAGATTTTTAATGCATTTTGAATTATTTTATCAGATTTTTTTTCATTTTAGGTTTTTTAAAAGTTTTAATTATTTAATTGTATCTCAGGTCTCCCCGAGGATATTTATCCGAGAGGTATTTCATACGGCTTGTGTACCATCTTGTCACAACCAATTTATTGTTTATACCAGGGGACGGCAAACTGCGGCTCTTTGGATGTGAAGTTCTTTATATATTTCCATACGCATATATTATTTATGCGAGTACTATTTATTGTTGGCAAGAAAACATTTTGTGGCTCTTTAAAAACTTTGAAATTTTGAAATTGTAATATTTGACTCTTCTTACTCAAAAGTTTTCCAACCCCTGGTTTAAACATAGGTACCGTATAGTAAGAGAGTTTCTTTGTTCCAATATATATAACGTTAAACAATGTAAGATTTCAAGTTGTGTGGTTCACATCCTCAGATATATTGTCTCACTCTCTCTCTCTCTCTCAAACCTGTCTAATCCTGGAGCGTACCGATTACCCGGGTTAGACATATTGTCTTATTTATAATACAATGTAATGCGGCTTATGATTGTAGAAACGACATTTGACAATTATCCCCGCAAATGTTTCTTTTGAACGAAAAATAGAAATTTATTTTAAGGATAAATAACGATTATTCCTAACCATAGGGATGAAGTATGAAAGGATGAATTGTGAAGAGTAATGATAAATTGTCTAATTATTGCTGGGTGAACGCCAGGTTTAAATATTTTTAGCGAAATTCCTTAATGACTTTACATAATATGTGTTGAGGAGGATTGCACTCTGGCAGACAAGATGTCCGAGGAAGTTGCATATAGCTCGGAAACTTGGGCTTTTTAACATTATATGCTGTGGGTATAAGAAGGCGATTGCTTTTACTGTAAGTGCACCACATGTCTACACATGTGTTTTATGCTGTAATGTGGGAAACTATTTATTCTTGGGCTTTTTCTTTTTCAGATATGACCCTGGAACACGGCTCCATATTATATAATCCACGATCAAGCGATGCAAATATATCTCTTGTTTCTTAATTGAATGTTTCGGTTATAATAATAAATTTGATAGAATTTGGATAGTCGAAATTCAGAAATAGATACCTTCAGTCTTCATTAAAGGTTATAAAAATTGCTACGGAAAATCAAATGTTAACTCCCAACACAACGGATAGACGAATTCGTCATTGCCATCATCGGTTAAATTGTTGATTTGGTATACGATCGTCTTGAAAGGTTGGAATACGAGAAAGAAAAATTCTTCAAATAACTGCATTTAAAAATCTGGTCGTTGACT
>CP092866.1:62452213-62524990 GCA_030710605.1 Cordylochernes scorpioides
ATAATATGGAGCCGTGTTCCAGGGTCATATCTGAAAAAGAAAAAGCCCAAGAATAAATAGTTTCCTATATGACAGCATAAAACACATGTGTAGACATGTGATGCACTTACAGTAAAAGCAATCGCCTTCTTATACCCACAGCATATAACGTTAAAAGCCCAAGTTTCCGAGCCATATGTAACTTCCTCGGATATCTTGTCTGCCAGAGTGCAATCCTCCTCAACACATATAATGTAAAGTCATTAAGGAATTTCGCTAAAAATATTTAAACTTGGCGTTCACCCTGCAATAATTAGACAATTTTCCGTTTATCATTACTCTTCACAATTCATCCTTTCATACTTCATCCCTATGGTTAGAAATAATCGTTATTTCTTCTTAAAATAAATTTCGATTTTTCGTTCAAAAGAAACAAATGCGGGATAATTGTCAAATGACGTTTCTACAATCATAAGCCGCATTATATTGTATTATAAATTAGACAATATGTCTAACCCGGGTAATCGGTACTCTCCAGGATTAGACAGAGTTGAGAGAGAGAGTGAGTGAGACAATATATCTGAGGATGTGAACCACACAACTTGAAATCTTACATTGTTTAACGTTATATATATTGGAACAAAGAAACTCTCTTACTATACGGTATCTAAGTTGAAACCAGGGGTTGGAAAACTTTTGAGTAAGAAGAGTCAAAAATTACAATTTACAAAATTTCAAAGTTTTTAAAGAGCCACAAAATGTTTTCTTGCCAACAATAAATAGCACTCACATAAATAATATTTACGTATTTAACTATATAAAGAGCCGAAGCTTCGCATCCAAAGAGCCGCATGTGGCTCGCGAGCTACAGTTGCCGACCCCAGGTTTAAACAATACATTGGTTGTGACAAGATGGTACACAAGCCGTGTGAAATACCTCTCGGAGAAATATCCTCGGGGAGACCTGAGATACAATTAAATAATAAAACTTTTAAAAACCCTAAAATGAAAAAAAAATCTGATAAGATAATTCAAAATGCATTAAAAATCTACATTTCTTTTTTATTTTATTTAGAATTTAATAGATTTTTCCAGAGTGTTCTCTCTTTGGAAATACGTTTTATTTATTAATTGTATCACACTGAGAACCATATATATATGGAAGATTAGAAAGACTCGGAAACACACACCGGGGTTTGCACCATTTAAAGAAAGGTATTTCAGACGGTTTATGCCATAGCTACAATTTGAATCAATTCAAATATATTGTTGGGAACAACATAGGAATCTAGGAATCGCCCTTACATGTCATTAGGTTTCAACTACTAGTAGTGTATTAGAGATAATAACACGAATTTTGATCACTTTTTGTTGACTTGTGACTTCAAGGCGGCTCGAGATAGAAACTGATATTTTAGATTTCGACTTCCCTCGAGTTAATAAATTCTTGTTCCAAAAACCAAGTTCCAACTCCCAGGAGGTTCCTAGTTGAAATTTCATCAACTCATGGACACCGTGTTCATATAAGACTGGGTGAAGGCCCGGCTTCAACCGGGGTCTGCCCAAATTAATGTTTGCCCAACAATGTTTATTGTATGATGCACTAGCGCGCCATCTGTTATCAAAATTCAAAACTATTTTAAAGGCGTAAGATGTTTATTGTGTTGAAATATTTTAATTATCATTATAGCATTATTAAGGATGATAGGTATTTATTAATGTATTTCCCTCCTTAACTGATTCCTGTAGTCCTAATGCCAACCACCACCGAGAACCAAGAATACACCAAATGGTTATCCAAACTTACAACCAACGATATAGCCACTAATTCTGCCAAGACTCGCGTCTATCCGGGAACCCCGCACCAACGATCCTCGCCGTGCCATTCTGGAACTGATCCTGTCCTGAGGTTCAATAATATTAATGTATTATCATCATCCTTACACTCATGGGCAAAACATAAGGAAGTTGAATGCCTTTAATGTCGCCCGTCATCTTTTTTTTTTTTTTTTTTAAGGTAACAGAAGCAAATTTTGTTTACACTTGGTTATCTCGTGTGTCTTCAATATAGATCATTTTGTATCAAATATATTTCCGAGTTATTGTCACAATCCCGATATACATGCTAAAAGGTACAACTTCCTTAAGTTTGGTCCATGCGTGTATTTTCTTCCCCCCAAAATACATTAGTTCGTTATTCCGAGGTTAAAACTACGATGTCGTACTCAAGTGTGGAGGAAGGCATGTCTCCAGAGCAATGAAATCATAAAAAAATAAAATGATGAATTCACAATAAAGTGTAAACAAACACTCTCCAATATATCAAAGAAGACAAATCCACAGCCGTAGCGAGATTCAATGCATTGTGGTTGACTAACAATTAAAAAGAAAAGGAACAAAGGGACGCAGTTACTGAAACTCATCGACGGAGCTGAGGATATTTAATGCATTTTTAAAGGGAGAGGTGCCACTTTGGGTACAAGAATATCATTAATACAAGTACAAATACTTGTACGAAGCAATAACGCACCATCTATATATAACGAATGGAGACATTAAGACGTGAATGTTTCTTTTCACAAATAAATCAAACTTCTACTGTCCTTATTCATTTTCGAAAAGAAGTATTCGATTTTTAATGTATTTATTTGTTATATATAGATGGCGCGTTATTGCTTTGTATTAATGTATACCTAACTTGTTATTGTTGTTTGCGGAAGAGCATGACTCGATACAAATATTTAAATGTAATTCTACTGTCCTAAAAGCTTATGTCTATAGTTTTCTTAAATACCATTTCTATTATTTCACCCTTCAGTGTAGCATACATAAACAGAATGATATAATATAGTACTAGAGCGCTAAAGAATCGATCTGGTAGATTAAATTGGCGAAACCGCTGCAAGGGTTCACCACTGATGAGCCAAGCCCTCCCAATATTTTTTCATCGCAGTAAGAACAGTAGAAGTTTGATTTATTTGTGAAAATAACTATTCGCGTCTTAATGACTTCATTTGTTACATGAGAATATCATCCTCCCACAACTTTATATTGCATTCAAGCCTGAAAAAGGCCCTTGTCACGTCACCATCTTAAACATCTTTTTGGTCAAATCGTCCGAATTCATAACTTATCTCGTGGGATGTTATGAAATCGAAGCCTCCCCTGTACTGATATAGACCAAAGTCAGAAACCATGGTATACAGGTTGGCCTTCTGACTCAATTTGCCAAAAATGGTGTTATGGCTCATTCTATCATATTTACGTTTTCTACTGGGGTGATGAGTCAAATGCAATGTTTTAATGTATATTTCAAAGGAAGAGGTGTCACTTTTGGTACATATATTTACTGAGAAAATATGTATATATGTATATATATTCTCAGAAAAGTGACATCAACCTAAAGCACATCCAGAAGTATAGTCACTTTGAATGTTTATTCCGACCAACCTACCGAAGGTTGAAGAGCTATCCTAAATACAATAATTAAACTAATTAAAAATCTTTAATTTCACCAATTAGGCAGGGGCTGGGAAGTGCTGCGTCATTAGAGTGCACCGTTGTAATGTATTCCGCAGTGACGCACACACCAACCAACCTAGGTTGCCACATGATGTAATAGGAAGAGAAGTTTTTTTTTTTAATTTAAAGAACAAATTCTCTGTTGTTTTTTAAGACTGGTTGCTAATTGCAGTTGTCGCAATGGTCCAAGTAGGTTTTTATTTCTCTCCATGTCTTGTTTTTCTTTCTGACTCCAGCTCTGACGTTCTACAGAACTTGTTAGTACAACTTTCTCTGAAGTTAGAAACAGGAATTATCTGAATTCAACAAAAGAAGACAGAATGTTCATAGAAATTTTAGGTTATATTGCTTTGAAAAATTCTTTATTTATAGAGATAAATAATTGTATAAAAAGTGAAGAAAAGAGGAATTCCTCATATTGCAATTTTTTTTATAAATTTTGTAGTTTACTATGTACGCTTTTTTAGTTTCAAAATTATATATTCACACACAATAATCGTCATTTGATATTTAATCAAGGATTATATTCAAATATTCAATATATATGCTACACGCCTGCTATTTGTATAAAATTTTACAATAACAAATATCACAATGTGTGTACAGACATCATTTATACATACAAGGGCCGGTCAATAAGTAATCACAATGACCTATATAAAAATATTTCAACAAATTTATCATCATAAAAATGATGTTTTCTAATTGAATAATCATTCCTCTTTATATCTGCAAACAGAATTAAGATATACAGCCTGAAGTAAACATAAGAATCCGACAACGGTCGTTGATGGAGTTCCTGTTCAAGTCTGAATATATTTCAGCCAGTGTAATTCACTCAAAGCTAAAGTCTTTGTGGATAGAAACGAAGCCGTGGATATAAATACAATACAAAGATGGATTCAGAGTTTCCAGAGTGGTGATTTTGATATAAGTCATAAAGAAAGACCAGGTAGATCAACCTCTGTAGTGACGGACCAAAATTTGGCTCTAATTAAGAAATTGATCAAGAATAACTGGACAATGACGACTTATCAAGTAATGTTTAAAACTTTCCTTGTCTGAAGGAAGTGTATTTAAACTCATCAATGATCTTTAATATAATAAAATTATGCTCAAACACTGGCTGCCAAAACTTCTAACACGAGAAATGATGCAAATTTGGAAAGATATTTGTTCAGACCTCATGGAGACTTTTTCTGAAGAATCTTCTAAGGTGTTTGAAGATGTGATAACAGGTGGTGAGACTTCTTGGATTTATCATTATGATCCTTCTTAAAAGCGCCAATCAATGCAATGAACCCATAAAACATCGCCAGCAAAGTAAAAACCAAGGGCGTTTCTTTCCAAGGACAAAATAATGATCTCCGTCTTTTGGGACCTGAAGGACTCATATCCATGGACACCATTGAAAGAATTTTTTCTATCAACACACCAACACACAAGTAACGGTATCGTAAATCACCAGAAAAAGTTTAAAATAGCAATTGAAACAAAAAGACTCAAAGCGAGACCTCAAACAACCCATCTGACTTTTATGAAGATTGCAGGGTATGGGTTGACTTTGATGCCTCACCTTGCGTACAGCCCTGACACCCTCAGACTTCTACTTGTTTAGAAGATTAATGAGTTTTTTACTTAGGAACATATTTTAAATTGATGCAATTTACTCCAAACTGTTAGAGGGTGGTTCAAAAAGTTTGAGTAAAGAATTTTACCAAAGTGCTTTTGCAAGTTGGCAACAACGCTGGTCAAATGTGTAAAGAGGGTGGGTGGATATATTGAATGATTCTAATATAAAGAGGACTGTTAGGGGTTCTTATACTATGTGCAGAGAGAGTTTCAGTTTTCTAGTTTTTAATCAAAAAGTTATTACCGATTGTGTATTATTGACAGAACCGTGTATATACAGAGAGATAACTACTGTCTGAATACTGTCAGAGCTGGGTGAAGGAAACTACCGGAAGATCACTAGATGAGCTGCGAGATTGGAGAAAATGTGTCCAAATAGTCACCAAACGTTGACTTGATGGACGCTAACAACAACAACGGATACCATTATAATATACTTCTTATATGTTGAAAATAGAGCAATCCATATTTAATTCATTAGATAATAAAAAGCATATATTGGATTTAATAAAATATTTATTTTGCCAATATTTCGGTTGGCTGAACGCCAAACCTTTATCAAGCCATTACATTTTTGTATACACAAACTCAGCGCCGTATAGTGTTATAATATCACAGTTGAAATAATTTTAAAATATAAAGTAGGTGGGGGAAATTGTGCAAGCAAAAAATATTTTTAAAAGTTACAATCAGAATAAGTTAAATATTTTAAAATATTAAAGGAGAAAAAATGATGAGGTCTATCCTATATTTTAAATATTTGTATTAAGAACATAAACTATAATTCATCAATAAATCATTAAGAGATAAATGTAAAAAATATATATGTATCAATCAAAACATTTGAAAAAAAAAAGAATAATTTAAACAAAAAATTGTAAGAAATGTTTTTAAAAATTTTAACTATAAAATGTGTTGTATTTTAAAAAATTCATTTCAAATTTTTATTGGAGATCGATTTATCCAAAAGAAAAATATTATTTTATAAGAAATGCATTAAAATGGAAGTTAAAATAATTTGGGATTAATATATGAAGAGAAATTAAATAAACTTCTTACATTGGCCATCCTGCAAAAGTGCTTCTAAGTGATCAGTTGAAAAAGTTCTACGTCTCTGAAGACCTATAATCCATAGGTTCCCTAAATATCCCTAAGCTGCCTTCTTTAGTAAATGCAGGGTATATAAGAAAAACAATTCAATACAATAAATAGTACAGCCGTCTGGAGTATAATTTGGGGAAACCGCTGAGAGGTTATCGCTGATGAGCCAAGTCCTCTCATCTAATAATTTCTATCAAATCAGTAAGTTCTGCAGAGACCTTGAATGTATATCGGGATTCGGACAATAACTGGAAAAGATATTTGATACACAATGACCTTTATTGAGGACACAAGAGTCAACCAAGTATAAACAAAATTGCTTCTGTCTCCTTAAAAAAAAAAAAAAAAAAACAGATGACCGGCGACATCAAAGAATTTCCACTTCCTTAAGTTCTGTCCATGAGTGATATCATAAGAAACATAAAGGCCGAAATAATTGCAAAAATTAACAAAGTTATAAGTTGATCTTCATGTAAATGGCGCCCCCGTTAACAATTTGACTTCTAATATATTGGCGGTAAAACATTGCGACTGATGGATAAATATGAGCGTCAACATTATTATTGTACTCATCTATCAAACATTAGGCAACACCTCCATACAAGAACTATCGAACACGGATGCATGTAATTCTACTGTTCT
The DNA here is from genome assembly GCA_030710605.1 of Cordylochernes scorpioides. Lineage (NCBI taxonomy): Eukaryota > Metazoa > Arthropoda > Arachnida > Pseudoscorpiones > Chernetidae > Cordylochernes > Cordylochernes scorpioides. The sequence continues at coordinate 62,459,090 of CP092866.1, forward strand.
CAAAGTGTATATCCATAGTTTGCTTATAAATACCATGACCAAAACATTATATCAGAATACCACACAACTTAAAAAATATTATATTTTGAAAATAGAGCAATCCATAAAAATCTTTAATTAAAAAAACATATATTGGATCAAAATAGCATTTATTTTACCAATATTTCATTTACCATTATATGCCTTTTTAGTTAAAGAATATTATTTATATTAAGATAACAAAAAAGAGTAATTCTTTAAATTCGGAAATACACAGAACGAACCATACAAGTTGGCCTGGGTGGAGAGAGAGAGATGAGTTATGACTTCCCAATCCTTTGATAACCTTCCGCTTTAAAAATTATATAAAATCTTTTTACAAAATTTTTTTCGAAGATTAAAAAATAATCCACACTTCAACATCCGTCTTGCGCGAATGGGGAAGTTGAAGAGAGCCTGGAGTGAGAAAACTTTCCCAAACGCCGACAAAAACTTGGCACTTGACTCACGGCAAGTGTGATAAATTAATTCCAACTGTTGGCCAGAATCCCATCATAACTTGTATTATGTCAACTAATTATATTCACTAATTTTAAATTCAATTTTACATTTTCACCACCACAATAATTGAAGTGAGGTATTTGGCAGTTCCCAATATAAGTTTAAGGCGTTTATTTAAAAAATAGTTGTCGCACGGTTCTTAAAATTATTTAATTTAAAATCGTAAAGATAGAGGCTGCCTGACACCGGCATTCATAGTTCTCGAAATTTTTTAACGCCTTGCCAAATGTTTTGATTTTTGTTTGCTCCCGACGAGGACAAAAGATTTTTGTCGAAACGTCGAGGTAATAAAAAGATTTACTGGCCGAAGTATCTTTATTTTCAAAAAATATTAATTGAAAGTGTTTTCGGGTCTTTTTTTAACCTATCTAAATATGAAAATACACGCACAAAAAGTGTTTGTTATTTCTCAGTTTAAGAGAAAGGGTAAACCCAAAAGCTTTCAATAAAATAAATTTTAAATAAAGTGTCAATTTATTTAAATAATTATGCTTTAATTGACAGATATGTAAATAAGTGTATCAAATAACAATGTGTTTGAGATAAAGGTCTTCTAAAGTTAAACATACTTATATTGGATCCCAGAATTATACAAATTGTTACCATAGGAATAGAGAAACGGCCATCGTTCTGATGCCTAATTAAAGGGAGATGTGTCTCTTTTGATACATGATTATCATCCTACCGCAACTTTATGTTATATATTTAAACATTTTCCAGTAGAATTACAAAAATATTCTACAAATGTAGAAAATAATTGTGTTATTGATACTTACTTACACTTAACATAGCCAAACTTATATAATCTACCTAGACTTTGCTAGAAATTACTTATGAAGCTATGTAACTAATAATCTAAATAAAGAAGATATGTAACACGAAAATGAAAGGGGCAACGTACCTTTTTTGTCTTGTATTTACATATTGCAATGAAAGTGCTACAATCTTGTGTTCTATAAAATAATTAGTTCGTATAAACATCAAATGGGATTCTGGAACAGTACACACAGGTTCATCGTTGTTTTTTTTTCAGAGATATCTTGGCTGAAGGACATCGTCTTCTTTGTCTGATGATATCCAATCAGCAGCCAAGCCGTATAGCTTGTAGTTTTGCCTGTTCTTTAACTAAATTTCCACCGATCATGTAGTACGGCATGCTACTGTTTTCTACGTACCACATGGAACTGTGCATTTAATCATTTGTTACTGGAAGTTCGTGGCTTTGCTGATAGGATTGTTCGGTGAGATGTTCTTGAGAGTTGGTGGTCCCTCATCCTTCTTTGCCCGCAGGAATCATCGAACTTGGCCGATGTTTCTATCTTATGTAAATTATGATGTCATCTGATATTTCTGCTGTTGTCACTTATTTGATCCTCTGCTAGATCTCCAGCTACGATTATCCTAGTTCCGCCAGTGCTTCCTTAGTCAGTCATTATTTTAGGGTTCTCTGTAGGTCTACACAGTTACCATAGCGGTTCGAAGCTCACCAAGTTTCCGCACTCTTATTTTTTTTTTTTTTACATCCCTACTTCATGATGATTCTTTTCTTGGAGAGGTGGGTTTGGACTTTAGGGGGGGGGGGGTGTATTACCACAATTTTATTTCCCTCAATGATTATCACGTTCTGGGTATTAGTATTATTGGTCATCTATGATTTTAATTAGAGAGAGGAAGCTTTGAAAGGCATGAGCCATAGTCGGAGTCTTGAATCAAGCGGGTTGGTAGATTAAATTGACGAGGTTTGACAAGAACTTGAAATTGTCTTCTCAAAAAACTTTATTTATATGAATAATTCTTTAGCTATATCATTTAATTATTGATTATGAGGCGAAAAAAAAGTTTATTTGTGAATTGCAAATTCAGATCGTGATTATTTCAAATTATCCGCCACAGATTTGCATATTTAAAGATATAATTTTTAAAAAATAAATATTATTTCGCTTAATTCCAACGATTTGGAAGTGGGGGGGGTAAGGGGATTGACTTCAATTTATTTTGAAATTAAATAAAATAACTGTGTGAGCGAGAGAAAATATTATGATGACGAAAATAAATACTGTTGACTTATTCATCAAGAAGTTCACTTATTTATAGATTTGATATTTTCCATTTTTTAATGCCATCTAAAAGTCCAATTATTCCTTCTTTAGACTTGAGGAACCTTCGAAGTTAGCCTTCACGTGAGTCAAAGAGGATGAATTCAAAGATGAAAGCAAACCATTGTGATTAATAAATTGATTTCTCACCACTCTATATTGGCTGTTGCAAGCGCAACCATTTGTCTTTGAGAGGATAACATCCATAGTATCCTAGCTGAGATTTGAACAACCACCAGCAGCAAGCAGGACTTGAATGAATCGATTATTGTTCTAATTCATCTTGGAATCAACCTAGCGACCAAATAAAGATGTTGATTCAGTATCAAATTCTTTTCTTGATGATATATTTTCTCGATTGAATTCGAACAATGTCTTGAGACTGTACTGATTAAATCATAAACAGCCTTTCGAATAGGTTAGTTCTATTTTCCCGCAGCAAATTCAAGATATTATATTTCTATGGTAACATCAGAATAATCCAACAATATATTTTTGTTCCATTGTATAAAAATTATTTTTTATATCTGATTTATTTACTTCCAAAAATAAACTAGTGGAAATAGAAATTTTACCACCCAGAATTCGGCTTGAATTAACCTTTTGTGAAGTGTAATGAATAATCAAATTTTGTATTAAAAAACGTCTAAAAAGAGTTCAATACGATAACACATTTTTAATTAAACATTGAATAATAACCTGCAGATTCATGCCAAAAGTTTCATGATAGTTAACCAATTTCTTCTGGGTATATAACACTTTCTATTTCCACTAGTAAATATTATTTTGGGCTATTAACTTTGATGGAGAGTAACTTCGCACGTCGGCTGTTGCTTAGCAACGCCACCTTCCCCCAGACATCACGTGACCTGGCGCCACTCCGCGCGCGCCGACCGGCCGTACCTGTAGTTTAAGTTTTAGTTTTACTTTTGTTGTCTGCTACTGCGCTTGCCTTTTGTGACTCTTTTTGTTCCTTGTCATCTTAATATAAACACAGGCGTCTCACAAATTTAAATTTATATTTAGATTGGATCTGAAAACTTTAGTAGCTAAAATAATTTTTCCTGTCGAAGGGCGGTTGAGCCCGAAAGCTTGAAATAAAGGTATATAAAAGAGACTTATCCCTCAAGCCTATTGATTTGAACTTAATATAATATTATTGTTAATTAAACAATACTTTTGAGATCCAGCCTCTGATTCTCTTACATGGCAGCAGAGCTTGGTTGGTATCAAATATTTTTTTGTTTATCTAAGCTGAAATTCGTTTGCTTGCTCAAGAAGCAAAAGATCTTCTCAGTATAACTGATGGCTCTGAAGTAAAACCTGAAATAGAGGATATTGCAAAATTCTCTGAATGGAAAAAGAAAGATGCAAAATCCAAAATGCTGATCACTACTGCTCTAGAGTTTAAATATCTTCAACAGATTGTTAATTGCCAGACTTCAGCAGAAATGTAGAAGAAATTATCAACAATATATGAACTGAAATCTGAAACAAACAAATATTTGCTGCAACAAAGATTTTTCGAATATAAAATGAATCCAAATGATAACATTGCTTCTCACATTTTCAAAGTTGAAACTCAGGCACAACAAATGAAAGATCTAGGTGAGCCAATCTCTGATGTTGCCCTAATTACAAAGATCATTTGCAGCTTGCCTGATAAATACAAAAATTTCATTACAGCGTGGGATTCAGTTTCATCAGAAGAAAAGACTCTAGAAAACTTGACGGCAAGATTACTGAAAGAAGAGAGCTTACAGGATCACATTGGGATTCTTCAGGAAATTTTAAACCAGATAATGCCTTGATGACTTTTTCAAAGTTCAACAGAAATTCAACAGCTTCCAACAAACAATAGCAGCATCAACAATCCATTAAAGATAAAAAGAAGAACACACACTGTGGATATTGCAAGAAGAAAGGACATTGGTGGAAAGAATGCTATAAAAGAAAGGAAGAACAAAAAGGACAACAGCCAAGTTCTTCAGCCAGAGATGATAGCTGTGCTTTTTCAGCTGAGACAAGTGCCTTCCTTGCTGAAACAAAGGATTCCTGGATTGCAGATTCTGGAGCAACGGATCACATGACTTTCAGAAGAGAATGGTTCTCTACGTTCGAAGAAATACCAGAAGGTGTTCATCCTGTGTGCCTTGGAGATGGAAAGAAGATCTATGCAAAAGGTAAGGGAAATATTGATATTCTCTCTTATGTTGATAGTCAGGAAATTAATGCAACTCTTTTGGATGTTCTCTATATACCTGAATTGGAGACCAAATTTTTTTCAATATCTACTGCAACAAAACATGGTTTGACGCTCATTTGTAAAGGAAATCAGATAAAATTGACTAAAAATTCGAAAGTGCTAGTTACTGGAATAAAGGACAATTCAAATCTTTATAGAATTTTTATTAAAGCAAAGCAATCTTCACAAACTCATGTTGCTCAGTTAAGTCTAGATATATGGCATCAAAGAATGGGTCATGTAAATCCTATAAAATTAACCCAAATGTTTGAAAATAATGTTTTTGAAGAAAACATTAAAATTAGAGAAAAGCCTGATTCTTTATTATGTGAAGCATGCATCTGTGGAAAACAAAATAGAAAAGTGTTTCACGCGTCAACAAGTCCAAATTCGACCTATCCAGGAGAGCTGATCTATTCAGATGTTTGTGGACCAATGAGTAAAAGATCACCAGGTGGATCATTATATTTTGTAGCATTCAAGGATGATTTTTCAAGATTTAGAGTAGCCTACTTCATTAGGCATAAATCAGATGTACTTGAGAAATTTAAAGATTTTGTAAAAATAGTTAGGACTGAAACTGGAAATAAAATAAAAAGATTCAGAACAGATAATGGCACAGAATTCTTAAATAAGAATTTTTCTGATTATCTAAAATCTCTAGGAATTGTTCATGAACTCACTGCTCCATATACCCCAGAACAGAATGGAATTTCTGAAAGAGATAACAGAACAATAGTTGAATCAGCTAGATGCTTGTTACATGGAAGAAAAATTCCGCTTGAACTGTGGGCTGAAGCCGTAAACACAGCAGTCTATCTCTTAAATAGATGTACTACTAAAGTATTGGGAAATGCTACACCTTATGAAATATGGTACAAGAGAAAACCCTCCATCTTACATTTGAAAACTTTTGGATGTAACGCTTATGTGCATATACCAAAAGATAACAGAAAGAAATTAGACAAAAAGAGTATTCGTACATTTTTTGTTGGATATACTGAAACTAACAAAAATTATAGAATGTGGGATCCTATTGCTAGAAAAATTATCATAAGCAGAGATGTAATATTTACTGAAGCTAATACATCAGAAAATATTCAGGATAACCAACAAGAGCAGGTAACTATATATAGTGAAGAAAGTGTTGATAGCACAAATACCAGTTCCAAACCAGAAGAATCATGTCGATACCCTCTCAGGAATAGAATCAGAGAAAAGGAACAATCATCAACCAACTGTACAAGAGCTATTTCATATGCTTGTTATGTCCATGACCAAGAACCATTGAACTATGAAGATGCAATTGTAGGACAAAACTCAAAAAAGTGGAAACTAGCTATGGGCGATGAATTCAATTCCTTGATGAAAAATCAAACATGGACTTATGTGACATACAGACAGACAATTGGTAGTTTAATGTACCTCATGACTGGAACTAGACCTGATATTGCCTACGCAGTCAGCAGGGTTAGCCAATTTATGAACAACCCAGGACCTTCATATTGGACCGCAGTAAAGAAAATATTTGGATACTTAAAAGCTACGAAAAACATCGGTATTTGTTTTGGTGGGAGTTCCTGCACTACATCTCTGATAGGTTTTTCCGATGCTGATTTTGCTGGAGACCTAGACACAAGAAAATCAACCACCGGATATGTGTTCATGTTGAATAATGGACCTATTTCTTGGTGCAGTCAAAAACAGAATTGTGTGTCTCTGTCAACAACAGAATCTGAATATATTGCGGCTTCCAAAGCAACGAAAGAAGCAATTTGGCTGAGACAACTTCTGCGCGAGCTACATCAAGAACAAGAAAAGCCTACAAAAATTTTTTGCGACAATCAAAGCTGCATAAGACTTGTTCACAACCCAGAATACCACAAAAGAACTAAACATATTGATATTTCGTATCACTTTATCAGAGATCAATTTCAAAAACATGCAATTGACCTTCTTTATGTCTGCTCCAATGATCAAGCTGCAGACATATTTACGAAAGTTCTACCTCCAGAAAGGTATAGAAGAATAAGAAGCCAACTTGGACTGTTTGAAACAACAAAGTGCTTGTTAGGTGGGAGTGATGGAGAGTAACTTCGCACGTCGGCTGTTGCTTAGCAAAGCCACCTTCCCCCAGATATCACGTGACCTGGCGCCACTCCGACAGGCCGTACTGCGCTTGCCTTTTGTGACTCTTTTTGTTCCTTGTCATCTTAATATAATATTATTGTTAATTAAACAATACTTTTGAGATCCAGCCTCTGATTCTCTTACAGACCTTTTGAAAAACATTCTCCTCTTACACATAAAATAAAGTTTATAGTTTGATGTGCTGGCCGTCTTGGACTCTTCCATAGCCAAAAAGAGGCTAAATTATTACCAATATAAATTAGTGTCTTGGGGAATTAAAAGAAGCCTATAAAAAGCCATTTTAATATAGAGATCATATTTGAAAAGGGAAAATAGGACTTGTACCTTCTGTAATTCAAAACTACAAAATGAAATCACTCACTATATTTTTGATTGCTCTGCTCTGAAAGAAGAAAGAAGAACCCTTATGCTCAAAACTGGGCAACTCTGTGCTTCACTTCCATCAATAATTGACAATATGACCCAGAATAAGTATATTGCTACGGCGTTTTATGGTTTCCACAAGTCCATATCTCAGAAGAAGGCCAAGTGATACTCACTCCTCACTTTCTTACTGCTACTCTTTTTGTGTTGATTTCTTGCTTCCCTCTTTCTTCTTATTATTTTTTTTTTCCTTTTCTTGTTTTTTTTTTTTTTTTTTCTTTCTCTTTTTACTCTGTATATATCGCTATTTCCGTTGTCTCACTGCTTTGTTCTTATGCATACCTCTGGTGAATCCTGTATAGGGTCAGTGACCCTAAATAAAGGCTTTTTTGTTGTTTTTGTTGAAAAGGGAAAATAGAATTCGGATAAAGAGTTTATTTTAAGTTGTTGCAAGTTTTCGTGTAAATGTTTGCTTGTTTGCTCTATAACGAGCAAATAATGTTGTGTACAATATCAAACGTATTTGCTCGTTGAAGAACAAAATTTACTCGAAAACTTGCAAAAATCTAAAATAAACTTTTTACTCTAAATCTATTTCCCTTTTCAAATAATGCATGGGTGTCTCTCTCTCTCTCTCTCTATTACTCACATAGAGATCCCATATTAAACTTATGAACAGAACTCAATTATTTGTTCAAGAAATATAAAGGTTAATATATTAAAATATCTAATGAAAGGCTGAAAACAAAGGTACTCCTGGAGATGACTTCCCATTGGAACCTGGTTATTTGATTTTACCAAGGTGGTTGACCATCGGGTGGGAGTATGGGGTTCATCCTATTATACCTAGGTCTGACAGCTTTATTAGCTTCATTTCTTATACATAGACAATTTTTTTTGGACAAGTTTTTTTCAATGGTCATAGAGGAAAAGAGACAGACTACACTGTGAATTTCAGTTAACATAAAAAATGTAATGTTTAAATGTAATTCTACTGTCTTAAAAGTTTATGTCCATAGTTTGCTTAAATACCATTTCTAAGACTCCACTCTTCAATGCAGTATATAAAAGCAGAATGATTCAATACAGTATTAGAGCTCTAAAGAAGCGGTCTGGTAGATTAAATTGGCGAAACCGCTAGGAGGGTTCACCACTGATGAGCCAAGCCCTCCCAATATTTTTCATCGCAGTAAGGACAGTAAAAGTTTGATTTATTTGTGAAAAGAAATATTCCCGTCTTAATGTCTTCATTCATTATTTTAAAAATATATTAGTAAAATTTGTGAAAAGACTTTCTAGATAAAGAGATTGAATAGACTAAGATTTTTTTCATGGCGGAAACAAAATAATATATTAAAATATCTAATGAAAGGCTGAAAACAAAGGTACTCCTGGAGATGACTTCCCATTGGAACCTGGTTATTTGATTTTACCAAGGTGGTTGACCATCGGGTGGGAGTATGGGGTTCATCCTATTATACCTAGGTCTGACAGCTTTATTAGCTTCATTTCTTATACATAGACAATTTTTTTTGGACAATTAAAATAATTTTATTGACATCTTGTCAATACATGCAAAGTGCACAGCCTTCACTATTTAAAAAAAAGATAATATATATATATACATAACACTATGTACAATGAATATGGCGCCTCTGCCAGCGCTGCAGAGTTTGGTCGAGATGGTATACATAGATGGTGCGTTATTACCTTATAATTAACATATGCCCAACTGGGTCTGTGTTGCGGAAGAGCATTGTTCGATGAAAATATTTAGATGTATTTCTACTGTCCATAGTTCGCTTAAATTCATAATTAATATTCCACCATACAGTATCGCATATATAACAGAACTGTTCAATACAGTATTAGAGCTGTAAAAAGCGGTCTGGTAGATTAAATTGACGAAACAGCTGGGAGGGCTTGCCATTGAAGAGCCAAACCTTCCTCATATTTTTCATCGCAGTAAGGACAGTAGAAAGCTTCTTTTATTTGAAAAAAAAATCGTGTACCTAATGGTTAATTTTATTTCTTATACTTCTATCTTTACGTACGTCTGGAGCTAATAGTGATGATACTGATATAAAATTCTAATTTTTAAAAAATCAATACTAAGTTAAAACCCAGACTAATCTATTTATTAACTTGATGGTCTTAATTAAGTTTTCCCCTTTATATAAATTCCATATTACCAATAAATGTGTTCAGCTTTAAAAATTATAATAATAACAATGCTTATTACTGGTATTATTACTGTTTTTCCTGCATGTACCCTACATTTCTACTCGGGGAATCTGTATAAGACTGAAATGTCTTAATAAAGCTTTTTGTTGTGTTGTTGTTGTTACTAAGGTAAAACTTTAATAAGTCTTGGGGGGACGCTAGCTGTCGTTAGAGCTTTCCGTTTATAGAATGGGCACATTCCTCTATCTATCTCTCAAGTCAATTTCTGTCTGGTTGGTTGCTTGTACTGGACGATAACTCCTATCCCAGAAAATACGTTAACATCTAATTAAAAAAAAAAAAACACTTTATTCTATGTAAACTTGGGTATAAATGCATTCAGTGGAAACACTGGTATTGCCCGGGTTATTCATATTTTAAATTATAGAGAGCTTTTCGTTATAAAAAGTTTCACTGAGGTAATAATAAAAGCTAAGGTGTATTTAAAGGTAAGGTGCTTTTTCCTTCAAGTAAAAAAAAAAAAACGGATTCAATCTAAAAAGGCTTCACATTTTTCATATAATTTTTACAATTTTATTTATCTATAAGACACACACACTGCGCTTATTTTATATATGTCAAATTGAAAAAAAAAAAAAAAAAAAAACAGCAAACTAATGATTTGAGATTATTTGGGCCGCGCGCGTTGCCAACAATCTCTATAACGTTCCTCATTTATATAAATGGACAGTTTGATAAAGATCAAAGACGATATCTAAGATTTGAGAGGTAAAAAGAACATTTTCGCTAAACATATCTGGTCTACTACCCCAGGCAATATGGCGGTGGCGATAAACGCAGCCGAAGTTAGCCATTAGCAGAAGATCGTGAACAAACGACACGTTTTCTCCGCAGTCGATCGAAATGGATGACTCAGTTGTTTTCGTCAGGTAGCTTTCAGCCATGTTGCAATCACAGGCCGTACTTGCTCAACTGGACTTGCCTCAACCTATGGATGGGCCTTTATTAACTAGTCGGTTTGGAGAGATATCTGAATTATCTATTGGGGTGCTCTCCATAAGTCACAAACCCCTGGAATCACTATAAATCTCGACATATTTAATTCAATAAACCGAAGTAATCAATTACCAGTACAGTAGTAAACATGCTCCCTCAAACATAATAGTTTTACAATATACGGATGCCCCCGTTTTTATGAACGGATCTAACACCTTACCGCCAGTTCTAAACCTTCTTTAAAAAGTTTTACATTAATAATTATTTTAATTATAATAGAAAGAATCTAAAGAGACAAAGATGGCCTCTCCCCGTCAAAATAGACGTCAAAACTAGACGCCATCTATTGACCGTCGCCGCAACTAGCGGTCTCAGGTCGGTGACAAAGCCACAACAACCATGGTCTCTAGGTGGACGCTTTTCAGTTTGCCAAAGCTGGTGTTGTGGCTTTGTCACTGACCCGAGGCCGCTAGTTGCGGTGACGGTCAATAGATGGCGTCTAGTTTTGACGTCTATTTTGACGGGAGAGGCGACCTTGGTCTCTTTAGATCAATATCCTCCCGGCAAAATTTCCATCAATAGAGAGAATAAAACATTGTTTTCATTCATCTCCAAGTTTCTCAACAGAATACATGGACATTCAAACAGTTAAACCTTTCAATAAATATTTGCTGTCGTATGCTCACACAAAACTACATCTGAATAGACTAAGTAAATCTTGGGTTATTTGTAAAAATCCTGCATGCACTTCGTGTTTGTGTCTTCAAACACAAATGTTTACATTGTATATAACAGGTTGTATATGTAAAACTATCCTCTATGTTTTAAAAATGGTGTTTTTGTATCTGTATATATATTGCGGGGAAGAAATAATATTTTTAAATTATTCAATGAAAATACAACAGAATGTAACTCTGTTTTTTTTTTTAAATCATCATACATGTTCCATAACTTGTTTCCTCAATGTTCTCTAGCTGTATATACTTTTTATGTACAATTGTAGTCGCCTAGCCGTACTGACGTAATCAATAAATATGTTTATTTTAATCACATATCTGTTTATATAGTCACACACATATTTACTATAATACGCTACAATATACAGTAGAACCTCCCTTTAGCGGACACCTCTCCACAAAGGACAGTTTTCATTTGCAAAATCACCATTTTTACAATTTAGCAACTCTTCGGTAAGAGGACACCTCTCTCTAAAGGACACTTTGGCTCTGCAATTAGGTGTCCTTTACAGGGAGTTTCTATTGTAATACATCTATAATAGTAAAAGCTAAACCAAGGTTTATTTCTAGTACCCTAATTTCAGCGATACGCTCAGCTTCTTTTGAAGTGCGATGTTGAAGACGGTAGTTGACAATTCTGTGAGCCTCACGTGTCACCAATGACGAGTTGTTAGCACTGGCGTGAGAGAGAACAGAAAACATCTCATTAGAACAACAAGAAAACGAAGAGTGAATTGGATAGGTCACATGTGTGATAATAGATAATATCTTTCGCGAAATACAGAGCGAAGGAAGCATCGAAGGCACCACAGATCTATAAATGACGCCCATCAATACATTGATGGACCAATTGAAGAGAGAACCCAGAGTAAGACTAATTCAGCTAAATACAACAATAGGACTCAGTAGTAGAACTTCTAGTAGAAGTAAATGTTCTAGATACAGTCGGCGATGTCACCACGACTTGTTGTTGTTGTGGTGGTGGAGAGTACAGAAATATCAGCGTGGAATGTGCCGCTGAGGTCGAGGTTATTCTGGGGACTGGGTCACAACTACTCCAGTGTAGTCCACACTCTCTCCATCATCGGACAGTCGCCGGACCTGCAGTCTTGGATCTTCTCGGTGGACCTCGAGGATCACACCATCTCCTCAGCGGCCAAACACGCGATCTACGTATTCTTTGTGGACCGCGAAATGCGTGGTATCGCTGGAAACCTGCTAGCGATATTCATTCGAACACAACAACGGTGGCAGAGCTGCAATGTGTCAAATCATTGTGTATGGCATTTTTCAATTTCAATATATTAACATAATGCATTAGCGCGTCATTTGTTATTAGAAATTTACTCTATCATCTCTTTGTTATATCTCATCATTATTAACTAACTGTGCTTACTGTGCACTTTATGATATTTTACCGAATGTCAGTAAAATTATGTGGATTGCTAATTGTCTCTCGGGAGTAACGCCAGCCATCGCATCGACCTGCCCGCTATGTGGGAAAGAACTCTCGCTGTCCACCGATAGCGGAGTCGTTCCCGCGGTTGGAGACACCAATGAAGTCTGTATAGATTTCATTATGTATATTCATCCTTATTATTATTTTCATATTTACTTATTGTTATTATTTTTATTTCTTTTAGTTTTCATTTATCACTATAATATTTTATGAACGATGCAATAAAAGTAGATTCAATCTCCCCCCCCCCCCCCCCTCGCTCTAACACGTCTCATAAATAAATTGTAAGAATAAAACAGAGGTTGGATCTCAGAAAGTATGTTTAATTATCAAAAAGATTATATTAAGATGACAAACATAGAGAGTTAAAAGAAGAAGGTAAGCCCAGTGAGTCAACAAGCAAAACTGAAACCTATATACAGGAACGCCGGCAGTCGGCGCCAGGTCACGTGATGTCTGGGGGAAGTGGCCGTTGTTGCTATGGGTGCGACGTTACTTTCCAATACTCCCACCTAACGTGCACTCCGTTGTTTCAGACAGTCCAAGTTGGCTTCTTAGTCTTCTATACCTTTCAGGAGGTAGAGCTTTCGTAAATATGTCTGCAGCTTGATTATTGGAGCAGACATAAAGAAGGTCAATAGCATGGTTTTGAAAATGATCTCTGATAAAGTGATACGAAATATCAATATGTTTAGTTCTTTTGTGGTATTCTGGGTTGTGAACAAGTCTTATGCAGCTTTGATTGTCACAAAAAATTGTTGTAGGCTTTACTTGTTCTTGATGTAGCTCGCGTAGAAGATGTCTCAGCCAAATTGCTTCTTTTGTTGCTTTGGAAGCCGCAATATATTCAGATTCTGTTGTTGACAGAGACACACAATTCTGTTTTTGACTGCACCAAGAAATAGGTCCATTATTCAACACTAGACGAATGGCCCGGGCAACGCCCGGGGTTTACCCGAGTGCGAATATATTTTAAAAACGTTGACTTGGGTGGTCGCTATTAACAGGGTGGTCTGTATAGACAGGTGGATGTATCACACAGCTGATAACAGGGTTGTCTAGAGTGGTCGCTATAGACAGGGTGGTCTGTATAGACAGGTGGATGTATCACACTGCTGATAACAGGGTTGCCTAAGGTGACCGCTATAGACAGGGTGGTCTGTATAGACAGGCAGCTGATAACAGGGTTGTCTAGAGTGGTCGCTATAGTCAGGGTGGTCTGTATAGACAGGTTTATGAGAGAGGCAAACTTACACAAAAAAAAATAAAAAAATAAAAAAAATAAATAAAATAAAATAAAAAAAAATAAATAAAAATAAAAAATAAAAAAAATAATAAAAAATAATAAAAAAAAATAAATAAAAAAATAAAAAATAAATAAAAAAATAAAAAAAATTGAAAAAAAATAAATAAAAAATAAAAATAAATAAGAATAAATAAATACATAAATAAAAAATAATAAAAAACAATAAATAAATAAATAAAAAATAAAAAGAATATTACGCCTCTAAAATAGTTTTATAATTTGATAACAGATGGCGCTCTAGTACATCGTATCTACAGCCAATGAGCGCGCATTCTATCCGTGAGCTTCAGACAAACAGACAGAATAAGGCAAATATATAAGTAGATGAACACATATCCGGTGGTTGATTTTCTTGTGTCTAGGTCTCCACCAAAATCAGCATCGGAAAAACCTATCAGAGATGTAGTGCGGGAACTCCCACCAAAACAAATACCGATGTTTTTCGTAGCTTTTAAGTATCCAAATATTTTCTTTACTGCGGTCCAATGTGAAGGTCCTGGGTTGTTCATAAATTGGCTAACCCTGCTGACTGCGTAGGCAATATCAGGTCTAGGTCCAGTCATGAGGTACATTAAACTACCAATTGTCTGTCTGTATGGAATCTTGTTCATTTCTTCAATTTCCTGATCATCCTTTGGGCACATCTCTTTTGTTAGTTTTGAGTAAGGATCAGAAGGTACAGATTGTAACTTAATATCAAGAAGGTTGTAATGTTCAAGTGTTCTTTCAATGTATGAGGCTTGATGCAGAAATAACATTTTAGTTGTTCTATCTCGATATATTTGTAGGCCAAGGAAATAATCGGCAGTAAAAGTTTTTATTTCAAAATTGGAATTTAAGTACTGTACTATATCATCTAAATGTTGTTTATTTACACTGCAGATTAAGCAATCATCTACATATATTGCAAGTAATATGTAAGCCTGTTTACATTTCATTGTATAGACACATGAATCTGATATGCTAGGTTTGAGATCAAACTTAATTAAAAACTCATGAAATTTCTTGTTCCACATTCTGGGGGATTGCTTAAGACCATAGATGCTTTTCTGAAGAGAGCAAACATGATTTGGAAAATCTGGGTTTTCATAACCTTGGGGTTGTTCCATGTAAAGTTCTTCTTCCAAATCACCATTCAAGAAGGCAGATTTTACATCTAACTGAATCATTTCCATATCAAGTGATGCACAAAGTGATAAGATTGTTCTAATTGAATCGAATTTTACTACTGGAGAAAAAGTTTCACCATAATCAAGTCCTGGTTTTTGTGAATAACCTTTCGCAACTAGTCTAGCCTTAAACATTTTATTTGATCCATCTGCATTTTGCTTTATTTTGTATACCCACTTGCATGCAATAGCTTTTCTGTCTGATGGTAGTGTCACATACGTCCATGTTTGATTTTTCATCAAGGAATTGAATTCATCGTCCATAGCTAGTTTCCACTGTTTTGAGTTTTGTCCTACAATTGCATCTTCATAGTTCAATGGTTCTTGGTCATGGACATAACAAGCATATGAAATAGCTCTTGTACAGCTGGTTGATGTTTGTTCATTTTCTCTGATTCTATTCCTGAGAGGGTATCGACATGATTCTTCTTGTTTGGAACTGGTATTTGTGTTATCAACACTTTCTTCACTATATATAGTTACCTGCTCTTGTTGGTTATCCTGAATATTTTCTGATGTATTAGCTTCAGTAAATATTACATCTCTGCTTATGATAATTTTTCTAGCAATAGGATCCCACATTCTATAATTTTTGTTAGTTTCAGTATATCCAACAAAAAATGTACGAATACTATTTTTGTCTAATTTCTTTCTGTTATCTTTTGGTATATGCACATAAGCGTTACATCCAAAAGTTTTCAAATGTAAGATGGAGGGTTTTCTCTTGTACCATATTTCATAAGGTGTAGAATTTCCCAATACTTTAGTAGTACATCTATTTAAGAGATAGACTGCTGTGTTTACGGCTTCAGCCCACAGTTCAAGCGGCATTTTTCTTCCATGTAACAAGCATCTAGCTGATTCAACTATTGTTCTGTTATCTCTTTCAGCAATTCCATTCTGTTCTGGGGTATATGGAGCAGTGAGTTCATGAACAATTCTTAGAGATTTTAGATAATCAGAAAAATTCTTATTTAAGAATTCTGTGCCATTATCTGTTCTGAATCTTTTTATTTTATTTCCAGTTTCAGTCCTAACTCTTTTTACAAATTCTTTAAATTTCTCAAGAACATCTGATTTATGCCTAATGAAGTAGGCCACTCTAAATCTTGAAAAATCATCCTTGAATGATACAAAATATAATGATCCACCTGGTGATCTTTTACTCATTGGTCCACAAACATCTGAATAGATCAGCTCTCCTGGATAGGTCGAATTTGGACTTGTTGACGCGTGAAAAACCTTTCTATTTTGTTTTCCATAGATGCATGCTTCACATAGTAAAGAATCAGGCTTTTCTCTAATTTTAATGTCGTCTTCAAAAACATTATTTTCAAACATTTGGGTTAATTTTATAGGATTTACATGACCCATTCTTTGATGCCATATATCTAGACTTAACTGAGCAACATGAGTTTGTGAAGATTGCTTTGCTTTAATAAAAATTCTATAAAGATTTGAATTGTCCTTTATTCCAGTAACTAGCACTTTCGAATTTTTAGTCAATTTTATCTGATTTCCTTTACAAATGAGCGTCAAACCATGTTTTGTTGCAGTAGATATTGAGAAAAGATTAGTCTCCAATTCAGGTACATAGAGAACATCCAAAAGAGTTGCATTAATTTTCTGACTATCAACATAAGAGAGAATATCAATATTTCCCTTACCTTTTGCATAGATCTTCTTTCCATCTCCAAGGCACACAGGATGAACACCTTCTGGTATTTCTTCGAACGTAGAGAACCATTCTCTTCTGAAAGTCATATGATCCGTTGCTCCAGAATCTGCAATCCAGGAATCCTTTGTTTCAGCGAGGAAGGCACTTGTCTCAGCTGAAAAGGCACAGCTATCATCTCTGGATGAAGAACTTGGCTGTTGTCCTTTTTGTTCTTCCTTTCTTTTATAGCATTCTTTCCACCAATGTCCTTTCTTCTTGCAATATCCACAGTGTGTGTTCTTCTTTTTATCTTTAATCGATTGTTGATGCTGCTGTTGTTTGTTGGAAGCTGTTGAATTTCTGTTGAACTTTGAAAAAGTCATCAAGGCATTATCTGGTTTAGAATTTCCTGAAGAATCCCAATGATCCTGTAAGCTTTCTTCTTTCAGTAATCTTGCCGTTAAGTTTTCTAGTGTCTTTTCTTCTGATGAAACTGAATCCCATGCTGTTATGAAATTCTTGTATTTATCAGGCAAGCTGCAAATTATCTTTGTAATTAGGGCAACATCAGAGATTGGCTCACCTAGATCTTTCATTTGTTGTGCCAGAGTTTCAACTTTGGAAATATGAGTAGCAATGTTATCATTTGGATTCATTTTATATTCGAAAAATCTTTGTTGCAGCAAATATTTGTTTGTTTCAGATTTCAGTTCATATATTGTTGATAATTTCTTCCACATTTCTGCTGAAGTCTGGCAATTAACAATCTGTTGAAGATATTTAAACTCTAGAGCAGTAGTGATCAGCATTTTGGATTTTGCATCTTTCTTTTTCCAGTTAGAGAATTTTGCAATATCCTCTATTTCAGGTTTTACCTCAGAGCCATCAGTTATACTGAGAAGATCTTTTGCTTCTAGAATAATCTTCATTTGAAATTTCCATAGATGAAAATTATCGCCGTTGAATTTTTGAATTTGTGGAAGTTCAGTTGTCATCTTGAGCAAGCAAACGAATTTCAGCTTAGATAAACAAAAATATTTGATACCAACCAAGCTCTGCTGCCATGTAAGAATAAAACAGAGGTTGGATCTCAGAAAGTATGTTTAATTATCAAAAAGATTATATTAAGATGACAAACATAGAGAGTTAAAAGAAGAAGGTAAGCCCAGTGAGTCAACAAGCAAAACTGAAACCTATATACAGGAACGCCGGCAGTCGGCGCCAGGTCACGTGATGTCTGGGGGAAGTGGCCGTTGTTGCTATGGGTGCGACGTTACTTTCCAATATAAATACTATAGAACCTGTCAACAAAGGTCAGATCATTGAAGCCGCTGACCACATCTGGGGCCTCCCTGGAGAAAGCGGTTCTATATCTCGTGTTCATAAAAAAAAAACTAATGCTGGCAAACTTTTGGAAATTTTAAGACGTCACTCTGTATTTCCATCAGGTAAAACAAGAAGAAAGAAACAGTTAAAATTCGTCCTGATTTATTTTTAAAGTTTTAAGTAATTTGGTATTAAAATGGGTGATAATCAAAGTGAGAGTCCTATGGAATGTGGGGAATCAGGTTTGTGCTCGCTGGTGGAGATGTCGTCGTTTGGGAAAGGTTGATAAAAATCTAATGGGTATTTGATTAATTGACTGATCCAGGTAGGCAGGTTGGGTGGTAATAGTCAGTAACGGATTCCAACATATTTACACAGTAGAACCTTAAACTCTCTATACTTCGCATGGTCCAAGTTACGTTGATTTATGGATGTTTAGTCATTGAGCACATAAAGTATTAGTATAGTCAGCAAATATTCGTTAATTAATACATTTTATAGTATCTTTAGAAAATAAAAAGTATAAACCTGTGAAAAAGGGCACTTCTTTATAAAAAATACATTAATAAATCACATATGACTATTCTTTACGGTCTAAAATTATTGTAAATATGTATAAACAAATATAAAGTCATACATGTATGACAGCACAAGTGTCCCTAGGGGGGCATAACGATTTAATTTGAAATAAACTAAATACATTTTTCTTATTTTTCTTTTCGCAAAGCTCTCAGATTCAAATCGCTGAATGTACCACAACACCAGCTTTGATAAATTAGACAAAAAGTAAACCTGTATACCCCACGGTTTATGCTCAGTACAGGGATGGCTTCGATTTGATAACATCCTACAAGAGGAGCCTATGAAATCGACCGAATCGGCCCTTCGCAGAGAAATTCAAGAAGATGCGTTGTTTGTGTGAATCCATTTCACAAAGATGCCTAATTCAACAAAATAATCCCTTGTATCAATATTAAAATAAAAACATAAAACCTCCAGGGAAAAGATTCTTTTAAAAATATTTTTTATTCAAAAAAATATCTCGAGCTTTCGGGCAAGTAAGCCCTTCTACGGGAGAAACTATTTTACATCCTTAATACGCCAATAAAATAATATTTAAACTTAAATAAAGTTATTTAGTTGTTTACATTATGCCTTAAAACAAATGTAAACAACTAAAGAACTTTATTTAAGTTTAAATATTATTTTATTGGCGTATTAAGGATGTAAAATAGTTTCTCCCGTAGAAGGGCTTACTTGCCCGAAAGCTCGAGATATTTTTTAAATAAAAATATTTTTAAAAGAATCTTTTCCCTGGAGGCTTTATGTTTTTATTTTAATAAAAATATCATAATAAGTTTCTTCTCAGAATTCGGGACTTCTCCCTGGAAGCCTGATATTTTTACTTAATAAAGCAGCCTAAATACAATATGGGGAATCGCCAGATATCATTGCTATGAAGAGCTACCGGCGACGACTTTCTTTACTAAAAAGATATAAGCTTGGCGAGCTTACAGACAATAACGACCTTCAACAGGCTGTAATACAAGTTCGCACCTGAATAAACTTCAAGGTTACTCCACGGATCTTAATACCAGAAGTACCATCTCAATTCAAACAGATGATCGGCTCCTGAGTCCTATTTCTGGAGCGAGATGTGGTCATTGAAAATTTCTTTCTTCCTCCTTATAAATGATACAAAATAATTAGACAAATAATCTGGATTCAATCGGATAGTGCCCTAGAAATTGTTTATCTAAAAATCTGGAATATTAATGAAATTTATAAAATTACAGAAGAATCTTTCCATAGTTTCGTTAAACACCATCACTAAGAGTAAATTTTCAAGTTCAGACTATAGAATCAACATACAATAGTTGTGAAACGATATTGTGGATTAAATTGGAGAAATCGCTTGAGAAGGTTCACCATTGATAAACCAAGCCTTCCCAATTCTTTTTCAGTTTTAATAATTATAGAATTCGCGCGCGCGAAAAACAAAAGCGTTGAATATTTCCATCCTTTGAATATTGTTTTTATAAATGTTTTATTACTACAATATGTTATTTTTTTTACTATACTTACTTTACTATTTTTACTATAACTCTTTACCGCAGAAAAGTTTTATTTGAATGGTTTAAATATTATGGAAAAACTTATTGAAAACACATTAAATCAAACAATCTCACATTTATTTCTATAGTTCTATAGAGAGATGGTACTATCTTTATTATAAAACTGAAACCAAAAAGTATCAAAACAAATCCAAGTAAATGAATTAACCGAGACGAAACAACAGTACAAGGTTTTTTGTCTGTTGAAAGACAATAACCTAGGAAAGACAATCCCTACAACCACACACACATTGAAAATAACATTTAAAATATGTGGAGGAGGGCCTGGCTCATCAGTGGGTGAAACCTTCCAGGGGTTTTGTCAGTTTTACCAGATCGCCACGATTGTTGTATTGATCCTTCTGTTGAAATACTCCCACTGTGGGCTGAAACTCGGCAGAAGTAAAACCACGGCCAAGAACAATACTTTAGCACCTGCTCAGTGGATATTCTACAAGTAATTGGGTAATTGAAATTCTACTTGTAAATGGGTCAAATTATCTTGACAACGAATGTTATTTTTATCTATAGGAGCTTATAGCCTCGTGATACTATTCAAAATTTTAAAATTATTTTCTGATAAAACATTTATCTTTTTTCAGAGGCACCTGATTAAGCGAATGCAGAAACATATAAAAGGCTCTATGAACATGTATGGCGATCTTTTAAAGCTTTCAAGTCAGCCGGACACTTGTAGCGTTTGTCGTACTGGGGTTCTAGAGTTGCAACCTCGCCGTACCTCCTTGCTGCTCCAGTTTAGCGATCTAATAAAGCTCAATATTTTTTTTACCTTTTGTTATTGTGAAACCTTTATTTCAGGCTTTGTAAATCCCTTTGTTGTATATTGCTCCACGTAGGTAGCTAGGGATATTACGTGTTGTACCACGTAGATGACAACTTTGTCAATTGCAAACATGTTTTATAGGCACACTATGAATATTGCACTGGTTTCCTGATCAACATCTGGTCGAAAGGAAGATTTTTTCTTCAGTTACAGTATAAGTTTTAAGGTGAAAACCCATAGTAGAAACAATATTTTCGTAGAAGATGCTATGTACTTGCACACGTCCGTTCGATCAACGGAGGCGCCACAAGAAGCCCACAAAGTTACAAATAATGTTAATTCTGCCAAAATAAAAAATTCTCTCTATATTAGTTTCTAAATGTCGAGTCGATAATATTAAAAGGCTATTTTTTAAGATTTGGAAGAAGCAAGAGGAGAGGAATCATGGGTGTGTTGGGGACGCCGCAAGAAATTTCACCCCGAGTGTCTGAGCATGTCAACCTGGTTCATCCAGCCATTTGTATCCTTAATGGTTGCTTTAAGTCAGGTTTTCCATTCATATTTCAAAGACATAAATATAAGATCAGAAATATCGAGTTGATTAGTACCGAGAATTTAAGAAAAATAGTGTGTGGTTTCTCTTACTAAGCCACCAGGCCATCAACAGGCGGTATCTTAGCTCTAGAAGACTGTGTACATATAGAGCTACTAGATGACGGACTTCAGTCCCTGTGAAACCAGAAAGAAGTTCTACTATCTTGAGATACTGGCGGAGGAACATCCGGGGTGTGACCGCCAAAGTCACCTCCAAGTTAAGCAACAGCGGCGGTAATTACAACTCCTAATATGGCGCCCGCGTGACCGCAGCCGGTGTCCTTCATCTGTCCTGGGTGTCACACGACTTTCTCTGTCCACCCGGGTGGTCTTGTCCCTACCTTGGGGCTCTTGTCTCCACTCTAGTATTATTGTTTTCATCCCGGAGATCTTGTTACAATTCTGTAGCTCTTGTCTCCATCCTGGAGTTCTTGTGTCCACCCGAGTGATCTTGTCTTCATCCTGGAGTTCTTGTGTACCCCCGGGTGGTCTTGTCCCTCCCAGGGTTCTTGTCTCCATTCTAGGGTTATTGCCGCCTCATTCTAGAGTTCTTGTTACAATTATGAAGATCTTGTCTTGATCCTAGAGTTATTGTGTCCACCCGAGTGGTCTTGTCTACATCCTGAAGTTATTGTGTCCTCCTGTGTGATCTTTTCTCCATCCTGGAGTTCTTGTGTCCACCCGAGTGGTCTTGTCTTCATCCTGGAGTTCTTGTGTCCACCCTGGAGGTCTTGTCTCCATCCTGGAGTTCTTGTGTCCACCCGAATGGTCTTGTCTCCATCCTGGAGTTCTTGTGTCCACCCGAATGGTCTTGTCTCCATCCTGGAGTTCTTGTGTCCACCAGGAAGTTTTGTCTTCATCCTGGAGTTCTTGTGTCCACCCGGGAGGTCTTGTCTCCATCTTGGAGTTATTGTGTCCATCCGAGTGATCTTGTCTCCATCCTGGAGTTCTTGTGTGCACCCGGAAGGTCTTGTCTCCATCCTGGAGTTCTTGTGTCCACCCGGGTGGTCTTGTCTTCATCCTGGAGTTCTTGTGTCCACCCAGGAGGTCTTGTCTCCATCCTGGAGTTCTTGTGTCCACCCGGGAGGTCTTGTATCCATCCTGGAGTTCTTGTGTCCACCCGGGTGGTCTTGTCTTCATCCTGGAGTTCTTGTGTCCACCCGGGAGGTCTTGTGTCCATCCTGGAGTTCTTGTGTCCACCCGAATGGTCTTGTCTCCATCCTGGAGTTCTTATGTCCACCAGGAAGTTTTGTCTTCATCCTGGAGTTCTTGTGTCCACCCGGGAGGTCTTGTCTCCATCCTGGAGTTATTGTGTCCATCCGAGTGATCTTGTCTCCATCCTGGAGTTCTTGTGTGCACCCGGGAGGTCTTGTCTCCATCCTGGAGTTCTTGTGTCCATCCGGGTGGTCTTGTCTCCATCCTGGAGTTATTGTGTCCACCCGAGTGATCTTGTCTCCATCCTGGGGTTCTTGTGTGCACCCGGGTGGTCTTGTCTTCATCCTGGAGTTCTTGTGTCCAGGGTGGTCGTGTCTTCATCCTGGAGTTCTTGTGTCCACCCGAGTGGTCTTGTCTTCATCCTGGAGTTCTTGTGTCCACCCGGGTGGTCTTGTCTTCATCCTGGAGTTCTTGTGTCCACCCGAGTGGTCTTGTCTCCATCCTGGAGTTCTTGTGTCCACCCGAGTGGTCTTGTCTCCATCCTGGAGTTCTTGTGTCCACCCGGGAGGTCTTGTCTTCATCCTGGAGTTCTTGTGTCCACCCGAGTGGTCTTGTCTCCATCCTGGAGTTCTTGTGTCCACCCGGGTGGTCTTGTCTTCATCCTGGAGTTCTTGTGTCCACCCGAGTGGTCTTGTCTCCATGCTGGAGTTCTTGTGTCCACCCGGGTGGTCTTGTCTTCATCCTGGAGTTCTTGTGTCCAGGGTGGTCTTGTCTTCATCCTGGAGTTCTTGTGTCCACCCGGGAGGTCTTGTCTCCATCCTGGAGTTCTTGTGTCCACCCGAGTGGTCTTGTCTTCATCCTGGAGTTCTTGTGTCCACCCGGGTGGTCTTGTCTTCATCCTGGAGTTCTTGTCCACCCGGGTGGTCTTTTCTTCATCCTGGAGTTCTTGTGTCTATCCTGGAATTATTTGTCTATCCTGAAGATCCGGTATCCACTCTGGTTATATTGTCTCGACCGAAGAAATCTGTTTCCACTCTGGATTCCTTTCCTTACCCTAGAATTCTTGTCTCTATCCCCGAGTTTTTGTGCCGACCCTGTATTGTCTTTCCCGGAGCTATTGTGTTTATTGCGTTGTCCTTGTGTCCATCTCAAGAGCTCTTGTGCCGACTCAAGAATTCTTTAGTTCTTGTATCTTCTCTTGAGTCCTTGTATCTTTTCTTGAATTCTTATGACTACATTCGAGTTCTTTCGTCCATTTGGGAGTTATTGGTTCTATCCTGGAGTCCTCTGAATTTCTTGCTGCTACCCTGGAGTTCTAATGTCCACCTTGGAATTATTGTGCCTGTTTTAAAAGTTTGTATCCAACGTTTTATTCAATCATATTCACACTCTAAATACTCTTTTCCATCATGGTTATATAGAATTGGGTGAAGTGCATAATGTCACCTTCCGACCAACTACGTACAGAAAAGAACCGAGAAATATTCAGGGAACTAGTATAAATTACTTCGTCGAAAGAGAAATGCATTTCCGGCGAACTCTGGGATGGTTCATCCATGTACATATTCAGTTTTTAAATTTCAATAATTTGATATTTTCACTCTTATCATTATTGTAATTATACCAAAGTGCTATTTTAATCAGTCCGTGCATGGTGTAGAGTGAACACACATGTATATTCACTCTACGTCAACAAGTACATTGGCGACCTCAAGGATCTATTACTAGGCGGCTCAAAGAAAGAGGGCTGAGCTCACGACGTCCGTTGCGCCAACTACCCATGACCTGTGCACACCGTCAAGTAGGCCTGCAGTGGTACCAGACTCATTCAACCTGGGATTAAACTAACTGGAATGGTGAATCCTGCTTCGAATTGAGCCCCGATGACCAACCAAGACTTCCAAGACAACGGTGGGATACCAACCTGATTGTTGTCTATCACACGGCCTGACAACCGGGACTTATGGTCTGGTTTTCCATTCTTTTTGATATCTGGACCCCTTTAGTTGCCATTCCCGTCACCCTTACAGCACGGCGGGAGGTCGACGAGATTCTAGTTTCAGTTGTGCTGCCCTTCATATCACGGCATCCTGGACCTACTTGTCATCAGGATAATGCTCGACCGCACACGGCTCCTATTGCTTGTTTTCTGGCTTGTCCAACATCTTGGCTAGCAAGGTCGCAGGATCTCTCCCCAATTAACCGCGTTTAGGTTTTGATGGGCAGACCCTCCAACCAGCTCGGGATTTTCCCGCCACGCGACAGGAGTACTCTATTAATCAATGCGAAGCAGAATAACAGCTTGCAAAAGGGCCAGAGATGGACCAATCCCTTATTGATTAATTCGCTTGTATGTATCTCTATCTTCTGAATAAAATATTCGATTTCTCTGATAATTTAATCGTTTCTTTTCTATATACAGGTATATCATATCTTCCAAATTCTCTCCGTCCCATTGGGATAAAATCCTTCTTGGTGCGTCGTGGTTTTTTTTTTTTTGAGACAAAGACAATTTTATTTACACTTGATTTTCTCGTGTGTTTTCAATAAAGGTCACTGTGAATAATATATTTCAGAGTTATTGTCTGAATCCCGATGTACATGCTGAAAGGTAAAATTTTCTTAAGTTTTGTCCATGAGTGCATTTTGTTACTCTCTTTACTATGGAGTTGTGCCCAGATGGTTTAAAAAGAGGGATTGGACTTGCTCCATTGCACCGGGAAAATCCCATGGTCATAGATAGATAATAAATGAAGATATAAATTAAGTGTTTTAACAGAAAGGCCGGTGTGTGTGTAAAGATGAATCAGTGTCGATGACGTCCTTTTGAAAGGATTTTAAAATATTGAGGAAAGTTCCGAGATTCGTAATTTAAACTTGAGTGTCGAAATACTTGGCCAGGACTGAGGTTGGTCTCCTGGCCCTCCTAGCAACAGAATAACTGATTTAATAATAGGGAACGATACTAGGTTATCGATTCTTGTGAAATTCAGAGATATTGAAAGAGAAACAAAATCCTTATTGAAACAATTTTAAAAATCTCTCAAATTAAGATCCTATTTCAGTACAAATTATATTAATCTGCCTAAACTTGCTGTGGGAGGATCCACCACTAGGCTCTTCCAATATACATATTTCAAATTGCAGTAGGTACAAATTACTCTGATGAAAAGTACCACGAAAACAGCTTCAAACCTTTGATTACAAGTTCAACTATTGTATTGACAGTTTATATGGCCAGCCTAGCCCGGGTAGTTGGCATTCGACGTCCCAGGGGTACTCGGGTTATGTCTCTCTATGGCCAACCGGCATTTGAAGATAGTTTATCAGTTTCCATCGCGTAGGAAATTACAGAAAAATCTATAAAATAATTAATCACCTTCTACGCAATATTTGTTTGAATAATCACCTGGACCAGAATATTATCAAAAGAGAACAAAATCGTGAAGCGAAGAGTTTCTCCTCACGATTTTGTCCTTCTTTTGATCATATTTATTTGTTTATTAAAGAAGCGTATTGAAGAGAACGTGATCCATTACTTGTAGGTTTATTGTAAGTGAGAGTACACCTATCTATACCAGGGATAATTAAACTAGGTTGCTCTTTTTGAGCGGTATCTAATAAAGTTATTTTGGAGCAAGAACAGGCAGATATTCGATTCTATACCAGGAATACATAAAGTATGGAATTGTGATAGAGGGGCTCTTCGTAACATGTCGATTAAGACAAAATAACACAATTCTATATAGTCTACTCAAGACCTACCAGATAGTCGCAACCAAGAGTTCTGTCTCCTTGGTCCCAAATGCACAATTCTGGTAGGAAAACAAACCGTAAACATGGACCTTATTCCCGAAAAGCTTTCTTATCAAAATTGTATCTGTGACTCGGGTGAATGGAGAAACGCAGTCTTCAATGATGCTATAACCGGCAGGTCTTAAATCGAATATGTAACGACGACTTACTACTTTTAGCACCATCAGAGTTCACACACGGTAATAAAGTTTGAATTACTCTAAAGCCTTTGTGGCTCTTTGGTCTAGGGGTATGATTCTCGCTTTGGGTGCGAGAGGTCCCGGGTTCAAATATGAAATATTCAAACGCTAACGGAATAGCAATGTCTGAATAAATATAATCGTTGATTTTTAATTATTCCAGAATTGGCGTAAGCCATCAGCAACTTTTAGTGACACGATCATTTTATTTATCCACCTGATCCCAGTAAATTGTAATTTTTGACCTATTTTAAAATATATATAAATGCTCTAATATTAATTGCTATTCCGTTATCGTTTGAATATTTCATATTAAAACTTGGGGGTCGGTGGAAGGATGGTCTAAACCGTTGGTTTTCGACCGCTACGACCCGGGTTCGATTGCCGCATTGGGCACTCTTTTCTGATAAAAAAAAAAAAAATTAAAAAATGCTCCAATGCCCCCGATTCTTGCAAAATTCCAACCCCACCATCGAGTGCAAGTAACCAAACGGAGCTCTGGCACATTTGTAACTTTAACTTCGAAGTGAAGCTTTATCAGCAAATATGTGGGTCCCCCAAGGGCAGTCCACTATACCTTGTAGCAGCTAAGGTGGTCATGAGCAGACTGGATAAATGGATCAATGATCAGAAATATCTGAGAATAAAAATGTGGTGGAGATATGTTGATGACATATTTTGTGAATATCACCACGAGGATGAGCTTTTGATCTTGGAAACCTTGCATGGGTACAATAGCCACTTTAAATTTACTATGAAAACTGAAAGCAATAAAGTACTACCATACCTAGATATTCTTGTAATTAGAATTACTGAAAGATACTTCAGTATATTATAAACAAAACCTTCATATTTACACTTCAGATCATACAATCCAATAGGACATAAAATAACAGTTGTCAAAACGCTTACTAAAAGAATCCAAAAACCCATTGTTCCCTGCCTGTTTTTAAGAAACTGGAAAAAGAAAATATCCTCAAGAACCTTAGCCTAAGAGGTTATTCTTCACAATTTATCAATAGACACAGTTTTAACGCCTCGCAACATAGAGCAGCTAAAGTATATAGAAACAAATGCATTCTCCCTTATTCAAAATGTAATGAAAAATAGCACATATTCTTCGCAGACAAGGAATTCAAACGTATTTCAGTAACCATCAATCCATAGGTCAACTTCTTTGAAATCCCATTACTAAATCTGAAAAACAACTGGAACCTAAATTTCAAACCAATACAATTTACTCAATCCAATGCCAAGACTGCAATGCTACCTACATAGGTGAGACAGGAAGATCAATACAAATTATACTTAATGAACACAACAGAAATATCAGAACCAAAGACCAACGTTCAATGATCTATCAACACATCAACAGACCGGTCACCAATTCAACATAACAGAAACCAAATGCCACTACAAAAATATTAGAACAAATATCAATGGTTACTCTTAGAATTTCTCATTTCCAATGAATATAATAGCATAAACAGGAAGATATATTTACCATCACAAAACCGATATCTCAGAAGAAATCAATAGATCAATTTTATAGGTTCTGGTTGCTCTAAAAATAGACATATTCCATAACATTGTTAAATTACATTTCAATTTTAAATTTCAGTTGTAAATATCCACGCTGCGCGCGTTTGTATTTGTAAATATTTCTTGTTAGATTTAGTCGATATGTTTTTAAGCCCGATTATCGCGCTTGAAAGCTAGAAATTTTAAAATAAGAAGAAACCCATTGTGAGGAAATATTTTATAATTTTAAAAGTTTTTCACATTTTCATCATGAATAGACATTTGTAAATGCAAAGTCGAACTGCTTTTCACGCGTGTATACATGTGGTGCACTTACAGTAAAAGCAGTCGCCTACCTCTACCCACCACGATTATCATAGCCTGTACCACGTGTACTAGGGATAAGCAAAAAAATAATAATAATAATAATTAAAACTTTCAGAGGAATTAAAAAAAGAGGGCTCGTCCGGGATTTGAACCCGGGACCTCTCGCACCCAAAGCGAGAATCATACCCCTAGACCAACGAGCCACAAAGGCTTTGGAGGAATTCAAACTTTGTTACCGTGTGTGAACACTAATAGGACTAAAAGTAGTAAGTCGTCGTTATACATTCGATTTAAGACCTGCCGGTTATAGTACCATTGAAGACCGCGTTTCTCCATTACCCGAGTCACAGATACAATTTTGGTATGAAAGCTTTTCGGAAATAAGGTCGTTGTTTACAGTTTACCAGAATTGTGTATTTGGGAGCCAGAACTCTTGGTTGCGACTATCTGGTAGGTTGACTGTATAGAATTGAGCCATCTCCTGATCGTGCCACTGATGGCTTGTGCCAATTCTGGAATAATTAAAAATGAAAGATTAGTTTATATTTAGTCTCTCTCATACAGCAACCTTTAGTGGCACGATCAGAAGATGCCTTTTTTCTTAAAACTTGTTTTGCTCTTGTACAACCCTTGATACACAAGCTTATATCGGAGACTTGATTTGAATTTAAAATAGTTTGACGTGTTTTTTTTTTTTTTTTTTTTAACATGAAAAACTTCTATTTATCAAGTGGAGAACCATCCCAGCGGCTTCACCAGTTTAAACACACTTCAGCCCATTGTACTATTATATGAAGCTTATTTGCTTCTTTGCACGTTTTTAAATAATTTACTTTTGGTAGTACTCTCACTTGTAATTATTTTTAGAAGTATTTCTGCAGTCCTATGTCCATATGTTGAGGAAAGGTATGCAATGATGACCCAAACAACGATTTCAAAATCCAGTCATCCAAGAATTGTTCCTACCTCAACCCATGACATAGAAGACCTTGGGACATCACGCTACCTGAACCCTATGTCTTCCAAGTCAGTTGTGAAAGACGTTCTTTAGATGTCGTTATATTGGGAATAGACAATTCAATATATTTTATTGACCCTCTTAGTCTATTGTTACAAAAATGAAAGATAAATGTGATTATTTACAATTTGGTGGTAAAATATATAAAAAAAAACTCTTCTCAGGTAGGGAGGCTCCTCCACCTTGAGAGAGTCCTCCTCCAGACAAGAACAGGATCAATTTGAACCGCTTATATTGGGAATAGAGAGCTGAGAGGACATAAATTTGTGATACATCTATAAGTTCATACTTATAAAATAAAAGGATTTAAAAGCGCGAATGTTTCTTTTATTGAATAATAAAATAATAAAAGAAACATTCGCGCTTTTAAATCCTTTTATTTTATATGTATAGATGGCGCGTTATTGCTTTGTGTTAAGTTCATACTTGAAATATAGTTGCAAATAATTATAATTGAATTTTAAAAATACATAAAATTATTTTCAGGGTTTCTTTTATTAAAAAAATGGGAAGCAGGCTTTCACTCGGTCGCGCTTCATCAGGCTACGGGCTCCACAAAGGCGTGTAACACACATACAAATTTGATTTGGTTTTAAATTTATTTCTGTGAATCTCTATTATATGTATGTTGCACGCCTTTACGGAGCCAGTGGCCTGATGAAGCGCGACCGCGTGAAAGCTTGCTTCCCATTTTTTGGATAAAATAAATTCTGAAAATATTTTACCTCTATGAGAGCTTACTACTAATGATCATTTTTTTATTATTATTTTATCTTCAGTTTTTCTGCTCTTGAGTAGTTCCTGCCGTTTTCTCTCCATTAATTTTAGCCTCCATAACTTTTCCATCGAACCATTTTCTCAATATATATTCCATATCAATTTTCTACCTTTTTTTCTTGATGGCCTTCAACGGGTCTGTGTTTTCTTCTAATCTTCTCAAGGCTTCTTCATAATGTTCCTCCCAACGCGCAACACCTGCTGTCCTGCATACAGTCCAACAAAAACGACCTCTGGGAAAACCCCAAATTGACAATAGAAAAACTGAGACTCCTGTTGGAGATCGTCTGAATTATATCAGATGTAATAAACAACAACAACAGGCTTTTCATTCCTAATCTTATCAACTAATATGATTCTCTCTTCATTCTTCTTCGGATACAGATTTAAAATTATTTTTTCCTTTTTTTTTCAGGTTTCAAAGTGTCGTCTTTATGATTATTAGAAAAAAAAGCGCAGAATAATTTAATCTTCCATATAAACCAAAGAGTCCAATACAAGAGGTGGCTTGAAGACGAAACTGGTGAAACCACATTTTAGACACACTCATTTATCCAGATAATTCTAAATGCCTGCTATAGGAATTTGCCTTTTGAACACTTAGTCTTTTTGATGAGGTATAGTCTTCACCAGGCTGACGGCAACCAACTGCCCGAAACGCGAACGTAATTGACCTTTTGTTATTGTTTGTAAACAAAAAAGGGTTTAATCATTTTATATCAATAATATTTTTCTAAATAAAATTTTAGGTAATATTTATCTCGATATATATCCGTAGCCATCTTGTAACCTTAGGTTTCGCTATCAGAAGATGTTGGTCTTTGGTCCAAATGGAATATTTGTTGCTCACTGACGCTGCAGCACGTGGCTCCCCTAGCGGCCAGATGGGCGGGTTGGAAGGCAGCCACATTGTGGTTCCATTCCTGTCAACACTCGGCCCTGCCAAGTTTTGTTTCAGTCGCTGAAGGTTACTCTTCAATGACCCCCTTTTATAACACTAGGTAACAATCGATTCACCATTGGCTAGACAAATATAGCACACACACACACAAAAGCCTTTATTAAAACTTATTGTCTTATACAAGGATTCACCGCGCAATCTGCCAGGAAAAAATAATTTGAAAAGTTAGTGTTATCCATATTTAATGATAAAAATTGAAAAAAAGGCCCGAAAGATTATTCATGACTGTAAAAATTTCACCAGCACTCATAATATTTTCCATGAAAAAATCAATATGAAAGAGCTAGATTATGCATTAGAAAACACTGACCTAAACAAGACTCCTGGGCCAGATGGAATCCATGGCCAAATGATATCAAACTTGGGCAAAAATGGCAAAGAAATACTTCTTGATATTTTCAATAACTCCTGGAAAACTGGAAAATTGCCTCAAGACTGGAAAACTGCAACAATAATTCCTATTAAAAAACTTGACAAATCTGCTGATGACCCAAAAAACTATCGACCTATCTCCCTCACAAGTGTTTGCTGCAAATTAATGGAAAAAATTATACTCAGACGACTTACCTACCACCTTGACACAAGAAATCTCTTACCAGAAGAACAATATGGATTTAGGAAAGGACATGGGACAATAGACCAACTCTTATTTTTCACACAAAAGGTAAAAGATGCACAAAACAGAAAACCAACTAACCACACCTTAGCTGCTTTTTTAGACCTTGCACAAGCTTTTGATAAAGTATGGAAAAACAAGTTAATTACAAAATTATACAAGCATTTCAAAATTGATGGAAAAGCTATCACTTGGATAAATGATTTCCTTAAAAATAGATACATCAGGGTCAAATATAATGGAACTCTATCTAAAACCTTCAAATTGTACCAAGGATTACCACAAGGATCAGTCCTTAGCCCAACTCTCTTCACCCTATTTATTGCAGGCATAGAAGAAAAAATTTCAAATAAAACTAATATTGGACTTTTCGCTGATGACATTATTCTATGGAGCAGTAACACTAACTGGAAAAAAGCTGAAAGGGATTTGAACAAGACTCTTCTCCACCTAGAAAAATTTGCTAATAAACATAAATTAGAATTTAACCCCCAAAAATCTGAAACCTGTCTTTTTACTACCGATAAGAAACTATACAAAATAAGGCCAAAAATTATTCTGAAAGAACAACAATTACAATATAATAAACATCCTAAATATCTCGGCTACACCCTGGATCCAGAAATTAACTCCAGTAAACATATTGAAGAAGTTATTAGAAAAGGAAAAGACCGACTAAAAATCCTGAAATATATTTCAGGAAGAGAGTGGGGAGCCGATGCAACCACACTAAAATTAACTTACACATCTCTAATTAAACCTATCCTGGAATATGGATATCAAATCTATGGTACAGCATCTGAAACAAATCTAAAATCACTGGAAAGGATACAACTAAGTGCAGCTAGAATTATTACAGGTCTTCGAAATACCTGCCCTAATGATATTGTACTTTACGAAGCAGACATTATGCCCTTAAAGGATAGAAGAAGCTACAATCTGCCAAAATATATAAACAAAATCAAAAGTTATGGAAACAAACACAGAACTTCCAATTACATACTTAATTGGGAATCCAATCTAAGACTCAAAAAAAAAAAAAGAAGGCCCTCTCCACCTGGCCAAAAGAAATGGATTTTTAAAATATAAAGTAGAAAAAAATTATTTAGCAGAAAAATTTCTCCATGCGAACCACTACAAAATGTTATTTTTAATGCCACTTTAAATGACCCACTAACAAACAATGCCAAAATCCAGAATACTTAAAACAATTATCATTAGAAATAATTAATAACATTCCTAAAAATTAGTATGAAATAAAGTAAGTAGAGAAGCTCCTCTACTTACTTTATTTCATACTAATTTGATCAGGATTAGAGTTAATCTATTAAAAATAATAATAATAATAAATAAATAAATTCCTAAAAATGCAATAATTATTTATACCGATGGTAGCAGAGACGAGCTAGGACACACTGGCAGTGGCTGTCTCATCAAAACCACAAATGGCATTGAGAAAATGAACAGAAGAAACCCAGATTTTTTTGCTCAGTCTTCAGATCAGAACTTATAGCCATCTATGAAGCCTTAAAATCCATCAGAAATACTAGTTATCAAGATATCTGGATTCTCACTGATAGTAGAAGTGCCATACAACACTTGAGTCACACAGGGGAACTTAGAGACAAAGTAAGCAGGAACATAATTGGCTATCTCCAAAAACTCTCAAAAACCTCAAAAATTCACCTTCAATGGATACCCTCACATGTTGGAATTGAAGGCAATGAAGCTGCTGATGTGCTAGCGAAAAAAGGCACAAAAGAACCCTTGCCACAGAAAAATAAACTTACTTTTAAAGAAATAGAAACAGTAGCCAAAACAAAAATAAACAAGAACTGGAGGATCCCACCTAAGCACAGTTGGTACAGTGGAGTGAACCCAGGAGGAGCTCTGAACATCAGAAATAGACAGCATCAAACAACACTAACAAGATTTAGAACAGGCCATCTCAAGCCATTGAAGATAGAAAATAATAACAAAATCTACCCCACTTGCCCAAAATGTAGCTTGGCACCTTCAGCTCCAGAACACATTTTGGCTTGCATTAGATGCACTAAACAGGACCTTTGGGAGAGGCCGCTGCTCATCATAAAACAGCTCGAGGAGCATGAACTCATGGAATTTGTGTAATCTTTACACAAGGGGATAAGAAACAACAACAACAATGATAATAATACAGATAGCATACACACGAAAAACGCTTTTAAGTCAGTCTCATACCCGGATTTGTATGATAGGTCCAAGAAAAACAAAGACACAATAAATCATAAATACGTAAATAAAGCACAAATATTTACATATGATACCTGAATACATAAGCCTTTATCAAGACCTTTCATCCTATGCTAAAATTATTCAGCCAAATTTTGTCTAAAAATAAATGTAAAAAACTTTTAGGTAAAATTAAATGTTGGCTATATATATTTAAAAATGAGGTATTTTATAAAGGATTAGTAGTGAGGGTACCAGTACTAAGACAACCAACCACAAAAGTACACCAGAGATTGCATAGCGCGCTAAAATGGGTCGCAGCATTAGTCGATTTCTCGATCGGCCCGCGCCGTCGAATCGCCAAGCCATTTGCCCTCTGTTGTGGGATTACAGAGACAGCGTCAGGGGCGATCACATACGCAGGGCAGGTCGCGAAACCGATCGTAAACAGCGGCATATGCCAGAGTTGCGTCTAAGAGCGGCCGCTAATTACCGGTGTTAACCATGAGGTGAGGAGGCCGAGTCACTCGGGTGATCGGAATCCTCCGCGCGGACGCATGGCTTAAGTCTATCCGAAGCCTTTAGGAACTCCGGGGAGGCTCGCCAAGTGCTCCTATTGAAAATAGTCTTTGAGTGACCGCGGAGTGTACCTCAATTCTTCTGCACAGGTGGAAAGGAGGCGGAATCTAAGGGCATCAAGGATCTAGCACGATATGCGATAATCAGTTCCTTCCCTGTCAGCGTCACAGTAAAGGCAGGAAGGATCGTCAATGATGCCTATCCTGTGGGCGAAGCTGTCCGTCCACGTGTGTCCCGATAGTAGGCCAACCACGATGTGCTCGCTCGGCACGATGTACGCATACCTTTTGTCTAAAAGACTCATTGGAGTAAGGCCAAAGCAGGTGTGGATAGAAGGAGCTAGAGAGAGGAATCTGCTCTCCCATGCTTCCCGCGCCCGCCCGTAGATTGCCGATTTTACAAACGAGAAAGTTTGTAACAGCTTGGGTTAGCAGACTCCGCACCCCGCTTTACGAAGGTGTTCGCACTGTCATTACCCACATCTCACTGTGGTCCTTGATCCATTGTAAGGTGTACCTGTTCTCATTGCTATTCAATCGCGAAATCAGTAGCAGAGCTCTGTTGATAAGGTGATTCCCAGTTTTTGAGTTCAGAACTAACTTCACGACCGAGAGGTTGTCCAGGAGGAATCCTAAAGTTATATGATCTGGTAAAGTGGTTGCGTTTTCAAGTGCCTTAACCGATCCAAGGGCTTCCGCTTGAAAGACAGAACAATGAGGGGACAGGACATGAGATTCACGCATTTCAGGTTCACAATCGAGACTAGAGAACTTGTACAAGCCGGCGTCAACTCCATCTCTGGTTTTGGAACCATCTGTATAATATGCCACGTGGAAGGAAATAGACGGAATATTACTGGGAGCGGAGTAATAGGGGGGGGTAAGGGAGGGAAGTGGAAAGGGAGGAGGCTCGAGTGGAATTTCAGCGTCACCCAAACCATACTTTTTCAAGTATAGCTCATTTTTTGCCGCGATTTTCAGATCGAGAGGAAGAACTCTAGAGAGGGAGATAAGAACAGCTCTGAGAAAAGAGAGCCGTATGTAAATGGATGATCACCTATAAATAACTAATATTTTCTAAGCAATTATGCACTTGGGCGTTTCCTCTGTGTAGGAAATAGGTCCCTAACAAAAGGCTTGTTGTTGTTGTACTATGAATTGTGCGTAACACGGACTCCTGGAGCCACGTATAGAAGTCGCCAACTAGACGGGCGTCAGACATATGGACTATCTCATCTTCGCTGGCAGATCCTCCGATGGCCGACCTTGAAATCGACCTCTGATATGGTTAAAGACACTGATTTACGAACAGGAAAAAAGTAAGCCCTGTAGTTTATATCGACTGTAGTAATAGTATAGGCAATTAATTTTACAGTGTTTCAGGTAGGCCAGGAGCTTTCGAACTAAAAAACGAGGCCGCTATCTAAAAGTAAGGTTATAGAATGGACATGTGTGTATATAAAAAGAAATGAAAACTTACTATTAAAACGTGACCTTAAACAACTAATATTTACACGCCACGCCGAGAAGAGCGGTTTTTAGAACGAAGGTTCCCCAATTTGTCAATAACTTACAGTTAAATATTATCTAGATGTTACTATTGATACAGTACTCATATTTGGTTGCTAGAGCCAAGCTTGTTGCTCTCCCGTGGAAGCCAAACGTCGTGAGGTGACAAGGCGATATTACTTTGACAAGCAAGGTTGACAACGCGACGTCCTATTTGCATAGCGACAACGAATGTAGGGACTAAATACAAATTCTACAGGGATGGCTCATCAATAAATAAACCTCCATGCCTGTTTAATGCCACCGATTTTCAAGATGCAGTTACACCTGTCTATAGCGCCCCCTCTTGGGACTCACCAAAATAGGGTGCTATAGAGAGGGGGTGCTATAGACAGGCCACTTTTAATGTAAATCGCATCGTACTACGTATTTAAAATCGGGCGCTATTTAGAGGGGACGCTATAGGCAGGTTTAACTGTATTTGGATAATATAGGTCAGCCAATATGCAGTAAACCTATCTTTGGAGTTTCCATTTAGTTCCAAGCAAAAATGTTCTTGCAAGACAAATTGAGTTCTAAGACATGTTAAATTTGGTTTCAATACTATTAGTTGTTATGCAATTTCGATGATACTCTTAATATAGGATATTCAAAAAACAACTGTGCATAACCCGGACTCCTGGTGCGTACAGGTAAGATATTCAACACATTTAGCTTTTTTTTTTTAGGGGTTTAAAAAAATTTAGACATCAACGCGTTAATCAAGTTCAAATGCCTAAGAAAACTAAAATATGGTTCCCACTAAAAATCGACTCCTAATAACGGAAAACTCTCAACACAGGTGAATTCTATGAGACATGCTTTACTGTATATTAAAGGTATTATTTACATTTTTTTACTTGTTGTTGTTGTCGTGTCCAATGAAGAGCCTCAGGTATCTCCGTGCATCTATATTTTCTACCTAGAATTGTGAAATAAGCCCATAGAAATGCGAATTTTGCTTGATGGCTTAATTTCTCAAAAAAGAGACGTCATTTTTTATTATAAGTTAAAAAAAAAAAACTTTTGAAAAATTTGCCTAAAGGTTTAGCAAAAATATTTCTTACATTATGGTTAAGCTATAGGGAGATGGTAGGTTTACAAATAAATCCTTGGAGAACATTACTTTTCTGTAAATAAATCACGAAATGCTTGTTGTTACAAAAAAACTTAGCCATAGCCACAATGATTATTCTATTCCATACCGAAGGTTATTTAATTAGAAGACATCCAGAATTTAATACCGCGAGTGTTCGGTCAAAATGGACAAAATACAATTTGGGTATTGATCGGAAATAAGACGGATCGTTATCTGAGGAATGAAAACGAAGATAAAAAAAAAAAAAGAAAGCACGTAGCCAAAACTAAATAAACGAAAATAAAACTAAGAAACATATCCTGAAACAAGAATTCTATACCAACAAGATAGTACTAAGCATGTAAATCAAGTATGTCAAACTCAAATCCTAACACGGGCCAAATAAAAAAGTAATAAGATTATGTGGGCCGCAAAAAAAGAAAACAAGTAATTAAATTTTTATAGTAACATTTATGTAGGTTTATTTTAAAAAATACTAATAAGAAAAAAGAAAGTAAAGTTAATATTTTCTCCCTGATATTTGGCATCTCTTTTCTGCTACCATCTTTCCTACTTCGGGGGAAATCTTGTTCGCAGTGATTAATTTTAAAACTGACCCAAGGTGAACGTCAGTAATTCTCGATCTGATTGGAGACTTATTTCCTTTCATAAGTGAAAATAACTGCTCGCACCGATAAGTACTTCCAAACATGGGCATAATTTCATATGCTAATTTTCGAGTGTTTTCAAATCTGGCTGGCAAATATTTGTAAAATTCAGAAACGCCAACTTCAATGAATTTTGCTTTTAAATCTGAATCGCACTGGATATCTATTACCTCCATTTGCATATGATTAGGTACTGATTCTATATTTATCGAGAAAATCGAAGAAAACAAAGCAAACTTGCCTTCCAAAGATTTGAAATCAGAAAACCTTGTTTCAAATTCATTTCTAAGACTTAAATTTTTTTCCGCATATTTTTGATACGATGCAGTTTCACCTAAACTTGATTTGTACATGTTGCATGTCGGAAAGTGCATTAAATCTTCGTTTTTCAACTGCTTTTCCCAAAGAACCAGCTTACATTTGAATGCATTAACTTGGTCACACATGTTGGTAATGATCTGATCCTTTCCTTGCAGTTTCAAATTTAAATCCAACAAGTGTTTTGTTATATCAACCATGAAGGAAAAATCTTGCAACCATACTTAATCAGAAAACAAAGTGATGTCTTGATTCTTGGTTATTAAAAACTGACATATTTCTTCTTTCAAGTCCCAAAATTGTTTGAGAACCTTGGAGCATGATAGCCAACGTACCTCAGTATAGTATGATAAACCTGAATATTCGCTTTCTAATTCAGTTAAGAACAGAGAGAACTGTCGCTGATTTAAACCTCGAGATCTTATGAAATTGATGAATTTTTTGATAGGTGTCAACACATTTTCCAATTTTATTACCTTCGTACATAATACTTCCTGATGTATAATGCAATGCGTATGATGAATATTGGAACCATCAGAAATTTCACTTAGTTTTTTTCGCAGTAATGCTACGAAACCGTTGGTTTTTCCAGTCATTGAAGGAGCTCCATCTGTTGCTACAGAAGTCAATTTTGATTGAGGTAAATTGTATTTTTGCAGAAGATCATAAACGCAATTAAATATATCTTCTCCTGTAGTAGTGCCATGCATCGGTACTAGTTCCAATAATTCCTCAAAAATATTGAAATCCGTGTCGCAAGCTCGAAAAAAAAAAACAGAGCTACGCCCCCAATGTCCGTACTCTCATCACAGGCAATGGAAAATGCTTCGAAACAAGATGATTTTTCTTTTATCTGATCATTTAAATTTCTGGCCATATCAGTAACTCTTTCCACAACGGTATTTCGAGACAAAGATATTGCTTGAAACGTCTTCACACTTCCAGGACAAACAATTTCTGCAGCTTTAATTAAACATTCCTTGATGAAATCACCTTCAGTAAAAGGTTTTGAGTGTTTAGCTATCATCTCCGATAAAACGTAGCTTGCATGCACCGCCGCTTCACTCTCTTGTGATACTTTAGTAAACATAAACTGTTGTTTTTTCATTCCCAACTTGAACTCTTTTAACTTTTCTTGTCTCATTAAACCTTCGTAGGTATCATATTTTGATTTATGTTGCTCATAATGACGTTTAATGTTATATAATTTTGGTACTTATTTAATCGTAGAAACTTTCTCCTTGGGATATTAAAAATATAAAGTTAAGTGCCAGGAGAAAATGTTTTTTATTAATCGAATACACGAGCAGTGACTGCTCGTGTATTCGATTAATAAAAAACATTTTCTCCTGGCACTTAACTTTATATTTTTATAATTTTGGTACACTAATAGCATTATTACATATCAAGCAGATGATTTTATCTTTTACTTCAGAGCAAAAATACTCTAATTCCCACTTTTCTTGAAAATTCCTATGTTCGTCAGCAATTTTTTGTTTAGTTTTACTGCCACTTGGTTTTGATGAAGACATATTGAATACAAAGGTCTGAAAAAAAATTAGTAATCGCTAACACAAAATAATAAAACGTTTTAATTAATATTTAATTTTTTTTTAATTAATATTTTTAACTTACCAGACACAGAATAACTGCACAAATTATTGAACGTAACTTAAAAAAAAAATTTTTTTCTAGTACTCCGAAAGAATATTTTCTTTAAACTTTAAGGCACACAATACTTATGGTGATGTACATATGTTATGTATGTAGGTATAATATTATCAAAACTTACGACTTATGTATGGCGACCAGTGGTTCGTTATTAATAAAAAAATTATGTATAATTACAATTTTTTAAAAATAGGCTACAAATTTTTATTAATTTTTTTTTTAATTTATAAAATTTTTTTTATTAAAATATATTGTCTGGTGGGCCGCAAATTTATTTGTTGTGAGCCGCATGAGGCCCGCGAGTTTGACATGCTTGATGTAAATAGATAAAAACAATGTAAATGAGATCTACCTCTGTGGATATTCTTCATTTCAAATACTATATGATCTAGGCTGCTCTTCTTGAGTGGCAAACACTAAAGTTTTCTTTGAACTGGACTGATTGAGTTGATATATAAAAAAAAGACGATCCATTGAATATAATTCTATTAAAAATTCCTTCGAAATATTTTGAAAAAACTTCTTTTCTTTTACAGATCCAGGTACGTCTTTTTTATAAAATGGATTGATTGTATTTGAGAACTATTTGATTTCAAAACCAAGATATTTAAAGTCTCAAAAATTCTAATTTATTTTTAAATTGATTGTATTTTTTATTTTATTATTACAGAAACACGAAGTCTATCAGACTATTGCGCTATATTAGAATTATTTATCACCAATGCATGCACAAAGCGTTCACAACTCTAAATTTTTTTAGCTCTAGCGGACCACAATCAACCTTTGATTTTAAGTCAAGTCAGATCACCTACTGTCGCTACAAAAATTCTACTTATCGCATGGCTCCATTTAACCCCTTTCACAATCATATTAATGAACAACTTGTTCGTCAACAACTTTTCAACCCAATAACCCTACAATTGTGACAAAGCACTGTAACCTTATACAAGATCACAAGTGAAACATTGCCTAGGAAGACGATCAAGTCTATATCCTCGCTTTGCACCTGGATCTAAGTATTTGGTTGCCTGTGTAATACTTCAATTGCATATTCTTTAACCCCTGACCCTTTCCAACGCCCGCCAACAATCTCTTAGAACATCATTTTATTTTTTATCATCATTATTTTTTTTTATCAAACAAAGGTTTTATTTAAATTTCTCTTTTATAATGAATATCATAACTTTTAAATTAAACATATGTTTTATTTTTTATAATTTTCAGATATATCCAAACAAAACATCTTGTTATAGCCCTTTTTAACCCTCACAGTTTAAATTAATTAACAGAAATTTTAATTACTTACCTGTGTTAGAGAGGCTTTACCCGTTTAAACCCGGATAAACCCTTTCACTCCCGGGGCCCATCTATGGTAATTTAAACCAGCAACCTTATATTGTATAATACTTATAACAAGATTGTCATGTTGTATATAGAAACCCATCTATAAATAATTACACGCATGATTGACATGTGTCATTGCATCACCATATGTAATGTACTTTGTACAAACTGAGGATGAATAAATAAAACTATGTAATAGATTAAGAGCTGAGCTAAGCAAGAGATCGAGATAGAAATCCAACAACCCTAAAGAGGAATTTGGCAGGCCGTTGCCATCAGGTCCAAAGGGTGTAGAAAATACCGCAGACACCCCACGACCTTTGTACCCATTCAAAGTCCAAATTCTGGCATGTCTCCCCCCTCGGCAAAGATATATAAAACATCTGCCCTAGCCAAAAAAATAGTCACTTCACCATCGGCGTGAGCCCTCGTCGGTTGTACCCAGGTCCACCTCATCGACCATGTAGAACAGTAAGAACTCTTCTATCTCCATCTTGCTCTTAGCTCGACTCCTATCTGTTCACGGAACTTTCCTACTACAACTGTGTTTCTTCGTTTTTTGTGTGTGGACATTCCCAAGCTTTCCACTCTGCCTCGACCACAACTGCCTGTACTCTGCGAAAACTGTTAAAGGTCCTACAAGGTGCAGAGAGGTAATGGAAAACTCTCCACGCCCTGACTGTCCCTCTCGGTTACTACAGGTTTGACCCTCGGTTATCACATATATACTTTATTTTTTAGCTTTTTTTAAGGTAAAAACTTTAATAGGGCTTAGAACTGGGTGTCATTCTAGACTTCTTCATAAAATGGACCAATGTTCTAGTATTATTACAAGAGAGAGAATGCATTATTAACAAACACAGACACACACATAATAAAGCAATACATTAGCAAGTCAGTTCGATATTTGGCTATTTTCAAATTCTGGGGTCTAATTCATTCCAGTTTAAGCTATCAATTTTATATCTCAAAATATGTAAATTACTTCTGGTTTTAATTTGTATAACCTATATTTTAAATTGTGCAACTTCATCTATTCCCTTACTTTTTTTCTAAATTTATTAGTTTTTTTATTAAAAGTCTTTTAATGAAGAAGAGTGAAGGTACCCTTCCTTATATTTATATATGCTGCTTGAGTGAATGTTTCGCCAAAAGAATCTTTTTTCTGCCCATCAAACTCGATGCATCAATATTATTATCTAATTTTTTTTTTTCTGGCTAAAAATAAAGAAATAAATGAGTATAGTACTTAGTTGATTTTGCTTTGTTGAAAATGTGACAAAAATCAGTTTCAGACTTGACATTATTTTACTGTTAAAAAATTGGTTTAATATTGAGGAAACATATAAGGTCTCTGGAGATGAGTTTCTTTTATTCCCATTAAACGTAATCTTGAGCATCTCTTCTACAGGAGTACATAAAAACATATACAGTTAAACCTGTCTATAGCGCCCCCTCTTGGTACTCGCCAAAATAGGGTGCTATAGAGAGGGGATGCTATAGACAGACCATTTTTAATGTAAATCGCATCGTACTACGTATTTAAAATCGGGCGCTATAGAGAGGGAGGCGCTATTTATAGGGGGCACTATATACAGGTTTAACTATATATTAAGAATAAATTAACACAAAGCAATAACGCGCCATCTATACATATAAAATAAAAGGATTTAAAAGCGCGAATGTTTCTTTTATACATAAAACGAACTTCTACTGTCCTTACTGCGATGATATATTTTGTCATCGCAGTAAGGACAGTAGAAGTTTGTTTTATGTATAAAAGAAACATTCGCGCTTTTAAATCCTTTTATTTTATATGTATATATTAAGAAAAAAAAAAAAAAGGCATCTCCTTATCGTGCAACTGAAAGTTGCTGATGGCTTGTGCCATCTATCGGAATAAAAATCAACTAATTGTTAATTTTTAATTATTCCAGAATTGGCCAAATACCATTTCTTGATTAATCAAGAAAAGCTAACCTAAATATATATATATATATGTAGACCTATATATGGAGAGATATAAGCACAGCGGGATTACACTCTACAGCACAGTCTGCAATCCTTCAAGCAACTCTTTGCACAATAAAGTGAGGAGTTGTTCCATTTTATTTATAGCTTCAGCCGAGAAGTCACAAGTTCTAGAAAATTCATTCAAAGAGTTGCCAGAGTTGTGAGCTTGCACAAATTTAAAGTCTGTTTTAGACCTAGAATGATATTAAAATATACTTTTTGGGACTTAAAACTTAGGTTTATTTATAACCAGAGCATTTATCATTTGAATGGAGCTTACCTTGGGTTCGCTATAAGTGAAGATTCACCATATTCACAGTTTGTTACCTGTTTTCACATGTGTAGACATGTGGTGCACTTACAGTGCATGATTATCATGGCCTGTACCATGTGTACTAGGAATAAGCAAAAAAAAAGAAAAACAGTTTGTTACAACAATGATTTACTGTAGCTTACATTTTGCTGCTGCTCAATTAGGGGAAAATAGTATTTAACTTATCCAACAAAGATATCTGAAACTCTACCCAAACACAACACAAAGATAGAGAGATAAATCACACATAAATACAAGAATTGAGATTTATTGCAAACTCATTTTATAGAAAAACAAACAAAATGCCAATTTTGCCAATATAAACCGAAATGGTGGAAGGGGGGAGGGGGGGGTGCAAGGCAATGACCACCTGAATCATCATCATTATGATATTTACAATAAAGGGGCACGCATTTACATATGGGCTGGCTGTCGGGCACTGCAATATTTACATTGAATGGCTGAATCAACAAACATAATGGAGAGTGGAGAGGTACATGCTAGTGGGTGTCTAGAGGTAGAGACTGGC
This sequence comes from Cordylochernes scorpioides, assembly GCA_030710605.1. NCBI lineage: Eukaryota > Metazoa > Arthropoda > Arachnida > Pseudoscorpiones > Chernetidae > Cordylochernes > Cordylochernes scorpioides. The sequence continues at coordinate 62,503,452 of CP092866.1, forward strand.
GGCAAACACTATGTCCCTTTTCAGCAGTTTGATGGCTGCACATAGAGATGTTGGGTTGGTACTATATATTTAAATCTTGTTAGATACAAATATAGGTTCTCATTGAGATTGTACTCACAGTCAAATTTCCCGTCTGTATGTGTGGGAATGTTTGCCCAACAAAAATTGTTTCAACAATGGGTTTATAAGGTTGAGATGATAGAAAAAATCCTTATTATAATAAAAATCAATTTTTACCCAAAAAAATATATAAATTTATCTCACAACTGGCTAATTTGCATATTCCAAGGTGCCGGCAGTGATTCCTTGCGTAGACTTAACCCTATATACACTCATGGACACACAAAACTTGAGGAAGTTGTACCTTTTAGCAAGTATATCGAGATTCAGACAAATAACTCTGAAAGATATTCAATACATAGTGACCTTTATTGAAGAAACACGAGATAACCAAGCGTAAACAAAACTGCCTCCTTCAAAAAACAGACAACCAGCAACATCAGAAACTTTCCATTTCATGTTTTGTCTAAGAGTATACTATTATAATTTGATTCAGAAAGGTCAAAAATATTTCTATAAGGAGAGAAAGCAAATGACTATAAATAGACTTATGCATACATACAATAGAACCTCTGAGCAAACACACAGCACAGTTTTCATCTTCAAAATCCCATTTTTACCTATTTCTACTTACTCTCTAAAAGTCACTTTGGCTCTTGAACTAGGTGCTGTCCTTTAGAGAGAGGATCTATTGTATACCTGTAGTAGTCTCAATAAACTCGTGTGTATTTGAACATTTCTTAATCTTACAAATTTCCTTAACAGTGAGTTACAATTATTGTGAGTCGACCTTTTAATTTTTAAGGAGTTCATGTGAATAAACCAATTCTGTGCAGAAAGACAGTCCTAGGGAGAACTGAATCCTGCCAGGGGGGTAGATATAGCCATCAAATAATATCTGCCAATATCTAATGAGCAGACCAACAGTCAGTGATGGGGCTACACCTCCAAAAACTCACAATACAGGGGGATTGGAAAAATTACGTGCTGACGACAATAAAAGTAAACACCACCAACCAACAGTTACATCTGAATCCATATTAGGGTTAGTAGCCAAGTTGTATGTTCTCCATGTTAGGAGCTGCCAAGTCTGAAACTATGTCTGACTGCCACAGTACCTACTTCAGATTCAACAGCAGACATACATTCATTCACTGTGAAGTTACCCAGTTTTTAGGCACTGAGATAAGAAGGAAGAAGAGAGCAATAAAAGTGGGGCAATTTTTTTTTTTCACAAACACAGACAGTCACTCCTATGTGTCAAACTCACATTTGGGTGTAAAGCAGCAGAATAACCTGGCACAAGATGGGGATTGACTCAAAGCAAGACACAAAAAATATCACCAACAAGCTGTTGATTGACCCAAGCCAGCAGGTTGGATGCAAAGAAATATCAAGGCAGCAACTTACCTTCAAAAAACTTCACTTCGAGATCCTTGTTGCCAATGGTCTTGGAGGCCTGTGCCATTTGCCTGAGCAATTCTTCCAGTCGGCGCATGCACCGGATGATACTCCCTGTATACACAAGTGCCACATTGGGACTAAGTTTTGTCTTCCCAGTGAGTTGACTGTGTGTCAATATTTATGTCATCTGGAGGGGGAACATTCTTTAGAGCAAATTGAAAAGAAGAAATGACCCCCCTCTTACTCTCTCAAGTAAACTAATATGATCTTCTTTTTAGATTACAAACATGCCCTGTATAAATGATGGGCAAAATTGATCATATTATCAAGAGTAGGACACACACACACACATATGTAATTTAAAAAAAATGAGCATTTAAATATGGCAGAGCACCATCAATTGAAATATATATCAACTAAACATTGATTTAATTTTATTCCTGAGTATTGGGCATATACTCTTCCTTGATCCATCAAAAAAAAACCCTTTAAATGCTAATTTGAGCGATCAGGAAATTTATTTTTCATGCCTGACCTCCTCCTCTGTGGAGTATATGTGGTGTTGGACCCAAATAGAGAAGCAGACTTACCTTCAAAGACATCGGTCATCTTGCAGATACTGAGGAAGGAGGAGCCGTTGCACCAGGAGAACACCACATCCATCAGGTGGGGCTTGAAGCTCTCCACAAACTGGTTCTCATCCAGCGGAAGTCTAGCTTCTTGGCTCACCCTGGCGATCATCCGCGCCAGCTCCTGCACCAGCCTGGGTGAGTCCATTCCTCCTCACAATCATACACCCATCCAATATAATCCAAACTATCCTCACACCACCAATGCTGCTAAATCTCAGTCATATACTTTACTAGCTGAATGACCCGGGCAACGCCCGGGTTTTACCCGATTAAATGCTTTTATTAAAATACTATTCGTTATAATTATAAATTGGCGCCGTGGATGTCATTCTTGTATAATATATAAATGAGTTTTAAAAATTGTAAAAAAAAAATGCATCAGCCGGGAATCGAACTCAGGGCGCCCGCGTGGCAGGCGAGCATTCTACCACTGAACCAAAAGCAAATGGTGACAGAAGTGTCTCGCGCATTGGCGGCACCAAATGATGGGGGCAAAGGTGGCGTGATCGTAGCCGACCAATAGGAGGGCGCCATTCCAAAAAAAAAAAGCAAACCGCGACAGAGGCCAGGAATGACGCTCGTAACTGTATATAGAATGTGGAATGGCACCTTAGATCAGTCCATCGGGGCTCAAATATCATCCATTCTAGTTAGCAGCCCCGTAAATAAAGATATTTCCAGATCAGTCCTGCGGGGTGGAAGGAAGTTTTGGTGGAGTGTAGTATAAACTTGAATTTGACAACCAAGAACAACTTTTTTTTTAAACTAATGTATAAATCTAATGAACCCCAATTTGCACAAATCCAATCCCATCAGTGATTGCAAGCAGATAAAAAGGGTTCAAAAACCTTGTAGGTGCAAAAGTCAAATTGCTTTTAGTAGAGATCTATGTGGTTAATATCATCATTTCCAACCCTTTAATAAACATTGCATAAATTATCAGGCAGATTTACATATTCATGGCAGTGACTACTTCCAGAACTAACTCATATGTCCTGTCAAATCGGGAACAAACACACAATTTATATGTAATTCTACTATCCTAAAAGCTTATATTTATAGTTTGCTTGAATACCATTTCTGAGATTCCACCCTTCAGTGTAGCGTACATAAGCAGAATCGTCCATTACAGCATTAAAGTTTTAAGATGCAGTCTGGTAGATTAAATTTACAAAACCTCTGGGGTATTCACCACATGAGCCAAGCCCTCCCAATATTTTTCCTCACTGTAAGGACAGTATAAGTTTATTTTATGTGTAAAAGATACAGCCATGCTTTAATTCTCTCATTTCCTATAAACAATCATTGTCATTTCTATAGAGATCCATATATAGTTTAACTTCTTTAATTCATCATTCTAAGGGATGGGTTAACCCTGTTGAGTAGATGTTGAATTATAGTTGGTTAGACTGTATTATATTGTCCCCCTGTATATGTAAATAATATAAAGGAGATACAACACTGTTTGGATGGGGGGTAATTTTTAGCGTCATCTATTGAAATATATATTAACTAAACATGGGTCAACAGATTGTACTTGGCTGGTACCTACTTTCATACAGACAAACACCATAATCTGATAGTATGTAGTAAGGGAGAGAAAAAAATAAATTACACAGTGAGGTACCACACCTCTACTTTCCAGTATGTCTACACTACTGAGCACATCAACAACAGTTCTGGTACCTGCATGCTCCGCAGGGGGCCACGCAGTTCATCAGTCAAGTTGGGCATTTGGTTAGACTTCTCCTGGAAGACAAAGCAGCTGATGATGGCTGCAATCTGGGGAGGTGAAAGTTCTTTGAAGACATTGTGGAACATCATCTCTGTCAGCAATAGCTCATCCGCACTGCACACCACAATACAGTTTATGGAGAGACAACTACAAATGGACAATCTAGAGCACAGTTTGTAGAGTGGAGATGGTCAAGGTAGAAGCAATAAAGTGATTAGGTCAGTACGGTAGATCAATTCAAGTTTTTTTTTTTCTCAATGCATAGAAGTAACGGCATTACAGTAGAACTTCCATGAGAGGGAACCATGTGTTTTCATCACAAAAATTCCCATTTTTACTAATTAGCAACACTCTGGTAAAAGGACATACAGTAAAACCCCTCTATAGTGAACCCCATTGGGACGGGACTTTTGGTTCACTATAGCCACGGTTTGGGTATTTAAATTTTTTTTGAGGATATAATTAAAGGGCATGCGCAAAAAAAAAAAAAGGCTACCTCTTAATATTGGCTGCTTTTTTCCCCTCTAAAAATTAACCTATTTCTATATATTAAAGCTGAATATTACAATAAAAACAAAATCATGTGAAAATATTGCCTTTTTGATCAGTTCCTCTGATAATTTAATTAGTATATATGCAACCTGCCCCCCATATGTAAAAAAAATCCAAGAAAAGTATACCTTATATATAAAAATTAAATAAAAACTTTATTAATAATATTTTAAAAGGTATAAAAATATATTTTATATAAATAAATATTATATTACAATATAGGATACAAAGGCTTACTTGAATAAGTCTGTTATTTTTTCTGCTTTAACATATTCCTCAAAAATTTGGTTTCATATCTAGCAAAGAAATCTTCATTTTTTAAAATGAAGCCTAGCTTGTACTAACTACGTATACAAGGCTTCTAAAAGTGGATAATGACACTGACGATAGCGGCAATAGTTGGGATTGATTCCTCTTTGTAGCATTTTTTTTTTTATATAGTCTTCTTTTTTGCCCCATATCGTAGAAATGCTACTTTTGCTCATTTTCATTTTCTTCCGAAGTTCCGCTTGCGATGTACCACTCTCAATAGCTTTTATGATGGTTAATTTCTTTTCAAGTGATATCTTGGTACGAGCGACTTTTTCTTTGGCACTTCCATTATCTTTTAAAACTGGTTTTAATAATTTAAATCATGTTTTAAGGAATTTTCCTAATGTAGAGTTAAGAAATTTTGTTTTCAATAAGGCATGAAAAATTTATAAAAGAGCGCAGTATAAAAATAGAACGTAAATAAAAACACCCAATGTCGCTAAATTCTTTGTTTTGAATTGCGATCTGTGAGCTAGAGCTCACACAAAATTTTAATTAGTTTTGAAAATTATAATTTTGGAATTTTAGAATTAAAATTAAAAGTTCGTTATAAGCATGGTATTTTTGATAGAATTTAATATTTTGGGACCAAAATTGGGTTCGTTATAGCGATAGTTCGCTAGTTTGAAAAGTGAAAAGTTCGTTATAACGATGGTAATTTTAATGGAATGGAATTGGGATTTTCGATGAGTTCGTTATAAGGGAAGGTTCGTTATATCCATGGTTCGTCTTAGCGGGGTTTTACTGTATCTCCATAAAGGCTTAGCAACTGAGGTTCTTTACAGAGAAGTTCTACTGTATTTTCATATGACCTTATCCACAGATTTAGCTTTCATACACATCTCTAATAATCCTTGAAAACTTGAGAGATAAATTCTTTCTAGCTTCCTGCAGAGGTTGCTTGTGTGGATTTTCCCCTCCCATCCAAGATATCCACACACAATGTTCATCTCACTTGAAGTTAGAACATTTGTACAGAAGAAGAGATAAACATTCCCCAGAGGGGATTTACCAGGAGATCTCGCAGGCAACGCGACCCTTCAGCTCCACCACATCTGACTGGGTACAGTAGCCCAGCCTACGCAGGACACGCTTGCGGCAGGTCAGGTCCTCCATCTGGAGCAGAGATTTCTTCTGTTTGAGTTCTGAGGCCAGCTCCTTGATCTCTGCCACCAACTGGACAACACACATTCCATCTTCACATTTGACACAATGGTATCATTGACATAATAGCACATGGTAATACAATTAGGAAGAGCCAAATATATTTGGCCAAGTTGGAAATTATGTTGATATTAGGAAGAATCACACCTCAAGTTAGCTACCATAAGGTCACCAGATGAACTACAACTGATGGTTACAAACAGACCAAATTGAAGAAAAAAAAATTTCCCACCAAAGGTTGACTTAATGTATACAAACAACAATACAGCAAAGATAAGTTTATCAGAGTTTTCCCTTTATTTAAGGTCAAGATCACCAACCACCACTTTCTTGTACTATAAGCTATTGAAAACTACCTTGTTGTTATATGCGTATTTCACTAGTGAAGTCTCAAGATTTTTTCCCTTTGAAGAGTTTAATAGGAATCTCCGCTGCATTATTTATAGAGTCAAACCTCTAGAAATCAACTTTACCCCAAGGTGCCTCCTGTTTAATTACTATTGGTTTAATTTACTGCACTGACGCCTGCTGATTTATAATTCAAATTCTCTCTTTAGTGTTGAGTTTGTCACAACACAAATATATTTTTTAAATATCTTTTTGACATATATTTAATGATACAGCAGAACCTCCCTTTAGCGGACACCTCTCTACAAAGGACAATTTTCATTTGCAAAATTACCAATTTAGCAACCCTCCGGTAAGAGGACACATCTCCCTAAAGGACACTTTGGCTCTGCAATTAGGTGTTTTTTACAGGGAGGTTCTACTGTATTTCAATTTACATTTCTTTATAGACCTTGTGTACCAATGGCTAATAAATTGTTTGAAATATTTCAACACAATATCAGATATAAATAATTTTTTAGTTTGCTATAAGGTAAGACCTGTCTTGAGGGTTTTCCAGTCAATTTTTAGTGGGAGCTGGCTAATTTTACATTAGTTTGGTTTCCCTTAGGCATCTGATCCTGTCACATCTGAAGTTCTAAGCCCCAATGGTTAAAATATATGTTGAATATCCAATATCAAAGACCAACATTAAATCTGTAAGGAGAGAAGAGTTTTAGGCTGATTGCAACCAATTTTATCCAACCTGTTTTAAGAATCAGCCAGTCTTGTGAGTGTATTTTTGCTTGGAACCAAATGGAAACTCCCAAGACTATATGACAATAAGAAAAATGTGTCTGCTTACTGTGCCTAACCCAAAGGACAACAAGAGAATGTGAGAATGGTCCCCCCGACCCCGAATGTGTCTGCCTTTGTCATTAAGACTGGGAGCTCTACTCAGTGGCAGGCCGACTTAGCTCCAAAATAAATGGCCGCCTCTGACATGAGGAACAGACGCCATGTGCAGCCACTCCTAACATGGAGTACAAACGCTGCTCATCCTGTATCCCTGGATTAGGAGCCCTTACAGGGTACTACAGCCGGGCTAGCTGAGCCCAGGTTTTTTAGTGAGCTTGTTACTGTTCCCCCTCCTCCTTTTTCATCAAAGCTTGCGACCATCAAATAATCAAACCTAATGTCTTGGAAAAGATGGTTCCTCGTATGAGCAAACATTTAGAAGTTAACTTGACTATATGCAACATTGGGAATTTTTTAAAGGAATGATTGGTTGTTAGTGCTGTGCTAGACATGAGGATGGCACTATAGGATTTGGTGAGTTGTACGCAACACCTACCTTGGCCTTCTTGCCGTAAGAAATCAGAAGCTGTTCCAGTCTGGGATGTTTGTGCAGCTCGTGGTTCAGCATCCGCTCCTCAAAGGCCTTGATTTTCTGCAACACCAAGAACAGTTAGAAGCCCTGTCCACAAAAACACTACATCCCAGAGTTGAAAACATTCCTGCAGCATAGAAGAGACAAACTAAGAGAATAAAGAGATGTGGGGCAAAAAATTTACTTCATTCTCCTACATTATAATTTCTATCAGAGTAACACCTGTCAACAGCAGTCATTCTCCCCAACTTGTCTAGAGGGGTCAACTTTTGAAAAGGTCATAATAAATTTTCAACATACTTGATAAGGATCAATTTGGATTATCTATATTAATAAAATGCAAATTTCTAAAGAGGACATCACTAAAAACTTTCGTTACAATGCATCAATTTCAACCAAATTTTCAACATTTATGTAAAACGAGATGGAGCAGGTTTTGCTTAACATCAAAATATTTTTCCTAACTTTAAAATACATAGCTTTGCTGTTATCGATAAAATACAAAAAAATTCAACAGAGTTAATTTTATTTATATATAAATACAAAAAAAAAAATTCAGCAATTCATTCAACTCAATCTAAAAAAAATATTCAAAACAAGCAATTTTAAGATAACACCATATGTAAAACAGTCGGCCAAGAAAACAACGATATTACATCTTTCTCACATATTCACACACAATCTTGATTAATAATTAAAACTAATCTTTAGCATTGTTTATTATACTTCATAATATATAATATTCGTTAGGCAAACTTTCACTCGGATAAAACCCGGGCGAAGCCGGGTACACATCCGCTAGTAGATTATAAACACAAGGTAATATGACCAAATCCAAATAAATAAATAGTGTGTGACATTTTGGTAACAGCATTGTTACCATCTTCAGACAAAAGTACTGGATGAAAAAATATATCACTGCATGTTTAAAACATGTGGTGATATATTTTCTCATTCAGTAATTTTGTCTGATGATGGTAACAAGGCTGTTACCAAAATGCCACACACTTGTATTTAATGATATAGTCTGCTTACATTGTATTTTTCAACATACTTTTCACCTCTACAACTCTGCCAGTAGCCACAACTCCCATATTTCACAGGTCTCCCACAGTGGCCAATTTAAAATATATTTTTAACAAATATTTTAAAAAGTACACTCATTAACAAAACTTAAGGAAGTTGTATATCTTTTAGCATGTACAGTAGAACCTACCTGTAAAAGACACCTAATTGTAGAGCCAAAGTGTCCTTTAGGGAGAGGAGTCCTTTTACTGTAGAGTTGCTAAATTATAAAAATGGTAATTTTGCAAACGAAAACTGTCCTTTGTGGAGAGGTGTCCACTAGCGAGGCGTCCGGTAAAGGGAGGTTCTACTGTATATGTTAGCAGCAACATCAAAATATGAAGCTTCCTTAAGTTTTGTCCATGAGTGTATTTTAAAATATTTCAAAAAGTAGCAGATAAAATTACATTTTTTTTTCTTTTGTTTTCAACTAAGATGAACAAGAAGGTACAGAGCATCAGGATAAAAATTTTCAAAGCTTATCAAATACAGTTTTCATATATAAACATTATTTTGACGACCAATCTGAATACAAACAGTATTTTTAAATGAAAGTAAAACTATTTATTGAATAAACTTAAAAAGGGAAGACTTTTTTAAATATTGAGTCAAAAATGATTAAAATGAAAAGTTGAATAATACCCACTCCCCCTTTTTTTGTTATTAATTAAAATCAGATTTTTCTAAATGAACAAATCAAAAAATAAAATCAATATTAACAAAAATAGGGGAGAAAATCTGAATGATTTAGTGGGATCACAGAAAAAGAATTCAAATTATTGAAAACTTCCCATTATCAAGGTGTTATTCTATTGACCTTGGAACAACAACAAACAAAGGAAGCAGGGCATACCTTGACAATATCCAGGAACTTGGAGTCCGAGATCTTGAGGTCCTCCACAGGGTCCAGCAGGGGCACTCCCCGAGGGAACTTGCGGTGGATCTCCTGAATGGACTTGAGCACCATCATGCGGTTCTCCAGCGGCCTCAGGTCCTGGGGGTAGTGCAGCTTCACCGCGCTGAACTGGCTGATCAGGTTCAGGGAGATAGGAAACACCTGTGCCAGACAACACCCCAGTCTTCCCACCATATTACCAGTTGTACTACATGGTCAACCTTTATTAGCTTATTTTGTAAAGTGTTTGTGAACTGTTAAGAGTTTCATTCAAAAAAAAAATAATTAAAATGTAATACATGTGTGACTCTCCCAAGGGGCAAAAAGACCAAATCCAACCATTAAACAGTAATAGAACAGTCTCTCTCATTTAAAGATTCCTAGATTAAAGATGGCATCAATTACCCAACTATCTGCATGGCCAGTCTCTTACAGATGGCTAGAGTGAAACTTCAGAGGTGAAACCTATGTGCATGTTTGTGGCTTCCATACAATTGGCTGGACTAAAAGATAAAGTATGGAACCTATGTGCATGGGTCCCATACAGTTGTACATCAAGTGTGGAACCATGGTTATAATAAGACCAGAACTTACATGCATCTCCCCTGGCTCTCCAGGAGCAACAGGCCTGAAGTCTGGTGTCTTGCCAGACTTTATGCTCTGCTTGGAGAGGTGCATCAGGACATCCACCACATACACTGGCTCCCCGGCTCTGCTGAATCCCTGCAACACCAATTCTGTGTAGCACTATGTGTAACATTGGAACCCTTGTGTGTGGAGTATCTATGGCAAAACAAACCCTCATTAAAAGTTGAGTTGACATTTTTAACTACTATGTTCTCTCAATGAACCCCCAAAATTGGGAGGCTGTGATTAAAAAAGATCATTTTCTCTCTAGATATGAAAAAGAAATTGACAAAAATGCCAGCTCTACTTCAAATCTTACTTTTTGTGAAGGACAGTCAGGATTTCAAAACCGAATTGTTAGGCTAGGATTGTTCAAGAGGGGGTGAGTTTGTCAAATAATTGAAACTATTGGGGTTGTCATATTGGAACTTTCAATTTCAATACTATAATGACTGTTACAGCATTGAGGACAACAAAAAGAAAGTGTATTACAGAAAGGTGAGAAATATTGGTGCTATATTTGACACAGCATAGTTTAACACAAGTTGGGTAGAGGGGTAATTGTTGTTGGAAAAATAATCATTGTTGTGGGCCCCTAGTGTTGCCATGAAACTGGGAGAGTTGTCCAGACCACACAGTCAGGAGGTGTCAAGAGTCCTCTGCAGAGTTAGATGGATCCAACTAGAACCTAACAAGCTAACAATACAGAATTACCCCAATAGTAACAGTGGCATGGCTTTAGGAAAGTTTTGTAGAATCTAGACCAATGAACGATCCTTTGATCATTTGTCTGTGCGGGGATTCATACCTTAGGAGGGAGGATCTTCTTTTGGTAGTTGACGATGATGCCCCAGCCAAAGTCCACCTCTCCCCTCTTGACCTTGCACATGCGGCCTGGCTGGAGGAAGGGCACGCAGTACTGGGGCCGGGTGAGGTAGGCCTGGAACTCCTGGGCCAGCTGGGCCAGGCTCTGTCTCAGCAGGTGGTAGGTCTCCACCTCCGCTTCCTGCTCTACTTCCAGCTTGTCGTGGGTGTCTGTCAGCTCCTGAAGGCCTGCAGAGAATACTTTGTTACCTTTCTACTCTACCAAGAACATTATATATCAAGCACGAACAAAGAGAAAATCAGAATATTTATAAAAATACATCATTTTGCTAGTAATGTCTATACAGTAAAACCTCTCTTTAAAGGACACCAATTTGCAGAGCCAAAGTGCCCTTTATTGAGGTGATTTAACCGGGGAACAACTAATTATTAAAAATGGTCATTTTTTGGCAATGAGAACTGTTCTTTTTAGAGAAGTGTCCCTCAGGGAGGTAGTTCTACTGTACACACTCTCAATGGAGCAATACAAAAACAATCTGCATGGAGGTATGGTACCAAAATACTGCTGTGGATTAATCAAGAAACATTGTAGAATCTCTTTATAAATGAGGGTACAAATGGAACCATTGAAATAGTGTATTTCAGCTTTAGCATTCCATGGCCAAACTACTACTTTAGGTGGGACAGTAGTAGGGTGTCAGACTTGAGATTAGTTCAAATTACATCCGTTAAATTAAAAAAAAAAAAACTTTTTGTAAATCCAATTATCTTATGGTTATTTTTATATTATATTTTGGTCATTTTTTTACAGATCACATGAGAATGATGATAAACTAATATTTCAATGTTTTAGTCAGATGCACTACCATTACACCACCATATCCCAGATCAAGCTCGAGGAACATGGACTCATGGAATTTGTGTAATCTTTACACAAGGGGATAAGAAATAACAACACCATTATACCAAAAAAAAAAACACTTTTCAACAAGTGGAATGATATACTGTGGGGTCAGTAGAAATCACCAAGTACGTACGGGTCTGGAGCTGTGGGATGGAGGAGTGGTTCTGGAACTGGAAGAAGGAGCGCTGCATCATGTACTCTGGGTTGATGCCATCCACACGCAGCAGGTTCAGCACCATGTTGTACGACAGGTGGAAGGCGCTGTTCAGTGGGTCTGTCTGGCCCTGCACACCACACATTCCTTGAACATTTACACCAAATATGAATGGGTGACCAACCAATCAATCAAGTAGAATAGCTGCCTCTATTCACTACACTGCCATCTTTACATAGTCCAATATGTAAATAAGATTACACACATTCTTACTTTTCCTTCTCCCACTCAACAATTTGGGGCATTTTCTATCTTGTTTATTTATAGGGTGGCTTATGCTTCTTTATGCCCTTATTATTATTATACACTAGCCGAATGACCCGGGCAACGCCCGTGTTTTACCCGATTGAATTTTTGATTCAAATACTATTTGTTACAATTATAAATTGGCGCCTTAAATAAATTCATATATTAGTTAATAACTATAGCCTATGTGCTTTATCTGTCTATGTACTGTTGGCTTCCGTAGGCGTCTCTTACTGGGAAAAAGAAAGAGAGAATTCCATTTAGTTATTAACTAATATATGTATTTATTTAAGGAGCGACCCGCTCCAACACAATAGTTACAAAAACCAAAAAGCGAGTGGGGGGGGGCAAAGTCAAAAACAAAGTGTCTCGCGTAGTGGCGGCGCCATCGTAGCCACGTGATCGTAGCCAACCAATAGGAGAGCGCCATTCCAAAAAAAAAGAAGCAAACGGTGACAGAGATGAAGCATGACGCTCGTAACTGTATATAGAATTATTTCAGATATAAATATTAAAACCTTTTACAGAGAGTAACCTCATTATTACATCCTAATCCTTACATTTCCCAAGTTTTACGTGGCTATAACAACAACATAAGTACCAAGCAATTTTATAATGAGGTTTGGCTGTATTTATGACCCTACCTTAAATGGCCAAATACCTTCTTTATAGATACAATAAAATAAGACCTAATCTAAATAATTTAATAGTGTGTGACATTTTGGTAACAGCATTGTTATCATCAGACAAAGAATAAATGAGAAAAAATATCACAGCATGATCTTAAATAGTACTGTTATCAAGAAGATAACAGATAAGAAAAAATATTTAAGAACATGCTGTGATATTTTTTCCCATTTATTCTTTTGTCTGATGATGGTAACAATGCTGTTACCGAAACCACACACACTATCATTTGGATTAGGTCTTATTTTCTTGTATATATGTACCGTTCCAATTAAAAGAACGAGTAAGAATAAATAATGAGGAGATCTATTACATTAGAAAACCCGACTTTATTACTCTCTTGACCTATATATACACATCGCGCCACTCGCGGACATGCAAATATATTCACCTATCAAAAGAAACAACATGTAAACTATATAAAACAAAACAATACTATGCAAATGTCGCGAGGTATGCGACATTAAGAATAAAATTTGCATATGGAATCATTACAGCACCCGCCACCGAAGACCCATCATCACTCCTGAGATGAGACTCCTGGTGGTCCATGATAAAATTGTCCTCCAGCCATTTGGTGATGGTGATTCGGCTATTCCAGATGATATGGATAGTATAACTCTGTTTAGAAAGCGTTTTACTTTCTTCTACCTTTGATTCATCATATTCACCTATTTCTTGTACATCATCTTCCATATCCTCCAATGATATTCTGAAACATTTCTCGTAAAGGGAATTTTGATGGCTAATAAGAGACTTCCATTTTGAAGGCTCATCTTGTGAATAGCGTAAAATCTCCATTGTTAGTAGGTATAGGACTATCTTTAGAGCCATCTCCATCTTGTGATTCACTTTATCGAAATCACCTATTCCTAATTTCATATTTCTTTTTTCACCGCTTGTTTGAAACGAATAAATTCCCTTCCCGAGAGTCTCCAACAGAGTATCGTAACAAGGTAGCTCTCTCAAAGCTTCTTCGCCGATACCAGGCTTTGGTTCTTTTTTGCCAATACCAGACTCCTTAGTAGGTTCTTTTTCTCCAGCCTGGGTGTCAGGGACATCAATAATGCAATCAGAAAGTTTTTCTGTATTCTCTGAATCTTTGTCAACTTCCCCAGCTTGAGTGTTAGGAACATCCATAACGCAATCAGAAATTTCTTCTGTATTCTCTGAATCTTTGTCAATTTCCCCAGCTTGAGTGAAAGTGGCATCATCAAGATCACAGAGTCCTGCATTATCTGCATCAATATCAGCAATAACATCCTCTTTCGTAAGAGACTCTGCACTTTCAGTTTCTATAACTGACTTTTTATCAACTTGAGCTTTTTCACTTTCTTCAACCTCAACATAATTTCTTTCAACTTCAGCCTTTTCACTTTCATCTGCTTCAACGGATTTTCTCTCAACTTCGACTTTTTCATTTTCTTCAACAACAGACTTTTTTTCAACGTCAGCCTTTTCACTTTCATCTGCTTCAACGAATTTTTTCTCAACTTCGGCTTTTTCACTTTCTTCAACAACAGACTTTTTCTCAACTTCGGTGTTAGGAACATCAATAATGCAATTAGAAAGTTCTTCTGTATTCTCTGTATCTCTATCAATTTCCCCAGCTTGGGTGGTAGGAACATCAAGGCCATTAACCAAAAGTTCTTCTTCATCTACCATTTCATTCTGTTCATCGAAATCTTCCGAATCCTTTACACCGTCGCCCTTAGGCTCATCCTCAGAATCATCTTCTTCTATTCCAAGAATATCCATCATAACGCTTTGTCGCTTCACCACCGCCCTTAAGAGGCTTTCTCCATTTTCTTCAGAATCCTTTACACCGTCGCCCTTAGGCTCATCTTCAGAATCATCTTCTTTTATATTTCCACAAAGAATGCTCATCATCAAGTTCTGTTGCTCCATCATTTCCCTGAGGAGACTTTCCATGGTAATATCCTGTCGGCTGCGCCATGTTGTACCGTTCCAATTAAAAGAACGAGTAAGAATAAATAATGAGGAGATCTATTACATTAGAAAACCCGACTTTATTACTCTCTTGACCTATATATACACATCGCGCCACTCGCGGACATGCAAATATATTCACCTATCAAAAGAAACAACATGTAAACTATATAAAACAAAACAATACTATGCAAATGTCGCGAGGTATGCGACATTAAGAATAAAATTTGCATATGGAATCATTACAATATATAATCTTTAATCCAAATTGTGCTTTATCATTACCTTCTTTATAATAAATGTATTAACTCAAACTTGCCTTGTTAATCTCCGTAACAATTGTAAAGTTTATAAATATGTGGAGATTTGGGTAATAAAGAAGAAGAGAGCTTACTTTGATGATTTGCTTGGCAGCAGCGGAGTCCATCTGTTCATCCACCATCAGGATGACAATCCCTCGTTCATCCAGCCCTCGCCTGCCTGCACGGCCGCTCATCTGGATGTACTCGGAGGAGGAGATCTGCCACACCCAGCAGCCAACATACTCAGACACACTCTCTCTACACAAGAATATATTCTTCATCTCAATGTCAATACAAATTGACTAAATAACTTACCACAGTCTTTTGTCTGATGATGGTAACAACATCACACACTATTTATTTGGATTTGGTCTTATTACCTTTTATTTCAAATCTATAATCCAAATTGTACCATATCACTTTATTGGGAGTTGTTGCCCTTTCTCAGCCTGTATAGCTAAATATTTTAACTATAAAGCAACACCTGAAAGCTCCCAATAAATTTACTTAATTTTTTAAAAAACTTGCGGTAAGTCATTTATTTAATTTTTACTAATATAATATATCCAGCAATTGGCAAAATTTCATCAATGTTGTTGTTGTTGTTGTTTCTTATCCCCTTGTGCAAAGATTACACGAATTCCATGAGTTCATGCTCCTCGAGCTATTTCATCAATGTTTATACAAATATCATTTGTGCCTTCATAAAGTTTCAATATAATAAATGATAGATAATTTTTGCATTTATTTTATTTTCAACCAAGTAATGGCAATTGCTGAGAGGTGTTGGTGAAAATAAAGATTTTCTTCAGACCCAAGTGTCATTCACACTTGCTAAAAAGAAGTGTTGCCCAAGTTAAAGCTTCAACACAGCTGAATCCTTAATCTAACCAAAAAGGCTTCGACCAAGAGCAGACCAGTTGGCTTGCCACTACCCTCAAATGCACTACTCTGTTTTAACAAAACTTTCAACAAAGTGGTCCACTGAACTTGTATAGATTTTGTTCCTTAATGCCACAGGATACTCACATAGCGGGTATCCTTGCCATCAAATTTGCGAGAGGATGTGAAGAGGACAGTCCTGGCGGGCATGTTGAGCCCCATGGCGAAGGTTTCTGTAGCAAAGAGAGCCTGCACAGCAGCAAGTCAGACCTGTGTATCGGACTAGTAGTGGACACTTGCCTTTATCAGACCTTCTGAGAAGAGGATCTCCACTGTCTCCTTAAGAATAGGCAGCAGGCCGGAGTGATGAATACCGATGCCCCGGCGCAGGAGTGGCAGCACATGTTCCACCTGCGCAAGCGTGGGTCAGCACATTGTCCTACAAGGCTGGAAGCTGAGGGACTGACCTGTGGTAACTTCTTATCCTCCTCAGACAGGACATCCAGGGCATTGTTGAATATTTCCTCCACGGCCTGTTTCTCTTTCTCTGTCACACACAGTGGGTTGGTTGGTTAGTTCTCCTGGAACAGTCTTTCCTACCACAGTTGAACCTCGCTATAGCAGCAGCACTGGGACCAAGATTTTTATATTGTTATAAGCATGGGCAAAACATTTGGAACACTTTAGAATTATACGATGTTATAACCAAGTCATTGTTATAATGAGGTTCCTCTGTATATAGCAATACCCAGAAATTATGCTATAGTTAAGACCTACAGAAATGTACAACTTTGGTTTAAAACAGTAGGCTCCCATAAGTATTCATCTAAAAACATGGCTAAACTTGGTCTTTCATGGAGATGGTTCTCATAATTCAGTTGAAAGGCTTAGCCTGACATGATAGATTCTCCAAATAGAAACCACCTTCAGGAGAGGTGAGGTTTGGCAATGTTTTTAAATGCGGTCTCTCAATGGAGACTCTAGTAAAAATAATTTTAATTTTAGGCACTCCTAATTGTGCACTTAATAGCCAACAATAAATGCATGCAGTATATATCAAAGCAAAAAAAAACATGGACCTCCAAGCCAAGGTAGTAGCATATTCTAAAAGGGTGAAATAAATCTAATCAACCACCTGGAGAGGTAGCTGGGCACATGGGACATACCAGAGTTGAAGTCCAGCTTGGAGATGCCGATGGCGTGGGACTCGCAGATCTTGCGGCTGAAGCTGAACACAATGACGGGGGCAAAGTTCATCTCCATGATCATCTGCACCAGCTTGTAGCAGCCCACCCCTACACACACATGACACCTCAACATCCACTAGTCATTGCAGGGTTTCACCCTTGATGAATCTCAGGCTTTCTCTCCCTTTTTCAATCTTCTCATGGTTGTACATAATAAATGTTTCAATTTGTGCTGATGTGCAATATAAATAAAAAGTACAAAGAGTAAGCAGAGTTTCCTAGAAATAGGTGCTTGCAATTTAGCGCTTAGCTGTGGTCATCTCCAAATAGAGAGTAGTCCCTATATAAACACAGACTCTTGGAGCAGCTGGCAATCTCCGACTATCTGGGCTTTGCAAGACATGTTTAAACATAACCCCCTCTTTGGGGTTACCAAGTGGGGGTACCAAACTTGGAATACCAAGAGATTCTATGTTGTTATTAAAAACAAAGGTTAAAACAATTTTGGAACTAAAACTTGGGATTTTAGAAGTAGGTTGTTATAACCATGTTACTGTTATAACAAGGTGTCAGTGAAAAAAGAAGTCTAAAAAGAAAGAGTCAATAGCCCCACTCCAGGATATTTCACTAGAGTCCACCTACAGACTATAGAGGTATTTAAAACGATGAATAAATCTCCAGATAAAGAAGAAAGATAATAGGAACTGAGTCAGCCAGCTATGTTTAGTTGTGAAAGATATTTTTGTCACCAAATCAATATGCAGGAGGACACTTCAGGACTCAAGAATGAATGAAGGCTGCCAAAACAAGAGAGATTTATAGATTGTCATGTTACCTTGGAAATAATAGATGGGGGAACTAAGGACAGGTTCTACTCACCTACTTTCTGGTCTTTCTTCCGTTTAGAAGGAAGACCACCTGAGCTCAGAGTATCGTCATTGCTGCTCTGAAGCACGGCCATTGCCTTGTTGAAGTTCCCTTCTTGGAAGGATCCCTGGGGGCACACACATTTGTTTCTGTATGGCTCTATGGGTTCAAATCCCTCTTTGAACAAATATGGTAGAACCTCCCCAACAGGAGGGAGGCTGCCTAACAAATCAAGGACAGGTATTTCCTTGAGGTGATCCAGCTAGTAAGTATATGTTGTAACTTACAGTCTCATCCACCACCAGGTGGAGCCCCTGCCCACCAGCCGGGTAGATGTAGTGCTGGAGTGGCACCGGGCGGTAGTCAGTGTAGACCACATGGCAGGGCTGCACCACACATAACCTCACTGTAAGATGGAGTCAGAGAATACCCCCAATGTACAAATGGTGCAAGACCATATCAGCCAAGAATTGAAAAAGTCATAATGAAGCCTTCACACTAGTTTTACTTATTTGGCCTCAATGTTACCTGTTGATGAACTTTACCTGGAAGTACAGGTTTTTGGATGTAGATCTGCTTGAGAAAAACAACATTTGAAAGATTCTAGAACAAAATTACCTCACGAGAGTGAAAATGGCACAATTTGGGCTGCAGATAAAGAGTGACAAAGTCAAATAAAGGCATGTCAGCATAGAAGTATTGTTGCCTTCAACAGACATTTTGGTCATTGAGGCACAACCATATTAATGAGAGCTAAAAGCCTGAAAAGTAAAAATCATTGACCTTTCTTGATTTATCACATTGGCCAAATACCTTTTGAATCTGGAATTTTATAAAAAAATCAACGATTAGGTGATAGAAACACTGAGAAATAATACCAAATCATAATAATTGACAAAACGTCACACACTATTCATTTTTTGGATTTGGTTTCATCATCTTGTGTTTCTAATCTATAATCCAAATTGTGCCTATTATTAGTTGATAATTATTCTTATAGATGGTACAAGACATCAACTTCCAGTTGTACAATTAAGAGATTCTATTTTGGCTAATTTACCACCTGAGATTTGCCCCTATATACCAGAGGAACAGTCCCATCATTGACCCACCTGTCTGTGGAGGTAGCAGATCCACTCAGCAAACTGGGTGGCATTGGGGATGGTTGCAGACAGGAAGACATAGCGGACCTGGTCTGGAAGCAAGATGATGGTCTCCTCCCACACCACACCACGCTCCTTGTCACGCATGTAGTGGATCTCGTCAAATATCACCCAGCCCACCTCCTTCATCACCTCGGAGCCCCGGTACAGCATGCTCCTCAGGATCTGTACACCACACACCTTCTGTTAGTATCCTGTAACACCAGCCAATGGGGAAGAGATATCACAAACAGAGGCTCTGAAGAGACAGGTAGCTTGAAAAATAAGTGTTTTTTATAAAGAATACAAAAGTGACTACTAGTCTTCTTCTTTCTTATCGCCACTCAATCATATTAGGGTATCAAGCTTGTAAAGCTTGAGAGATGACAACCATCATGATTGGGTGAAGTAAAATGCCTTTGTCATTAAGACTGGGAACACTACTCAGTGGCAGGCCACTGACTTAGCTCCAAAAGAAATGGCCGCCTCTGACATGAGGAACAGATGCCATGTGCACCCACTCCTAACATGGAGTACAAACGCTGCTCATCCTGTATCCCTGGATTAGGAGCACTTACAGGGTACTATCAGTCAGGCCAGCTGAGCCCAGGTTTTTAGTGAGCTTGTTACTGCTCCCCCTCTTCCTTTTTCATCTGGGCTTGGGACCAGCAAAGGCGGAGTTGTGACTACTAGTAAATCACTATATCAATACTCTGCCTTCATCTCTTTTTTTTAACTCATACCAAGGTACGGTCATGATAATTATGGTATGTAAAAGTTTGTGACAGTTTATACTGTAAGTGCACCCTATATCTGTGAAAGCAGTTTTGGCTTGTACATAAGGTGCCAGTACCCATTTGACTACCTGTATTAACTAGTAGGGTCGACTTAAGCAAAAATTTTACTTAGGAAAATGTTCAATGCGGGATTTTCTCTCTATCGTAGTTGTTGAAAATCTACAATGTATTCAAACATGCCACAAAGCCCATCTTTTTTATAATTTCTATGTCATTCATTGGCATTCTCTTTATTGTGCCATCAGCCAATCCATCTGGTGCATGTACACACGACGTTCATTACATAAGACTGCGAGCATCCCCTCTAACTTCAGTTGATTTTAAAGATGGGGGGGAGGGGTTCTTGAATAGATCCTTCCAGTTTGCAAAAGTTTCAAACAGAAGTTTCAAACAAGTGTTTAGATATCCTTGAATTTCTATGCTGCTATAGGGTGCCAATATGATGGCTATAATTTTTTTTTTTTTTATTATCCCTAGTACACGTGGTACAGGCCATGATAATCATGGTGGGTAGTTAGCGACTGCTTTTAATATAAGTGCACCACATGTCTACACATGTGAAAAGCAGTTCGACTTTGCACTTACAAATGTGCCAGAGCCCCGTTTGGTTACTTGCACTCGCTGGTGGGGATGAACAGTTGGTATAGTAGAAAAGTTACCTCAGTGGTCATGATGAGACAGCTGGCCGTGGGGTTGATGGTGACATCCCCTGTCATCAGGCCGACGTCCTTGAACTCCTCGTAGAACTCGCGGTACTTCTGGTTGCTCAGAGCCTTGATGGGGGTGGTGTATATCACACGCTGCTTGACCCGCAAGGACATGGCGATGGCATACCTGACACACACCATCAGCCCCAATTAAGATGGGTTAGATTGACCCAGATGCTAGACAATCCACTACCTCTATACATTATGTTGACTAGGTGAGGTGCCACTGTTCAGAAACAGCAGGACTGGGAAGTTGATAACCATCCATGGTAGTAGAAATAACTATCAGTACAGGCAAGAGACGGAAGATAACGGAACATCTCCCAGGTATTAAACTGAGGAACACAAGATGCCATGTGGAAGGCAAATAGTATATAGTTGGCACTTTCTAGTATGAAATAACACCTCTACACACAGTCTTTTACATTTATTTAACACAGATACTGCCATAGATAAATGTGCTGGCCAAGCACCACAAGTTGCTATAATCATTTTCTAAGTTCCCATTGTTTCCTTGATCCATTGGTATTAGGGGCCATCTGGCATTCAAATAACTGTTACAAATATAAAAAGAGAAAAATTATCCCATCACCACAGGAACAGCAAAACCTCCCATGGGCAACCACCTTTGTGATATCCAAAACTGTGACATGAAATAAACAATCA
>CP092866.1:62525090-62562775 GCA_030710605.1 Cordylochernes scorpioides
ATAATCCACGATCAAGCGATGCAAATATATCTCTTGTTTCTTAATTGAATGTTTCAGTTATAATAATAAATTTGATAGAATTTGGATAGTCGAAATTCAGAAATAGATACCTTCAGTCTTCATTAAAGGTTATAAAAATTGCTCCGGAAAATCAAATGTTAACTTCCAACACAACGGATAGACGAATTCGTCATTGCCATCATCGGTTAAATTGTTGATTTGGTATACGATCGTCTTGAAAGGTTGGAATACGAGAAAGAAAAAATTCTTCAAATAACTGCGTTTAAAAATCTGGTCGTTGACTGATCTAGATTTCTAAAAGATTTTGAACGCTTTTGGCTTTTAGAATGCCATAGTCCCGTTTGCCCCACTTCTGGTTGAGAAAATTCAGGTATGAAATGAGGAGAGTATTTGCGGCATATAGTTATTTCAATTATTTGTATATTTTAAAACTAAATTTTCAATGTGATGAGAACCCGTGAAATAAATCCGCCAAGGTAATGTAGAATTCTGTTTGTGTTTAAACGCCATACGACATCAGCACACCTGGGTGCGGAAATGACTTTCGTTTCCTCCGTTGTGATATTTGCTGACGATGTATTGAATCATTTTTCACATCTTCCTACCTTCACTTCCCATACAACTCTCTACCTACCTCGATACATCTCAGATAGCCAACATTGGTGCCATGTTTCTAAAATAATCCCTGTCGGATTTCCCGGCATTACCAGTGTCTTTCAACTACACCACTGGGACGACGTGTCCTTGAAGCTAACCACCGTCCTGTACCTTAATCACAGTCCGCTAACTACACCAGTATATAACGATGTGTCCTTGAAACTTACTACTGTTCCGTAACTTAACCACAGACAACTAACTACACCACTGGGACGATGTGTCCTTGAAGCTAACCACCGTCCTGTACCTTAATCACAGTCCGCTAACTACACCACTGGGACGATGTGTTCTTGAAGCTAACCACCGTCTTGTACCTTAACCACAGTCCGCTAACTACACCAGAAGAACGATGTGTCCTTGAAGCTAGCCACCATCCTGTACCTTAATCACAGTCCGCTAACTACACCACTGGGACGATGTGTTCTTGAAGCTAACCACCGTCTTGTACCTTAACCACAGTCCGCTAACTACACCAGAAGAACGATGTGTCCTTGAAGCTAACCACCGTCCTGTACCTTAATCACAGTCCGCTAACTACACCACTGGGACGATGTGTTCTTGAAGCTAACCACCGTCCTGTACCTTAACCACAGTCCGCTAACTACACCAGAAGAACGATGTGTCCTTGAAGCTAGCCACCGTCCTGTACCTTAATCACAGTCTGCTAACTACACCAGAAGAACGATGTGTCCTTGAAGCTAACCACCGTCCTGTACCTTAATCACAGTCCGCTAACTACACCAGAAGAACGATGTGTCCTTGAAGCTAGCCACCATCCTGTACCTTAATCACAGTCCGCTAACTACACCAGAAGAACGATGTGTCCTTGAAGCTAGCCACCATCCTGTACCTTAATCACAGTCCGCTAACTACACCAGAAGAACGATGTGTCCTTGAAGCTAGCCACCGTCCTGTACCTTAATCACAGTCCGCTAACTACACCAGAAGAACGATGTGTCCTTGAAGCTAGCCACCATCCTGTACCTTAATCACAGTCCGCTAACTACACCAGAAGAACGATGTGTCCTTGAAGCTAGCCACCGTCCTGTACCTTAATCACAGTCTGCTAACTACACCAGAAGAACGATGTGTCCTTGAAGCTAGCCACCATCCTGTACCTTAATCACAGTCCGCTAACTACACCAGAAGAACGATGTGTCCTTGAAGCTAGCCACCGTCCTGTACCTTAATCACAGTCTGCTAACTACACCAGAAGAACGATGTGTCCTTGAAGCTAGCCACCATCCTGTACCTTAATCACAGTCCGCTAACTACACCAAAAGAACGATGTGTCCTTGAAGCTAACCAGTGTTGCCTCAGTTGGCGCAATCTTTAACCCGAAACGAAAGCGGCGATGTTGAGAATTCGTCACGGCGGCGTCAGTAGCGGGACTGAGGTTGGGTTCATCGCGGATCATTTCGTTTTAAATCAGACGACTTCAAATGGCGCAGAACATCCTTGACTTACCTCATTGAATATAAGAAGCAGGTAATTATCAGAGTAAATTATGGATGTGTTGCATACATACGCTCTGTTCCTCTCTAGACGAATTTTCTTTAGTTTTCATCTTGATAGAATTAATTCTTCCCAAGTACATATATACAAACCTTGGTCAAAAATACCCTCTAGACCATCTAAATATAACAAAAATAATAATGAAAATAAAAAATAACCAACACAATATAAAAAAGAATCAGTCTTCGTATGCCGGTTATTTTTTAAATAAAATTCTATTGGACGTAGCAGCTGACGCTCATCGACTCTTTAAATAGATTATTCGATTAAACAATATGTAGATTTTATATGTTTAATTTAAGAAAATCAGAAATGGAAAGTTCTATAGTGCTTCAAAAGAATTAGGGTATATATGCAAAATGAAAGAACAAAGTTTTTGTGTGGTTTAAAAAGTTGTGTTTTATCGTTATAATAAAAGAAAAATATCTCTCCTCTTTCTCAAAAGTTTTGTTAAAAATAATTTCCAATGTAAAACTCTTCGTCGCATTTGTTCTAGATCTGTTCGCAGAAACGGTAATCCCCCCATATCTATATCACATAGGTATTAAAGTAAAATTCTGTCTGGTTGGTTGTTTATAGAGGGCGATAACCCCTTTAAAGTACTCAGCTTATCATAATGATAAGTTAACTTATAAAACTCAACATTTATATATAATTAGATTCTCTATTTGAAAATAGAGTTCAAAAAAAAAATTTTTTTTTTTGATTATGTATATACCCGTACGATAAAACACTCGAAGGATAAGTATTTCCCGGGTCATTCTTCTAGTATATAGTCCAGTATATATGTGAAAAAATGATAGAAAAAAATCTGGAACAGGCTAAATCAATGTTTAGTTGATTTCTGTTCCACCAGATGGCGCTCTGCCTTCTGTAAAGCACATGTGATCCTGGTCAGGATATGCCAATTTCATTTTTAATATCAACACCTTACCTTTTTATTTTTTTTTTCTATCATTTTTTCACATGTTAAGCGTATTTACGCAAGTTTGGCCTTAAATACCCATTTCTTGGTTTCTCAAGAAGCCTCTGGGACCAAAAAGATTTTTGGTACAGCCTACTCCACGCTGACGAGCGCCAACAGCGCGAAACGCGTTCGTGGATGGCTTTTCTTGATTTATCAAGAAATTGGGTTGCCCAAATATCAGGGAACAGGCTAAATCAATGTTTAGTTGATTTCTGTTCCACCAGATGGCGCTCTGCTTTCTGTAAAGCCCATGTGCTCCTGGTCAGGATATGCCTTTTTATTTTTAATATATATATATTGTTATTAAGAAAAAGGCATCTCCTGATCGTGCAACTAAAAGTTGCTGATGGCCTACGCCATCTGTCGGGATAAATATCAATTAATCTTTGAATTTTAATTATTCCAGAATTGGTCAAATACTCTTTCTTGGTTAATCAAGCTAACTATGTATTGATTTATCAAGAATGGGTATTTGGCCAATTATGGACTAATTAAAATTCAACAATAAGTTGATATTTATTCCGACAGATGGCGTAGGCCATTAGTAACTTTTAGTTGCAAGATCAGGAGATGCGTTTTTCATATTTTATACACCTGATCCCAGTACAATTTTGATTTTATGTTATTTTTAAATATATATTGTCATGTAGAAAAATGAAGGAAGACAATTATGAGGATGACAATTTATGGTCGTTATGAAATGCTTAAGCATAACATCTAAGCAAAGTCACATATTAATATTCTTAAACAATTAGTACAGTGCTTTTAAAGTGATTAGATACAGTTTTACCTCAGAGAGCCGCTTTTACGCTAAACTTGGCACAGGGGAAGCCGCTCCTTCACTGATTCAGAAGCAGGTCCTACACTGACTCAGAAACAAGTCCTTCACTGCCTCATAAGCAGATCTTACACTGCCTCATAAGCAGATCTTACACTGCCTCAGAAGCAGATCTTACACTGCCTCATGAACAAGTCTTACACTACCTCAGAAGCGGTTCTTACACTACCTCAGAAACAAATTTTTCACTACCTCAGAAGCGGTTCTTACACTGCTTCAGAAACAGGTCTTACACTGCTTCAGAAACAGGTCTTACACTACCTCAGAAGCGGTTCTTACACTGCTTCAGAAACAGGTCTTACACTACCTCAGTAACAAGTCTTACACTGCCTCAGTAACAAGTCTTACACTACTTTAGAAGCGGTTCTTACACTGCTTCAGAAACAGGTCTTACACTACCTCAGTAACAAGTCTTACACTGCCTCAGTAACAAGTTATACACTACTTTAGAAGCGGTTCTTACACTGCTTCAAAAACAGGTCTTACACTGCTTCAGAAACAGGTCTTACACTACCTCAGAAGCGGTTCTTACACTGCTTCAGAAACAGGTCTTACACTACCAGAGTAACAAGTCTTACACTGCCTCAGTAACAAGTCTTACACTACTTTAGAAGCGGTTCTTACACTGCTTCAGAAACAGGTCTTACACTGCCTCAAAAGCAGGTCTTGCACTGCCTCATAAGCAGATCTTACACTGCCTCAGAAGCAGGCCTTACACTGCCTCGTGAACAAGTCTTACACTACCTCAGAAGCGGTTCTTACACTACCTCAGAAACAAATTTTTCACTACCTCAGAAGCGGTTCTTACACTGCTTCAGAAACAGGTCTTACACTGCTTCAGAAACAGGTCTTACACTACCTCCGAAGCGGTTCTTACACTACCTCAGTAACAAGTCTTACACTACCTCAGTAACAAGTCTTACACTGCCTCAGTAACAAGTCTTATACTACTTCAGAAGCGGTTCTTACACTGCTTCAGAAACAAGTCTTACACTGCTTCAGAAACAGGTCTTACACTGCCTCAGAAGCGGTTCTTACACTGCCTCAGTAACAAGTCTTACACTGTCTCAGAAGCAGGTCTTACACTGCCTCAGAAGCGGTTCTTACACTACCTCAGAAACAAGTTTGTCACTACCTCAGAAACAAGTTTGTCACTACCTCAGAAGCGGTTCTTACACTACCTCAGAAACAGGTCTTACACTGCTTCAGAAACAGGTCTTACACTACCTCCGAAGCGGTTTTTATACTGCCTCAGAAACAGGTCTTACACTGCCTCAGAAGCAGGTCTTACACTGCCTCAGTAGCGGTTCTTATACTGCCTCAGAAGCGGTTCTTACACTACCTCAGAAACAAGTTTTTCACTACCTCAGAAGCGGTTTTTACACTACCTCAGAAACAAGTTTTTCACTACCTCAGGAGCGGTTCTTACACTACCTCAGTAACAAGTCTTACACTACCTCAGAAGCGGTTCTTACACTGCCTCAGAAACAGGTCTTACACTGCCTCAGAAGCAGGTCTTACACTACCTCAGAAGCGGTTCTTACACTACCTCAGTAACAAGTCTTACACTACCTCAGAAGCGGTTCTTACACTACCTCAGAAACAAGTTTTCACTACTTCAGAAGCGGTTCTTACACTACCTCAGAAACAAGTTTTTCACTACTTCAGAAGCGGTTCTTACACTACCTCAGAAACAGGTCTTACACTACCTCAGAAGCGATTCTTACACTACCTCAGTAACAAGTCTTACACTACCTCAGAAGCGGTTCTTACACTACCTCAAAAACAAGTTTTCACTACTTCAGAAGCGGTTCTTACACTACCTCAGAAACAGGTCTTGCACTACCTCAGAAGCGATTCTTACACTACCTCAGTAACAAGTCTTACACTACCTCAGAAGCGGTTCTTACACTACCTCAGAAACAGGTCTTACACTACCTCAGAAACAAGTTTTCACTACTTCAGAAGCGGTTCTTACACTACCTCAGAAACAAGTTTTCACTACTTCAGAAGCGGTTCTTACACTACCTCAGAAACAAGTTTTTCACTACTTCAGAAGCGGTTCTTACACTACCTCAGAAACAGGTCTTACACTACCTCAGAAGCGATTCTTACACTGCCTCAGAAACAGATCTTACACTGCCTCAGAAACAGGTCGTACACTGCCTCATAAGCGGTTCTTACGCTAATTCAGAAACAAGTTTTTCACTACATCAGAAGTGGTTCTTACACTACCTCAGTAACAAGTCTTTCACTACCTCAGATGCGGTTCATACACTGCCTCAGAAACAGGTCTTACACGGCTTCAGAAACAGGTCTTACACTGCCTCAGAAACAGGTCCTCCACTGCCTCAGAAACAGGTTCTACACTACCTCAGAAACAGGTCTTACACTGCCTCAGAAACAGGTCCTCCACTGCCTCAGAAACAGGTCCTCCACTGCCTCAGAAACAGGTCCTACACTACCTCAGAAACAGGTCTTACACTGCCTCAGAAACAGGTCCTCCACTGCCTCAGAAACAGGTCCTCCACTGCCTCAGAAACAGGTCCTACACTACCTCAGAAACAGGTCTTACACTACCTCAGAAACAGGTTTTACACTGCCTCAGAAACAGGTCCTACACTGCCTCAGAAGCAGGGCTTACACTGCCTCAGAAGCAGGTCCCCCTGAAAGCAGATTTCACACTGCCGGGGAAGAAATAAGAGGATTATAGAGGACGCATGTCAACGTGACGCCAACGTTACGTCACGTCACGTGGTGCGAGGAGCCAGCCTCAGATCGACCTCAGATGGCCACCACACTGCATCGCACCCAGCGCCTGGAGGTGAGTGTTGGCCTGGGCCCCACACTGCTCCTATGGAGATATTAGATCGGCTCATGTGTGGGTAGACTTTTAAAAAGTTGGTGAAAATAAAAAAGCAGCGTAATATGCAAAAAAATAATAATACAAATAAATAATTATGCTTATAAGCATTTATTATTTGTGCTTAAAACAATTTTTTTTTTTTTTCACTTTGTAACTTTTGGAATTTCACTTTTAAAAAAATTGTGTTTTTTTTCTCTTATCTCCAAAAAGGATTTTATTTTAGGATTTTTATTGTAGCTTTTATCACTAGTTTATAAATCGTTTTCTCAAAGAATAGCAAAGGGGTTTTTTTCGCGCTATTATATTGTAGACTTTCTCTCGTAGGTTGCTCTTTTTTAACCTAGATAATTATATTACAATCAGCATTAATATACTAGGTTCAACAATAACATAAGCGCACTTCTACATTTAGTGAGGGTGTGTTTCTGAGAGCTTCCAATAAAAACGTGGAAAATATATTAGGTCCATCCATCATAATTTCTAAGCTCTATTTCTCTATTGTGCGCTGTGGTATTTGTGCTAAAACTATATAAAACGGCGCCACGATATTTCTACTTAAAAACTTTATTAAAAAAAAGTTTTATTCATCTCGGGAACCAAGTAAACGTCTTTACAACATCTACATTATGAAAGAAAGAAAGAAAAAGGTTTCCTGTTTATGAGCGTTAGATCTTCTATTCATGTGGAATAAATGAGTCTTTTAAATCGTAGTAGCTATATGCAGATATAAATACTACTTTACATATAAGCTCTTTATATAAGAAAATACTTTGTTTTTATTATCGTAAAGATAGAGGTTGCCTGGCCGGCATTCATATTTCTTCAAATAAAAGACACTTCGGCTAGTAAATCTTTTTATTGTCTCGACGTTTCGACAAAAAGATTTGAATGTGACTTGTATTTTAAACAATTTAATAAATTTAAAGCTTATATAGTTCACTAATAGTAGAGAAATTCGCGGCCTTTTTTTGTTAAAAAAAAATGCGTTGAATAATTTCTATCCTCACCATACACATGTTATGTTGTTTACTTCTATTAAAAGATATACAGGGTGATCCAAAAGTCCCGCACAACTTTAAAAATTAATAACTCCGCGAATATTCGCGCTAGAGCAATGCGGTAAACACCATTGTGTTCAAGATGCAATGGGATTTTTTATGGCAAATAATGTAAAATTCGAAATTGATTTTAGTTACAATTTTATTCGCCAGATGGCGCTCTACCAGAATCAGAGATTCAGCGGGCAAATTGTTTGATAAATTGAAAAATATAACTGATCGACACGTATTTTTCCTTTTTGAATACCAGGAAAGAACCCTAATAATATCAAATAACAAATTAATAAAACACCACTTCGCCAAAAGTATGAAGAATTGGTTAACGATTTTCAAATACAATCAGAGATATGTAAAATAGGTAAATGCAAATTAAAACATGTAGCAAAAA
This sequence comes from Cordylochernes scorpioides, assembly GCA_030710605.1. Lineage (NCBI taxonomy): Eukaryota > Metazoa > Arthropoda > Arachnida > Pseudoscorpiones > Chernetidae > Cordylochernes > Cordylochernes scorpioides. The sequence goes on from CP092866.1 coordinate 62,533,401, forward strand.
GCAAATTGATATTTTAGATACGGTTTGTTTCCGAAGATAATAAATTTCTAATATTTTTAATTCAACTCTCACTCAGTATCGATTATATTTATTTTAATTCATTTGAAAAATATGTATCTATCTCTGATAATTTATTTTACTCTGGAATGCCGTTGTTGTTGTCGTGTCCAATAAAGAGCCTCAGATGTACCATGCATCTCCATCACATCAGCAGCAATGTCCACTATCTTGGGTGTGTAAAGCTGCTGCTCTGGGTCTATGTCAAATTTCTGCAAGGCTGCGGCCATTGCTGGACATGAGAATATGTGGGTAGGTGTAAGTTCCACACCAGGACAATTGTTGCATGCCCTATAGGTTCTTGTGCCATCTGGATGTATTGTCATTCCTTTATAGTGTTTTGTTCTAAGTCTTGTTATAGTTTTTGTCATTTTTCTCTCAGATTTTATTTAGCATTTTGATCTTTTCTTATTTTTTGTTTAATTATCTTGTATTCTGATAAAGAATCAGCGTCAAATAATGACATTTGTTCTTTCCTTTGGCTCAACGTTCTGGCTTCCTTTGCCAATTCAAATGCCATTTCATTACTCCCGATCCCAGCAAGGGCAGGGATCCAATGTAGAATGCAGTTATTCTCCAATGGTTCCAGTTGGGTAAGTAACGAGTGTATTTTCTGTGTGATTTTAGTATTGCCCTTCTGAATTGCTTCTAGAGCGGATATGGAGTCGCTGTATATTAAAATTCCTTCTGCTTGATGCAGGGATGATTGGTTAAGGCATACATCAAGGGCTTTCCAGATAGCTGTCAGTTCACAAGTGAAGTTTGACGAAATCTGTCCTGCTCCTTCTTTGATTTTGATGTTTGTTCCATTTTGCAGTATTATGTTAATTCCGGCCCCTCCATTACTCAGGGTAAGGTCTGAAGATCCATCTGTATATGCTGTTAAAGGGCGTGGCCTATCATTTTTTATCAATAATTTGTACTATGAGGACATAGCCGTTAATATTCCAAACACATTAGACCTCGAAACCCAAGGTATCAAAGTCTACCTCAATCAAAACAAAGCCATCAGCATATACAATATGTATCACCCTCCAAACAATACATTTATTGACGATGGAACAATGGCTCAATTTCTTACAGACAACACTATTATTTTAGGTGACCTTAATGCCAAACATAAAATATGGGGATGTTCTACGCCAAACCCAAGAGGCAAAATACTATCAAACATATTTGACGACAATGCCTTCTCATGTGCTTAAATGATGGGAATCCTACCCATCATTCATACAGCTATAATACTGCACAAGCCCTTGATATAAGTTTTTACTATCCTGAAATTTTCCACAAATGCAAATAGCAAATATTAAAAGGTTTTGAAAGTGATCATTTGCCTAATTTGATAGAAATTAGCACCAAGACCAAAACTAGCTCAATTAAGAAAAATTATGGAACTTCAAAAAGGCAAATATGATATCTTTCGAAAACACCATTATTAAAGCAGCCAAAGTTTCAATACCAAGAGGTTATATTAAGAAATGGATTCCAAATTATACACACCAGGCAAAAAATATTCAAACACTTATAACTAAAAGAAATGAACTACAAAAAAGTGCACCCAAAACCAAACAAATTGTAGAACTGAACTGAACATTGTGATTGCAAAAATAAAAAGATTATACGTAAATGTGAAAAGGGAAAAATGGAAACAAACTTGTGAAAACCTGAACCAAAGAAACCCAAATACAAAACTTTGGAATTTGGCAAAACAAATTGACAGAGTCCAGCCACAAACTGAAAACACAAATATGATTGAGAATAGAGATGGTACACCAGCAACTAATGACAAAATTGCTGCCAATCTTTTAGGTAATTCATATCAAATAAGTAGTAAAATCAAGGTTGAAAAAAGGCCCGAAAGATTATTCATGACTGTAAAAATGTCACCAGCACTCATAATATTTTCCATGAAAAAAATCAACATGAAAGAGCTAGCTTATGCATTAGAAAACACTGACCTAAACAAGACTCCTGGGCCAGATGGAATCCATGGCCGAATGATATCAAACTTGGGCAAAATTGGCAAAGAAAGACTTCTTAATATTTTCAATAACTCCTGGAAAACTGGAAAATTGCCTCAAGACTGTAAAAATGCAACAATAATTCCCATTAAAAAACTTGACAAATCTGCTGATGACCCAAAAAAACTACCAACCTATCTCCCTCACAAATATTTGCTGCAAATTAATGGAAAAAATATATTCAGACGACTCACCTACCACCCCGACACAAGAAATCTCTTACCAGAAGAACAATATGGATTTAGGAAAGGACATGGGACAATAGTCCAACTCTTATTTTTCACACAAAAGGTAAAAGATGCACAAAACAAAAAGCCAACTAACCACACCATAGCTGCTTTTTAGACCTTACACAAGCTTTTGATAAGGTATGGAAAAACAAGTTAATTACAAAATTATACAAACATTTCAAAATTGATGGAAAAGCTATCACTTGGATAAATGATTCCCTTAAAAATATATACATCAGGGTAAAATATAATGGCACTCTATCTAAAACCTTCAAATTGTACCAAGGATTACCACAAGGATCAGTCCTTAGCCCAACTCTCTTCACCCTATTTATTGCAGGCATAGAAGACAAATTTTCACATAAAACCAATATTGGACTTTTCGCTGATGACATTATTCTATTCAGCAGCAACACTAACTGGAAAAAAGCTGAAAGAGATTTGAACAAGACTATTCTCCACCTAGAGAAATTTGCTAATAAACATAAATTAGAATTTAACCCCCAAAAATCTGAAACCTGTCTTTTTACTACCGATAAGAAACTATACAAAATAAGACCAAATATTATTCTGAAAGAACAACAATTGCAATATAATAAACATCCTAAATATCTCGGCTACACCCTGGATCCAGAAATTAACTCCAGTAAACATATTGAAGGAGTTGTTAGAAAAGGAAGAGACCGACTAAAAATCTTGAAATATATTTCAGGAAAAGTGGAGAGCTGAAGCAACAACACTAAAATTAACTTACACATCTCTAATGAGACCTATCTTGGAATATGGATATCAAATCTATGGTACAGCATCTGAAACAAATCTAAAAACACTGGAAAGGATACAACTAAATGCACCTAGAATTATTACAGGTCTTCGAAATACCTGCCCTAATAATATTGTACTTTGCGAGGCAGACATTATGCCCTTAAAGGATAGAATAACCTACAATCTGCCAAAATATATAAACAAAATCAAGAGTTATGAATATAAACACAGAACTTTCAATTACATACTTATTTGGGTACCCAATATAAGACTCAAAAAAGAAGGCCCTCTCCACCTGGCCAAAAGAAATGGATTTTTAAAATATAAAGTGGAAAAATATTATTTAGCTGAAAAAATATCTACATGCGAACCACTAACAAAATGTTATTTTTAATGCCACTTTAAACGAACCCACCAACAAACAATACCAAAATCCAGAATACTTAAAACAATTATCATTAGAAATAATTAATAAAATTCCTAAAAATGCAATAACTATCTATACCGATGGTAGCAGAGACGAGTTGGGACACACTGGCAGTGGCTCTCTCATTAAAACCACAAATGGCATTGAGAAAATGAACAGAAGAAACCCAGATTTTTGCTCAATTTTCAGATCAGAACTTATAGCCATCTATGAAGTCTTAAAATCCATCAGAAATACTAAACATCACGATATATGGATTCTTACTCATAGTAGAAGTGCCATACAACACTTGAGTCACACAGGGGAACTTAGAGACAAAGTAAGCAGGAACATAATGGGTTATCTCCAAAAACTCTCAATACCTCAAAAATTCACCTTCAATGGATACCCTTACATGTTAGCATTGAAGGCAATGAAGCTGCTGATGCGCTAGCGAAAAAAAGGCACAAAAGAACCCTTGCTACAGAAAAAGAAACTTACTTTTAAATAAATAGAAACAGTAGCCAAAATAAACAAGAACTGGAGGATCCCACCTAAGCACAGTTGGCACACCCTAGAAGAAGATGGCCACCCAGACCTTTCAGTCCACAAGCCGGCATGCGAAGCATGCCCTTCGCTGCTATTCTGTTCAACTCATAAGCCAAGTAACGGTATCCAAGCTAGTGCTTGGACATTGTACCTGGAAACACCACCTCCCAGACAACGTGTCTGGAAGGATTTCTATACTGGTGGCCTTTAATCACAGCAAAATAGGAAACTATCTACTGTGTCCAGCAGGGACCGCGGGGAGGCAGCCCCCGGTCGACTCTGTTCACTCATAGCTGAGGAAAAGCTCAGCTGCCACGTCGTGGGCTTTCTCAAGAAGCTTGCTGTGGTTTCTCAGCAGCTTACTCTCGATCGCGCCCCTCGCCCTCCTTCTCTCTTCCTGCACACCCACTACCCTTGGACAATCCAAGACGTAGTGGCGTGCATTTACATCCCTTTCTCCATAGACGCAATCAGGGTTTCACTTAATTTTAAATCTGTGGAGACTTGGGGAAGAGCCCATGTCCCGAACTACCCTAATGAGTTTGTGGGACATTACCTTACAGAGGTACTTGGGTGTTGTTACCCCATTGAATACCTCTCTCCCCTTCACACTGTTCCTCCATCTGTCCAAACATAAGTCCTGGACGTGACCCCTGATCCTCCTATAAACTTCTTTCTTGGTCACTGGGGTCCTCAGTGATCTACCTCTAAAGCATCCTGCCTCAGCGATCCTGTCTGCGAACTCATTACCTTCGATGAGGCTGTGTCTCCTAAACCAAGGGAGCTCCGGAGCCCGCGTCATCATCTCCAGCTCCTGGATTATTTGATGCGCGAGTTGCCCTTTCTCCATATTGATAACGACGAGGGCCGACATACAATCTGAATAGAGGCGGTCCGGGCTGAAGTTCTTCTCGGCACACACTCTGAGGGCTACCCTGATCGCAACCAGCTCGGCTGAAAAGACCAATTCGTCCACTCTGAGTGCTAAACCTTCTTGGAAGATCAGCTCTCCATTAGTGTATATCACTACCCCAGTTCCAGTACTGGTTCCAGACTTACTACCATCATTGAAAACCTCCGTGCCAATCCCTGTCGGCCCTCTAGGACTCCAATTCCACTTTGGCAACCACTGCAGGGGCTTCCTTGTGTCCCTCTTCGATTCCAGGGCCCCCGCTTAAAGTCCCAGGGCATCTTCCCTTTTCTCCCAGATCTTCTGTCTGATGGTCTCCTCCTCTAGTTTCAATCCCAGGGGAATAAGCCCAGCGAGGACCAATAAGGCCTCACTGCTGGTAGTGAGATATCCCCCTGTGATTCTGAGTGCCGCTGTCCTCTGCACTCTCTCTAGAGTTGTTGCCACCTTCTGATCCCTGTTTCGGCGCTACCAAGCCCCGGAAGCATATAGCAAGATTGGCTCGACACAGGAGAGGCAGAGGTTCCTAAAAATAGTACTCTCCTTGTCTCCCCCCCCTGTTGAGGGCCAACCAGGACAGGCCTGCACAACGCCTCCCTGCCTCTCGCCACCATCTCCTCCGCCTGGTATTGCCAACCCATCTTGTCATCAATGACCACCCTCAGGATGTTCATCCTATTGACCAACGCTACCCTCCGTCCTTCCATCCGGATAGCCGGCTTGTGTTCCCATTTGATCCCTTTCCTTTTAGTTCTTATGTCCCTAGGCTTAAAACGGAGGGCTTTAGTTTTGGAGACATTGAACTTAAGGCCAGAGTCATGGGCCCAGATCGAGAAAATTTGGTCTGGTCGTCAGCATAGAGAACCAGCCTGTCTCCCTCATGGAGCTCCTCCTGGAAAACGGTGTTTACCAGGATATTCCACAGAATAGGTCCGCAGCAAGAGCCCTGGGGGCAACCCCTAGCACAGTTTCTTTCCAACTTCCGCCCACCAAAACTGAGGCTAATCCGTCTATCCCTCAGGAAGTCACGAATCAAGCTGCACAAATTATCAGGACAACCCATGTCCATCAAATTTCACATCAGCTTGTTCCAGCTCATGGAGTTGAACGCGCCATCAATGTCCAGGGCCACGAGAAGAACCCAAACACCCTTATTTAAGCCCATCTCAACCCCCTCTAACACCTCGTTTAGAGCTGTGGTTGTGGACTTCCCTTCCCTAAAACCATGTTGGAAAGAGGAAAGGAGCTCATTACTCTCTAGCCAGTGCTTCAGTCGCTTAGCTAGTAGGCTATCCAGGACCTTACCTAGACACACTAGTAAAGAAAGCGGACGATAATCATTAGGAGAATTACCCTTTCTACCAGACTTTTCGAGAAGCACTACTCGGGCAACCTTCCATGCCTCAGGAAATGTACCAGTGTCCAGGCACTTATTGAATAACCTGGAAAGAAGCGATGGGTGCATCCTTACCAGGGCTTTCACGACCGTGTTATCGATCCCTTCGGGACCAGAAGATTTCCTTTTCCCGAACTTGAAAGCCGTCAGTTTCACCTCATTCTCAGAAAAGGGCGGATCCACCAAACCACAAGTGGTCAGAGAGATCCCGTCCTCTGGTTCCTCGTTTCCGAAGTGCCGATCCAAGTTGTTTTTATTTTGTCTTCTGCTTTCGAGCGAGTAGGTCTAGAACACATTCTCTCTGAATTTTGTAATTGTTGGTGGATGAAACAGCACCAGTGATTATTTTGACCGCTTTTGCTTGAACACTGTCTAGTCTTACTTTTAGTGATGAGCTTGAGGGAGCCCAGACCGGTGTTGCATATTCCATTATCGGTCTTATTAAGGTGGTATATGTTGTTCTGATAATTCTGGGTTTTGCTCCCCAATTTGTTCCACATAGCCTTCTCAGAATGTTTAGTTTTCTGATAGCTCTATTTGAGGTGCTAATTATGTGCTATGAAAATTAAAATTCCTCATAAATAATAATTAAAATAATTTTGTTGACATCTTGTCAATACATACACAGTCTGCACTATTAAAAAAGATAATATGCATTATATACACTATGTATAATGAATATGGCGCCTCTGCCAGCGCTGCAGAGTTTGGTGGAGAATCGCCAGTGGGTCTCCAGCGACACCACGCATTTTGCGATCTACGATGAATACGTAGATCGCGTACTTCGCCGCTTAGGAGATGGTGATGGCGTGGTCCTCGAGACCAACTGGAAAGATCCAGGACTGCAGTATCACACCTAGGTATTATGGATTTCTAATTTTATCAATTATTTGTTTGTTTATGCTTATTTTGTGGCTATATTTATGCCTTTTTCCCTGGGAGTGGAGAAGACGCATAGGTTTGGTTTTATTGGGTTTATGGTCATTTGGAGTTCCATTGCCCACTTCTCCAGTCCTCTCATTGATGTCTTCAGTATCTTTTACGATTTTTCTATGCTGCTACTTGTGTGCCATATGGCTTTATCATCTGCATAACAGGCAACCTTTGCGTCTTCAGTGAGGTAAGGATGTATGTCGTTAATATATAGCAGATAGAGTAGAGGACTGAGCACAGATCCCTGAGGTACACCAGCCCATGTTCTTCCTTCCTTGGAAAATTCTCCATTGACCCGAACCTTTAACCTTCTTCCCCTTAAGAAGTCTGCAATCCAGATTAAGGTTTTTCCTCTTACTCCGATGTTGTGCAGTTTTTCACGTAATTTCTCCCTCCACACTCGATCAAAAGCTGAGGTCATATCAAGGAATATAGCCGTGGTCTTCTTTGGCGGTTTTTCCCGGAAAGATTCTATTATTGATTGACAGAAGTAGAACAGTTGATCAGTTGTACAGTGCTGGGATCTATAGGCCGTTTGGTAGACGTTTATTTTATTATTTTTTGTGAGCCAGACTATGAGCCTAGAGTGGATAATTCGTTCTGGTATTTTACAAAGTATGCTGGTGAGAGCAATTGGCCGATAGTTATTGTATTCCTTGGCATCTTTGTTTGGCTTCAGTATTGGCACTATAATTGATATATTCCCATTCTTTGGTAGTTTACCAGTTTGCCATGAAATGTTCAGTATTCGTAGGAGTTGATTATTAGCTTTGTCTTCAAAGTGTTTAATCATTTGACCAAAGATTAGATTATCTCTTGGTGACCTCTTGGATTTTTTTATTGATAAGTTTAGCTCATTCAGTGTGAAGTCTCTCGAGAAAATATATTGTTGATGGAAGTTTCTTGCTTGTTTAACTGACTGGTTTATATTATTTTTAGAGTCCTGTCTTCATTCGTATAGTTGAGTATGGAAGAGCTTGAAAGATATTCAGCAATTTTGTCAGCCATCTGTTTGTTCTCGTTCGCGCTGTTCTATTCATATCGGTTAGAGTATTGGAGGATTGGTGTTGGTTTTGATTGTTCTCTAACACTCTAATTATATTCCAGTGTTGGCTGTCTTTTCTTGGATCCATTTTTTTCGCAGAATTCTGCCATTTTTCTTGTTTGAATATCCAAATTTCTTGTTATATTTTGTGAATAATTTCAATGAGTTCCTTTCTGTTTTATTTGTTTTAAGAAGTCCAATGATATTGTCTCTATCTCTGAAATCATTGCCTCGATGTTGTGGTCCTTCCAGTAAGGTATCCACAGGTCTTTACGTCTACCTCTAGTTATCGATGCTCTTTTGCAGCTTTTTAAATGTTCGAAGAGAATTTTTCCAAGCTTTTGTCAAGCGTTCTGTAATTCAATTTTTCGTTGCACAGTTCTTCAAGCTTTTCTGTGCATATTTTTCAAGTCGGCTTTCCTAAAGTTCCATGTTCTTTTATTCTAATGGACATTCTCAATTTTGAAGTTTAGGGTTGTTAAAATTGGTCTGTGGTCACTGATTGCCCCTCTCAGGATTTTCCATTGTGTTGTGGGTGCGATGTTGTAATTTATCGCTGTGATGTCTATTGCGGATTCTGTGCCTGTGGACTTAGATAGATAGGTGTTCTCTCCGTTATTTAACGGTGTAAGGTCGAGGTCGGTTAGCATGTCCTCAACCTACTGACTTTTGTTATCCTGGACAGGTGATTCCCGAATTGAACTTTTGGCGTTAAATTCGCCGAAGTATGATTGTGATATCCGAAGACGCTTCACTTAATGTCTCTATTGTGTGTGCCCATACAAAATGCAAAGATTTCACGAGCTGAAAGTTGGCGATTTTGAGATGCGTCAAGAATTCGCTGCATGGGTTTTCCGGCAAATTGATATTGATGAAAACTGGCTGTCGAATGTTCTGTGGACAGATGATGCTCACTTTTCTCTAAACGGAGAATTTAACATTCAAAACAGCCGCATTTGGGCAACAGAAAACCCTAGGATTTTCACAGAAATGCCACTTTACCAGCCTAGAGTTACAGTTTTGTGTGGGTTCACTTATTTTATTATTGGGTCATTTTTCTTTGAAAAATCAATGGAAGAACTTTTAAAACCGTTTTTGTAACTGGTGAACGTTATGAGAAAAGGGTATTCCCATATTGCAGGGTAAAAGCACTAAGCGAAATAACATTCATGAAAGATGGAGGACCTCCTCATATCTCCCGAGGTGCCAAACAATTGCTGAAGGATACGTTCGGTGAAAATCGTGTGATAGGTCGCCACTTTATATACCAGTGGCCTCCAAGATCAACAGACTTGACGCCTTGCGATTTTTGTTTATGGGGATACATTAAATCGTGTGTTTATCGATGCTGGCCTACCACATTGGCCATGTTGAAGGCTTCTATCAGATGGCACGCTTTATCAATTTAACAGATATGTTATTTAATGCTGTCCATTCTGTCATTTATCGTCTGCAGGCGGTGATTGAGAATGAAGGGTGCCACATTGAGCAAGGATTGTGACCTAATGCAAGAGAGAAGGCAGTTACCTCATGTGTTGTATAAGCCGCCATGTATTATATTATCTATCAATATTTTGCAGCTCTTTGTGTTGGGATATGGGGATAATAAATGCTGTCCTCACATCTTGACTCTTTTTTTGTGAACAGTAATATTTTGTTTGTCATTTGCTCACATATTATGTCGTGCAAACCAGAGTGTTATAACTTCTCGAATAACACTGGTACACACAATTTTACCCCTTATGTTTAGTTTTTCGTTTTTCGCTCATTAGAAGAAATACATAGATAATAGATAATAAATAACATAGAAATACATACATAAGAAATACATGTAGCATAAGGAATATTTTCTGTACACCAATAACTTCAGAGATTTTGTGAAAAAAAAAATACAAAATGATTTTACTACCACGTTTTTCAACGCAAAAAGTCGATTTAAAATTTATTTTTATTTGAGGGGACACATTTTTAAAATTGTGTACAGTATAATAAACAATGATAACATTTGACAAGCCCATAGGATATTTGGAATAAAGTACGACAAATATATTTTGTCACTCCCCTCTATATTTCATTTGTTGGATCATGACAAATATCCAGTTAAATAGTCAAGGGTCGCCAATCAGTCAAGAAACTACACATTTCTTATAGCAAGAAATCCTATTAATAGTGCCATCATAATTTTTGGTACTATAATAATATTTCAAAAATTCGTGTATTGATATCAGCAGTGTTTTTCAAACATTCAATCTATTTCACAAAACCTCATATAAAAATAAATATTTTGCTACATGTTTTAATTTGCATATACCTATTTTACATATCTCAAATTGTATTTAAAAATCGTTAACCATTTCTTCTAACTTTTGGCGAAATGGTGTTTTATTAATTTATCATTTGATATTATTAGGGTTCTTTCCTGGTATTCAAAAAGAAAAAATAAGTGTCGTTCAGTTATATTTTTCAATTTATCAAACAATTTGGCCGCTGAATCGCTAATTATGGTAGAGCGCCATCTAGCGAATAAAGTTGTAACTAAAATCAATTTCTAATTTTTCATTATTTGCCATAAAAAATCCCATTGCATCCTGAACACAATGGTGTTTACCGCATTGCTCTAGCGCAAATATTCGCGGAGTTATTAATTTTTAAAGTTGTGCGGGACTTTTGGATCACCCTGTATATAATAGACGGCTGTTTTACTAATGTAAAAAAGAATGTTCGACATCTAAGATAATATAAAATTTTCCACGGCAAAATATTCAAAATATTTCCAAAATAAAGTTGCATAAAAATAAATTATTTTAATTATTTTCGAAAGTTCCTTGGATACGACCGCGTTAAAAAAAATCCACAACTCGGGAAATTTACTTCCCCATTAAATTGATAGTCGTCTGCACGTTATTAAAATTTGTTAATTATTTTTATTTTTAGAAATGTGTTAACTTTTTCCTAGGAAAGTAGATGTTCGGATCACTTCCCATACTCCGTTTGTGCGTGTGTGGGTAATAGGAAAATAAACCTAACATCTGTTTAGTAACTCTACTAATTATTCTACAGTGTCCCGAAAGTTTTTATCAAGTTTTCACTATTTTATTTTGAATTAGAATAATTATATTCTTTACTTGCGAATGGATAGAAACACAAAGGTTTGCTGAATGTGGCTGTACAAGACAACTGATTTTATCGGCGACTTCGAACCCAAACACAGAAATTGTTTACAAACAAATCTATATATCCGATATTACAATAAACGCAGATAATAATGCAATTGTGAGTATAAACAAAATTTTAAAATTATATTGTAAAAAGATAGTATTCATGTGCGAAAAAAATTGTTCACTTTTAATATATGCTTTTTAAATTAAATTTTATATACGATATATTCATTTATTATCTAAACGATGCATTTATCTTATTTTTATTAATCAGCCTCAACACAACAGTTTGGGGAAATTTTGATGCATTCATTAAAAAGGTAGAGACGTCTTTTTGGACACATAATGCACATATTATAAAAACGAAAAATTTATTTTATAATAATTTAATAATTTTACAAATTATAATAGAAGTTCGACAACAATAAATTACTTACGAGGCTACAAAATTGGGGGGGAAAATACGAAAAGTGACAATAATATGTATTTACTAACAATTCGAAATGTGTATTTTTTATTTATTACAATTCACGCATGAATTCATCACGTAGTCTGTAAAGGAAATTAACAAAAAAGTAAAAGCTATTTACATTTAATGATAAAAATGCAGATGGCATAAATCTCTTTCACGGATTCGTTTGTATGTGTAATATTATTAAAAATGCATGAATAATAACAATAAAAGAGATATACAATGCAACGATAAAGTGTCCTGACAAAAATACAATGGAACAATAAAATTCCAACATTATGAAAGGGATATCTCTAGCAGAAACCCGAGAAGCCTCACCTTCCTCGTTCTTGGAATTGCAGTATAGGTGAAGCTGGATGCTCACCAAGACATAGTTAACATTTCATCACACGATATATGAAAGATAAAGATGAAATTGAAGATATTTTACAACAACAACAACAACAACAAAAGCCTTTATTTAGGGCATTCCGCCCCATACAGGATTCGCCGTATTTACACGTCAACAAGAGGAGAGGGAAGAGGAAACATTTACAACAAAATAAGGTTTGTCTCACATTCAGTTACCTATTTACAGATAGTTCATCCTCCAGTATCCTTTGCCCTGCATTCTTTCTCATGCGCCCAGCTTCTGTGCAGAACTTAAAGTATCTAACAATCAGTAATTCATCATTCAGAGCTGAAGAGAGAAGTTGACATATGCGATGGTATATAAATTGACCAGAGGTAGGGCTTGGGAAGATTTCAGTACGTTTTTCTGTTAAGAGAGGGCATTGGAAGAAATAGTGAACCAAATTATCACCCATGAGATCCTTACAAAGTAAACAGTTCCGGCCATTTTCTTTCCAGAAATCTTTTAAATTGAAGATATTTTCGAACGACTTCTTCCCCCCTTCGATGAAGAATATCGATATACAGAACGTGTGAAAGTTTCAGACGCACGGGCCACAGCTAAATGGTTTACCAAATTAGACGATTAAAACCTTATTCATTTGAGAGGCATCAAACTTAGTTGCATATTCAAATCTTAAGAATTTCTGGTCTCTAGGTTTACATAGTTACAACGATAGTTACAAGAAGCTTTCAGGCATTCTCTTCATCATCAACATTTAGGAACGTTCTTACCTGATGATAATTGTTTACGACGCTGGCATCATCTATTCTTTGTAATCAGTTGTATATAACCAGAAAACTTCTGATCATATGCAACTTAACCTCCCTGTCGGCTTTGCATATCTATAGGAATAAATATAAACTCTAAAGATTGATTTTTTTTTCAAATATAGCTAAAACTTCTTTATAAATATCAATCAATTCCTTTATTAAGACCTTTAGTCATAAATATAAATGCTCTTGAGAGGTACAGAAAAGAAACGAAAAAAGAAGAAAAAATAATTTACCAAATCATATGGGAAATATGCATATATAGAGCTATAATTATTTTGATATATATAATTATAAAAAAGGCATATCCTGACCAGACTCACATGATCATTTCTAGATGTCGCTCTTGATAAATCAAGAAATTCGGTTGGCCAAATATCACGGAACAAGTTGAATAAACGTTTAGTTTATTTTTGTTCCACTAGATGGCGCTCTGCCATCTAGAAATGTTCATATGAGTCTAGTCAGGATATGTCTTTTTTTGTTTTTAATATCAACACCTGACCTTTTTTATATTTCATATTTTCATTGTTTTTTCATATATAATTATGTGCATGGGTAATAGGAAAATTCTCCTGCACTCCTTTTACGTCTTGATAAAGTAAAGTAAAGCAGCGTTTCAACCTGTTCATAGCTATGGTGTACATTGGACGATGTTTTCTTGGAACGTGAAGAAAGAAAAATATCAGCAAAAAAATCTAAGGCAATAGCTTATTATAATTTTTTTAGATCATCATTTTGTAAGGACCAGTCAACAAGTGAATGACTTTGAGATGAAGAGTAAAACCAGTTCAATTTCTATTTCACTACCTATGTAAATAACATAAGATGATTAATACCTTACCCAATTGGGAGAATCTGTATGGGGCAAGTCCCTAATAAAGGCTTTTGTGTGTGTGTGAATCGTGAAGAAGGGTTCAGGGCCAATATATATATTTGGAATTTTTAAAAAATTGCTTTCTCAGTTGATATATTTATTTCGAAAGATGACGCAAGCCACCAAGAACCTTCAACTTGCCCGATAAGGAATTTTTTTTTGTCCGCAATTTTATCACCTAATTCTTTTCTTTCTGCCAATCTTTCGTGGTCGTTAGACATAGAAATATCTGATGTTATTCATTTATAGAATGAGTTGTAAGACAATTTCTAAACCTAACTAATATACATGTATCCCTAAAGAGGCACCTCTCTAGTTAAAAATGCATTAAAATAATGCATTTGAGTTCATCACCCCAGTGATTAAGCTGGTGATGAAGGAATGTGACAGATTTGTGACAGAATTCAATCAAAATTCAACCTGTATATTATCATCTCGGACTATGATCCTCATTTTAACGGGATAGTTGTCTCTTTTTTGGTACATGAATACCATCTTCCCGCAACCTTATGTTAAATATATACAGCCGAACTTGTGGATAATTCAAAGCCCAAGAGACAAAAAAAAATCGAATTATTCGAATTAAAAACATTAATTCTATTTATAGGAAATTCTAGGGACCAAGATAAATATTGGAATTGAAGACGTTTTCGAATTACCCAAGTTCTACTCTCTATATATTAAAAACAAAAAAGGCAAATCTTTACCACCCACATGAGCATTTTTATATATATATGACAATAGATGTTTGCGGATTAACAAATACCAATAACAAGACTTTAAACAACAACAAAAAGCTTTATTAAGACCATCTAGTTTTATACAGAACAATACTTTAAAAACAAAAGTGAAAAACATTATTGAATTTTAGAAATTAGATCTCTAAAAAGGACCTTTTATTCTTTCTTTTGTGTTTGATTGTTTTCTTTTTGTAGGGTATGCAAAAATATCAAGAACTGTCCCCCACATCATTTTTCGAAGTATATACAGCAATGTTCCATATTTACATGTCGGTTATTGATAGATTCTGTTCAAATGTATTACCAATCTGGGGGATTTATTCTCTAGTGGGAAAGAAGTATTTGTCAAGTGACCGCCAGGTGGCTACTAGGCCATTGTGGAAGGAAAGAGTGAAATGTTCTATAAATAAAAGATTTATACTTCGCCATAAATCAGCACCTGGCAAGATTTCCTTCAACAACACTTCAGTGTTAAGGATTGTGTGATGGTCATGTGTTCCCTCAACAACCATCATCACGAGGGGTGGATACGCTCCACCCCACCCACGCTTCTTCTCCCCCTATCCATTCTTTTCCAAAACTTGCAAATAATTTTAATCAATATCGATTCAACATTGAAAACATTAGATATTTATATATCTATAAATAGATAATATCGCTATGACCCGGGTTCGATTCCTGCATTGGGCACTTTTTTTTTTCTGATTAAAAAGAAATGCTCCAATGGCCACCGATTCTTGCAAAAGTCCAACCCCACCAGCTGGTGCAAGTAACCAAACGGGGTTCTGGCACATTCGTAAGTGAAAAGTCGAACTGCTTTTCACATGTGTAGAGATGTGGTGCACTTACAGTAAAAACAGTCGCCTACTTCTACCCACCTGTACCACGTGTACTAGGGATAAACAAAAAATAATAATAATTTGATACGGAATTTTTTATTAAGTGGTAGAATTATGTTCTACTTGACGGCTTTCTTGTGGCTCCACCTCTGATCAAGTCCATGTCTACACAACTCCTGGCTCTAGACGTTTACAAAGATAACAAGGCAGACAATAAAGAGATAGTGAAACAATAATATAGATCCATCGTCTGATTCTACAACTATTATTTCAACATCTAGCACCTATCATTATATACCATTACCATAATTGACACGAAATATTGATTTCACTTGATAACAAATAAAACTACTAGCCAAACACTTTTATCAATAAACATAAAAAGCCTAATTTTTAAATAAAGTTTTCCCTTTCGTTACATCGGGACCTTTGCATGCAACTACATTTATTTTATTTCTCCAGCGGTTTGACTTAATTCTAACCGAGTTCTAAGTTCGTGGAAATGTAAAATCCAACTGATTGCTACATATATGATGAAATATGTAAATATCTCCATATGTAAAAGGTATTTGGTCAATTTTTGGAATAAAAAAAGCCATAGTCTGCTAATATTTATTCTAATTAATTACGCAATGCTAACGTTAAGTTTCACCATCAGGAGATGCTCTTTCATTATGTTACCATCCTCATCTTTTTTTTTTTAGATTTTTTTACCCATATGTAAATATGCAGAGAGAATAAATGCTGAATCATCCAAGTATTCTATTACCGACGTTTAGTCGACTCTCTGTTACCTTTATTAAGGGAAATGTAGTTTGGGATCCTGGTCTGAAGACTACAATTCTTTTGATTAAGATGGGAGAGAGACTTTGAAACCATGGTAACAACAATAATGAGGCATTTATTCTGTCTCTCAACACTAACTGTCTTTTATAATACAATATAATGCGGCTTATGATTGTATAGCGAAGTTTGACAACTATACCGCAAATGTTTCTTTTCGAAAAATCGAAATTTTATTTTAAGGAGAAATAACGATTATTTATAACCTTAGGGACGAAGTATGATAGGATGAATTGTGAAGAGTAATGATAAACGGAACTGGACACTTTATTTTCCGTTTATCATTACTCTTCACAATTCATCCTATCATACTTCATCCCTAAGGTTAGAAATAATCGTTATTACTCCTTAAAATAAAATTTCGATTTTTCGAAAAGAAACATTTGCGGTTTAGTTGTTAAACTTCTTTCTATATTAACTGTCTTACCAGAAAAAGATTCCCTTAAAGGTAAAATAGTGCGCTTATAGTTGAAACCGTCTTAATTTTCAATTATGCTCATCATGATTAGCATGGTCTTTTAAAACCTGTATCTTGAAATAAAATGTGAATATATTTTGAAAACTTATTTGAAAAAAAGAATTAACATCAATCGTGTTATTTAATTCCTCAATTTTTCCGACGGTACGGCCATTCCCTGCCTGCTACCTTCCTCAAGTAAAATGTCTTATTGGAATTCAAGTTCCAATATATAGTTTCTATTTTTTTTCATGTATATAACAACAACAACAAAAAGCTTTATTGAGACCTTTTAGTCTTATAATAGATTCTTCGAGTAGAAATGTAGGGTACATGTAGGAAAAACAGTAATAATACCAGTAATAAGCATTGCTATTATTATTTTTTAAAGTTAATTACATTTAATGGTATTACACACACACACACACACACACACACAAAAGCCTTTATTAAGACACACAGGTCTTACAGAGGATTCTCCTTGGGGTTACAAAACGGAGGAACCTATGAAAGTGGGAAATAAAAAATGGAGAAAGATTATATACATTTGGTAAATATATACAGATTATAAGAAAGAATAAAAAGTAAGAAGAATAAAAAAAAATCAAAAAAAGAGAAAAAAAAAAAAATTTTTTTGGAAATATGGATGGGAGAAGTGGAGAGCGAAAAGAGGAAAGAAAACAGGTATTTACATATGGAACAAGATGGAACAGCGCAGGTGGGCCATGTATTTTTTAAGAAATCTTTAAGAGATTTCCCAGGAAATCCTCGTGTTCAGGGTTGTAAGGTAAACACCGTTTTATCATTGTTAACTTATCGTATCTGCCTAAACAAATAATTGGATGTTGGTTCTGTCTTTCTTATCAAACAGAAATTTTTGGTATGTTTGAATGTTCGGTTAAGTCTTTCTTTTTTACAGCATTTTTATGGAAGTTATATAGATTTAGAGCTACTGAACTATTGTCTATAAAGTTGGATAATAAAGAATATAATGTGAAGTGTGTATGGCCTATCTTAGAGAAGAGTATTTTTCTTTCCGTGTCAAGAGGCATGCATTCAAATATATAATGTTCTAATTCATTTTCGGTTCTATTTTTGCATAGTTGGCAATACAAGTCTTCTGTCCTTAGATATTTTATATGGTCTTCTCGATATAAAACAAATAGAATTCTCAGTTGCGCAATGAGGCGTTTAGCCGGCAGTGGGAGTTCACTTAGTAGATAGTTCTCTGCTGCGAATGTTTTATGTAAATATTTGTAGTGTGTGTGTAGCTTCGAATTGGTTATTCTTGATTGGTCGGTTTGGATAGACTGTTCTATAGTGATTCTGATAATTTGAGGTATTGCTTTCTGTAGAATATTGGGGTCTGAACAATTCTTTAACCACATGAATCCAGTTGAGTTTAGGATATTCATTAAATTTTCTGTAAAACCTATAAAGGCATTCGTCAGAGTGGACGTTTCCCATAATTGGGCTAGACAGATTGCGGGCAATCTGGATTTTTCCATTTTTAATATTCTTAACCAGAACTTTAGAATTAGTTTGGTTGCTGTGACTCCTAGTGAGAAGCGTCCGGTTTCCATGCGTAGTATGTAGCCTGGTGTGTTACTCGGCAAGTTCAATAGTCGTCGGAGATAGTTATTCTGAATTTGGTCCAAGATTTTGTACTTTTCGTTTGCCCAAATTGGAGCAGAATACAGCAGAGTTGACAGGATAATCGAGTCTAATAGTTTCATTGATGAACCAAATGAATTCAACCTGGATTTCTCCATAATTTTCCATACTTCGCCGGTAGCTGCAAGCGCTTTGCCTTTAAAGTATGAAGCCACTTGACTAAACGAGATTGTTGTTGTGAGGGGATAGCCAAGATAGAGATATTTCGATGTCACTGTCAACAGTTGGTCTCCCCAGAACCATTTGTCCGATTTTGCAGGGCGGCCACCATTTCGGAAAACCATTATCTTGGATTTTGATTCGTTCAGGGTTAGATGATTTGTTTCGAAGTATTTTTTCAACATGTTGATTTTTATTTGTAGATTGATTTTTGATTCTCCTATGAGAATTATGTCGTCGGCATACATCAAAAGGTGGACCGTTCCAAAATTAGGGAGGTATATGCCTGGTAGAGTAGAGTCATTAAAAATGTTGATTAAATCAGTTACAAAGAGTATAAATAGATAGGGTGATAAGGGTTCTCCTTGTAACACTCCCGATCGGATTTTGATGGGTTCAGTAAATAGTCCATTCCATCTCACCGTCGTTGTCATTTGTTCGAAGTAGTTCCTGATAAGGTTAACAAAGCGGAAATCCAGACCTAATTCACCCAATTTAATGGTATTATGAAATTTATATACAGGAAAACTTAATTAAGAGACAATTTTGGAGGAAAAGATAATTCTTATACATCGATTTACAACGGAGTCTCTGCAAAAAAAAAAAAAAGTAAAAGCTAATTATTTTCATGTATATAAGTAGCCAGACATCGCTTCTCGGCTTTTTGGCAAAGTTCAAAGTGTAGTAGAAGTGTATAAGCCAGAATTTAAGAAGATATTACCTCTGAGGAAAGTGGCAGGGGGTCACCGAAACTTTAGGAAAAAAATTAAGAACGATTGATGCAATCTTCCAACAAACTCCCAACCAGAAAATGAGTTTTACATACGCTCAGAGGTTATTAAAAGGTGTGGCTACTGAAGAAGGATAAAAAAATGGGAATTCAGATGATTGCCACACCCAGAGTTGGACATATTCCCAAATAAATAACACACAATAGTTTGAGAACAACACACACTTCGTCTAAAACAAAATTTGACACATAAGGTTGAACCTTCTCTAAAGAACAACATCTAATTGAGGAGCCAAAGTGTTTTATATAGAGAGGCGTCTTCTTACCAGGAGATTTGCTTTATTAGTTAAGATGGTAATTTTGGTAATGAAAACTGCCCTTTGTCGAGAGATATCTGTAGATGTTTCGATAGAAATGGTTTAATAATTCTGGTCTAAGTGTTGTTAAATAACATTAGGACCTGACAGGCCACTTATTCCAAATGGTGAACAGCCGCAGCGAGCTATACCAATGACAAAATCTAATTAGCTTTACTTTTTTTTCATTTGCAGAGACTCCGTTGTAAATCCAGGTATAAGAAATTTCTTTTCTTCCAATTTACCCAGACTAATCTATGTATTAGTTTGATTGTCTTAATTAAGTTTTCCTGTATATAAATTCCATATTATAATTAAATATGATCAGCTTTAAAAACTATAATAATAACAATGTTTTTTTATGACTCGTGCTTTAGATGTTGTACAAAATTTCAAATACCGCGTGAGAACGCCCTTGCAGCCTTAGAATAATTTCTAACGCTTTGCCTAATGTTTTAATTTTTGTTCGCTCCTGACGAGGACAAAAGATTTTTGTCTAAACGTCGAGACAATAAAAAGATTTACTGGCCGAAGTGTCTTTTATTTCAAAAAATAACAATGCTATTTTATATTACTGGTATTATTACTATTTTTCCTGCATGTACCCTACATTTCTACTCAGGGAATCTGTATAAGACTAAAATATCTTAATAAAGATTGTTGTTGTTGTTGTTGTATACCGATGACCGCGTAGCTACAGTCTTCCGAGTCGAACAAGTCAAAGAGTGGAGAGGAGGCAGACACAAATACTCTAGTAGTTTAAATAAGACCTATGTAATAATAGAATGTGATTCAAGAAAGCAAAGTGAAACTAATTGGCGTATTCTCCTAAGAAAATTATAATGAAAATGTAAATCAAACCAACCCCGAATTTACCAGATGTACATATATATATAACGTTTTGTACTTTGCACACCACAGGGGAAAATACAAGCAATGTGAGTCGTACATGCCTCAAGGCAACATTAAAAGAATAAAAAGACAAGTTGTGAATGTGACAATTTCCATTGCACATAGGGCTTGCAGAACACTAAGAAATAAGAATATGTTTCCAGGACAGGCAGGTCCATAAAAGTTAACAGAAGAATCTTGTTAATTCATGTTGCCTTGATTCTAAGTAACGTGTGCAGACAACATGTTTATAATCTGGCCTCACTGCCATAAAAGTCGCAGCCGAACTTGGCGAGTGGCCAGACGAAATTTTTGCAGAGTTACTCGCGCCTCATTCATCCGGTACATGATGTAATCCGTGGTCAATTTTTAAAATAAACTTTAAATATAATCATAGAATTCGTGCAATGTGCGTGGAGGAAGCAAATTTTAAAAAAGAGGTTTTGTCAACTCACGTAGCCGCGAACATTATTGACATGACCCCGATTTCTTCTGTGTCATCAGATTGGAGTCGTGCGGTCTGTTGGTTTCAGTTGTTTTCTTTATAAAGCCCCGTGTCCCTTATCTTCCCACATCATCGCTAGAATATTCTTCTATATTCTTCTTTTGTTGGTCTCTGGTCAAGACAAAACTGTCCAATCAACAACAACAACAATTAAGACATTTCGTTTTACATCGACTCTTTCGTCCCGAAGTCTAAGAAATAAAATCACAAACTATGGTAGAACGTATCAGCAGGTAAACAGGCCATCAACTATATGCAATCTTGGTGAAGACCTATGGAGTATACTTACAATATAAGTATTAAAAAAAGGCATCTCCTTATCGTGCAACTGAAAGTTGCTAATGGCTTGCGCCATCATTCGGAATAAATATCAACTATTCTCGTTGATTTTTAATTATTCCAGAAATTGGCCAAATACCCATTCTTGGTTAATCAAGAAAAGCTAACCACGGACGCGTTTCGGGCTGTTGGCCATCATCAGCGTGGTGCAAGCTGTACCTCAACGACCAAAATAAAATTGATCATTTAAGGCATCCTGAAAAATCATGAAAAGGGTAGTTAAGGCCAGAATCACATGAGACCGCGACACAATGTGAAAGAATAGTAAAAATAGTCTAAATTATGCACCTTATCCCAGTACAATATCACATTTGTACTATTCTTACAATATAAGTAGTTATCATGATGATCATTGCCAGTGTTGGTTTACACCGTCGATGTTCGCACAGCCACGATCCCGGATCAAACCCCGCACTACACATACTTTATTTCTGCAGAAACAAAAATTTCAATGACTACCGATTCTTGTACAGGTCCAACCCCGGCAGTGAGTGCGAGTAACAAAACAGGATCGTACATTTTGTAAGTGCACAAGTCGAACTGCTTTCTATATGTGCAGAACTGTACAGTAAAATACATTCGCTAACCATCTACCATGATTATCATGGTCTATACCATGGGTCAGCAAACTGCGGCTCGTTAGTCACATGCGGCTCTTTGGATGTGAACCTGCGGCTCTTTATATAGTTCCATACGTAAATATTATTTATGCGAGTACTATTTATTGTTGGCAAAAAAAAAGGCTCTTTAAAAACTTTGAAATTTTGTAAATTTTAATTTTTGGCTCTTCCGACTCAAAAGTTTGCCAACCCCTGGTCTATATCAAAATATTTTGCCAGTAATAGTTATGATATTTATACAAATACAGACCTTTTTTTCATAATTTCGTTTAACACTATGGCCCAGAATAAACCTTCAAGTATACACTATAGTTGTAACGATCTGGTAGACAAAATTGGTGAAATCGCTGGGAAGATTCACCACTGTTGAAACAAACCTTCCTAGATCTTCTTCAGTTTACTAATTGTACAAATTTATCCTTTATTGTTTTCTTTAAATAGCACTGAATATAAAAACCCTTCCTCAACCTACGATGTGTTCTGTTTGCTAATGTGAACGTGGTTCTTATATGACAAGTCGGTGATAAACGGAAAACTTGTTTGATAGAAACCATCAACAAACTAGTTGAAATTCTATTGAAGAACTCGACTAAGGAAAGTGTCGATCTATAAGGAAACCCAATCACACGCAGTACGGTGGCAATGGCAGAGACGTGGAGGAAAGAAAATAACCATTTCTGACATTGTTATTCCACACTACAGCTCCAACCTGGAGGATGATCAAGAAATATGGGGCAAAGAACTCGGGCAGAGATAGCTCCTTATCTACATATATACCGTCTATTTTGGACTTCCTTTCTGAACTGTATATTGTTAGAACCTGGTTTAATCCCCATGTTGGGGACCCAGTACTTTCAATTAGTAAAACAACCAACTCTGTTTAATTTGCATAGAGCACACAGCGCCATCTGAAGATTTAGTATCAAAACAGTCTGTTCATAGTTTTTTGCTTTAAGACGAATTAAAAGATTTTCACTGTAAGGAGAGATAAGGAAATATTGAAGATGAAATAGTGCAAGAACTTTCCCCCATCTTGAATTCACATAGTATAAATGTATATACAGGGGGTATAAATTTTTTATTTTTTTTTATATTTTTTTTATTCTTCTTATTTTTTTTATTCTTTCTTATAATCTGTATATATTTACCATATGTATATAATCTTTCTCCATTTTTTATTTCCCACTTTCATGGGTTTCTCCGTTTTGTAACCCCAAGGAGAATCCTCTGTAAGACCTGTGTGTCTTAATAAAGGCTTTTGTGTGTGTGTGTGTGTGATTTAATTAATTGATTGATTTAGTGATTTATTTGATATAGTGATTTATTTAATTTATGATTTAGAGCAAATTAGTAATGATTAGATTTTTATAATGTGTGTGTGTGTGTATACAGGGGGTATTTAAAATTACATATTAGCTAATCACCATTTAATGCTATTTGTTCTAAATTTTAATTGAGGAAACGAGGAAGATTTCGGACGATTTTTCCCCTTTCTCCGCTCAAATACAAACACACAAAGAGATATTGTATTTAATTAACCCAGTGTTGTTAATCTATCTCAATGTATGTGTTTGTAATTGAACTGAAAAAAAGGAAGTAGAATCTACATTTTATCCAATACATTTTAAAGTAAATAGAGTACAATATTTTTATTGGTATTTAAAAAGATATAAAATATGCCAGAAAAATCTCGTATCCCTTTCGTGTATAAATGGATGTGAATACATTCTATATACTTCTATAGGCGTGTGTTTCCATATACAATATGTTTTTCTATATACGTGTATATAGGGTTTCTCTAGACGTATAACTGGCTGCATATACGATATATATATGTTTGTATATGGGTTTACAGGAACTTACTGGTTTAACGGTCACCGAGATGGTACATCGATCTCAAGACAGAGATGGCTGGTGTCGCATCGTGTTTGGGATGTAATACGTATAGTGGGCCTCAACGCTCAATCGCGAATAAATTTATATTACTATATGGGTTTATGTGCGGATTTATATATGAGTATATATATATATATATGATGAATATAGAGTGTATATTCGGTAAATGATTGGGTGTATGTAATGGATATATTAGGGGTAGGTGTTGGAAGATATGGGTAGCATAGTTATAAACAGAGCCCCCCCCCCCCCCCCCACATTAAATTTGAGGCGGTGAAGAAGTCGGGACACGAACAAGAAAAGAGTCCAGGGTCAAATATTGACGGATCAATACCCGGACCGGGAGAGAGAGAGGCGCTCCAGAAATAACTTCCATCTCTCTTAGCCAGTACCTTGGCAACGTCATCTTGTTGTATAGTCTGACACTTTCTCTTACATATAGCCAGTACCTTGGCAACGTCGTCTTGTTGTATAGTCCGACACTTTCTCTTACATATAGCCAGTACCGTGGCAACGTCGTCTTGTTGTATAGTCCGACACTTTCTCTTACATATAGCCAGTACCTTGGCAACGTCGTCTTGTTGTATAGTCCGACACTTTCTCTTACATATAGCCAGTACCTTGGCAACGTCGTCTTGTTGTATAGTCCGACACTTTCTCTTACATATAGCCAGTACCTTGGCAACGTCGTCTTGTTGTATATTCTGACACTTTCTCTTACATATAGCCAGTACCTTGGCAACGTCGTCTTGTTGTATATTCTGACACTTTCTCTTACATATAGCCAGTACCTTGGCAACGTCGTCTTGTTGTATAGTCCGACACTTTCTCTTACATATAGCCAGTACCTTGGCAACGTCGTCTTGTTGTATAGTCTGACACTTTCTCTTACATATAGCCAGTACCTTGGCAACGTCGTCTTGTTGTATAGTCCGACACTTTCTCTTACATATAGCCAGTACCTTGGCAACGTCGTCTTGTTGTATAGTCCGACACTTTCTCTTACATATAGCCAGTACCTTGGCAATGTCGTCTTGTTGTATATTCTGACACTTTCTCTTACATATAGCCAGTACCTTGGCAACGTCGTCTTGTTGTATAGTCCGACACTTTCTCTTACATATAGCCAGTACCTTGGCAACGTCGTCTTGTTGTATAGTCTGACACTTTCTCTTACATATAGCCAGTACCTTGGCAACGTCGTCTTGTTGTATAGTATGACACTTTCTCTTACATATAGCCAGTACCTTGGCAACGTCGTCTTGTTGTATAGTCCGACACTTTCTCTTACATATAGCCAGTACCTTGGCAACGTCGTCTTGTTGTATAGTCCGACACTTTCTCTTACATATAGCCAGTACCTTGGCAACGTCGTCTTGTTGTATAGTCCGACACTTTCTCTTACATATAGCCAGTACCTTGGCAACGTCGTCTTGTTGTACAGTCCGACACTTTCTCTTACATATAGCCAGTACCTTGGCAATGTCGTCTTGTTGTATATTCTGACACTTTCTCTTACATATAGCCAGTACCTTGGCAACGTCGTCTTGTTGTATAGTCCGACACTTTCTCTTACATATAGCCAGTACCTTGGCAACGTCGTCTTGTTGTATAGTCAGACACTTTCTCTTACATATAGCCAGTACCTTGGCAACGTCGTCTTGTTGTATAGTCCGACACTTTCTCTTACATATAGCCAGTACCTTGGCAATGTCGTCTTTTTGTATATTCTGACACTTTCTCTTACATATAGCCAGTACCTTGGCAACGTCGTCTTGTTGTATAGTCCGACACTTTCTCTTACATATAGCCAGTACCTTGGCAACGTCGTCTTGTTGTATAGTCCGACACTTTCTCTTACATATAGCCAGTACCTTGGCAACTTCGTCTTGTTGTATAGTCCGACACTTTCTCTTACATATAGCCAGTACCTTGGCAACGTCGTCTTGTTGTATAGTCTGACACTTTCTCTTACATATAGCCAGTACCTTGGCAACGTCGTCTTGTTGTATAGTCCGACACTTTCTCTTACATATAGCCAGTACCTTGGCAACGTCGTCTTGTTGTATAGTCTGACACTTTCTCTTACATATAGCCAGTACCTTGGCAACGTCGTCTTGTTGTATAGTCCGACACTTTCTCTTACATATAGCCAGTACCTTGGCAACGTCGTCTTGTTGTATAGTCCGACACTTTCTCTTACATATAGCCAGTACCTTGGCAACGTCGTCTTGTTGTATAGTCCGACACTTTCTCTTATATATAGCCAGTACCTTGGCAACGTCGTCTTGTTGTATAGTCTGACACTTTCTCTTACATATAGCCAGTACCTTGGCAACGTCGTCTTGTTGTATAGTCCGACACTTTCTCTTACATATAGCCAGTACCTTGGCAACGTCGTCTTGTTGTATAGTCCGACACTTTCTCTTACATATAGTCAGTACCTTGGCAACGTCGTCTTGTTGTATAGTCCGACACTTTCTCTTACATATAGCCAGTACCTTGGCAACGTCGTCTTGTTGTATAGTCTGACACTTTCTCTTACATATAGCCAGTACCTTGGCAACGTCGTCTTGTTGTATAGTATGACACTTTCTCTTACATATAGCCAGTACCTTGGCAACGTCGTCTTGTTGTATAGTCTGACACTTTCTCTTACATATAGCCAGTACCTTGGCAACGTCGTCTTGTTGTATAGTATGACACTTTCTCTTACATATAGCCAGTACCTTGGCAACGTCGTCTTGTTGTATAGTCTGACATTTTCTCTTACATATAGCCAGTACCTTGGCAACGTCATTTTATATAGTCTGACACTTTCTCTTACATATAATCAGGAAAAAATCTCACTCGCAGATGGCGTCAGGAAAGATGCGGTTTGAGGGTTACTATGACCACTTTTACCTGTTTTTTGCAGCCAAAATGGCTGTAGGAAACGGGCCAATCTCTATGCCAAACATTATCAAGCAAGATGAAATTTCACAGATCAAAAAGATCGCATCATCAGATGAGGATTACAATAAAATATTTCAGATAAGTTTCAAAAGGTTTTATATTTTTCCGAGAAGAAAATTTAAATAGCATATCTACGTGACATATCTATGGGGTAGAAATGTTTGCGTGTAAAAGCTAGTTAGCACGCCACTTAGCATTTTAGTTTTTTGCTAGAGTTTAATTTCGACTACTTCTAAACTTGGTGAAAAGTAGATGAGTAAGTAGTGAGGCTTTGTTAGTTCCGTTGTTTTATACAGCTCCAGTTAGTGGGAGCGGGTGGAGGATTAAACCCTTCCAGCAACTGCCGTGTGTCATTGTTTGTTTCCCCAGAAGTGAAGTTTCCTGCATTCCAGTGTCGCAATGGTCAGCCGACATTTGTCTTTTTCCTGCTGTGACACTCTGTGACACCCTATGCTCACATCCTTCTGCCATTCTTTTTGTTCTTGTCCTCTTTTCTGTCAATTTTATTGCATTCAAACAAATAAATCAATGTATTAGAGCGCCATCCTAAAAGCTTATGTCCATAGTTCTTCTAAAATACCCATTCCAAGAGTCTTACAACAGTCACCTATAAAAGGAAGTTCCAAAAATGCAATATAACAGCGGTATGGTAGATTAAACTGGCGAAACCGCTGGGAGGGTTCACCACTGATGAGCCAGGCCCTCCCTTTAATTTTTCCATCGCAGTAAGGACAGTAGAAATTGTTTTATTTTAAAAAGAATATTACGCCTCTAAAATAGTTTTATAAATCAATGTATGGGGTCGGGGTGGAAGGATGGTTTAAACCGTTGGTTTTCGACCGCTACGACCCGGGTTCGATTCCCGCATTGGGTGCTTTTTTCTGATAAAAAAAAAACTGCTCCAATGGCCTCCGATTCTTGCAAAAGTCCAAACCCACCAGCGAGTACTAGTAACCAAACGGGGCTCTGGCACATTTGTAAATGCAAAATCGATCTGCTTTTCACATGTGTAGACATGTGATACACTTACAGTAAAAGCAGTCGCCTACCTCTACCAACTATGATTATCTGGCCTGTACCACGTGTACCAGGGATAAGCAAAAAAAAAAAAATAGAAAATATAAATGTATAAAAGTGAGTTGTATGAAGACTAGATAAATAGATATATATTATGGAAGATATTAAAAATATATATAAACATTAACGGTTATGAATAATAATCGAGTTGGGCAATGAAACATGGACATAGCAAACATTAAGGATAAACAAACACTGAAGGCATCAATTATTAAGATATGAGCATTACAGAATGCTCAGGTATGAAACAGAACTACTTCAATGTCATGTCTACAGTTTCACTGATAATGTTTGCCTTGTACGTGCAAAGGAACTACATGTTCAACTTCGTCCCTTGCAGAAGCCTTGACAGAAGGATCTTGGCAAGAGGCTTGACGACGTGTGAATTCCCATAAGATTCCAGGGGTGAATCAGAGGTGAGTAATGGTTCAGATCCATATTGGGCGCTTTATTGGTTGGGCTTTGTTCTAGGAACTGTTGGGAAATTCCTGGATAGTCGATGAATTGGCTGGGCTTTGTCTCTGGGAACTGTTGGGAAATTGTGGGACATTGCTTGAAGGCCGGGACATTTGGGTTATTTTCTGGTGATACAGACAATATTGACTTGGGCTTTGTCTCTGGGAACTGTTGGGAAATTGTAGGAAACTGCTAGAAGGCCGGGACATTTGGGTTATTTTCTGGTGATACAAACAATATGGACTTGGACTTTGTTTCTGGGAACTGTTGGGAAATTGTGGGAAACTGCTAGAAGGCCGGTGCATTTGGGTTATTTTCTGGTGATACAAACAATATGGACTTGGACTTTGTTTCTGGGAACTGTTGGGAAATTGTGGGAAACTGCTAGAAGGCCGGTGCATTTGGGTTATTTTCTGGTGATACAAACAATATGGACTTGGACTTTGTTTCTGGGAACTGTTGGGAAATTGTGGGAAACTGCTAGAAGGCCGGTGCATTTGGGTTATTTTCTGGTGATACAAACAATATGGACTTGGACTTTGTTTCTGGGAACTGTTGGGAAATTGTGGGAAACTGCTAGAAGGCCGGTGCATTTGGGTTATTTTCTGGTGATACAAACAATATGGACTTGGACTTTGTTTCTGGGAACTGTTGGGAAATTGTGGGAAACTGCTAGAAGGCCGGTGCATTTGGGTTATTTTCTGGTGATACAGACAATATTGATTTGGGATTTGTTTCTGGGAACTGTTGGGAAACTGCTAGAAGGCCGGTACATTTGGGTTATTTTCTGGTGATACAGACAATATTGACTTGGGCTTTATCTCTGGGAACTGTTGAGAAATTTTGGGAAAC
>CP092866.1:62562875-62639721 GCA_030710605.1 Cordylochernes scorpioides
TGATAAACCGTCGGCCGGTTTTGGTTATCAAACCGCTGTATCAGCTTTCAATAAAGACGTTCACAAGGTTTGGCCGATTATTGCAGAAGTCCGCCAAATGATGACAGATTCTAAACGGGGCTAAATGTGCAAATTAGAACGGATTTTATACGTTCTTACTAATGAGGAATATATTTAGCTGTGAAGAAGGGCATGCCTGAAAGTTTCTGTAATTCCCCTTAAATAATAGTAATAATAAAAAAAAAGGTTGCGGTGCACTATCTCAAAACAGCGACCTCTCTGACGAGCCACTACCTTAGTAGAATAAAAAAGTCGGCACGTGCTAACATAGGAAACTAACTATCTGTGGGATCGTTGGGATTATTCCCCATCACGGAGATTTTAAGGACAAATATTTGATCCTGATAATGTAAAACAGAAAATGTTTAAGAGCCCTAAGAGTTGAAGAGAAATGGTACTTATGTGTAAAAGGTTTTCTCTCAGAATCTAAAATAATCGAATTTTTAATAGGAATAGTGAATTCGCAATCGAAGATTGAAGCAACTTTTCGAATTATAGCTCTAGGTTTGTATGGATTCACTACACTAGACGGCAGATTAAGATGGTAGTGACTGGCCACTCCATGGATGGAGCTTGGCCATGGCGCGCTAAATTGATTTGTTGAGAATGGTGGATATAAAACCAGAGACGTGTGGAGGACGTTGGATTTAAAACCAGACGTGTAGAGGACGGTGGATATAAAACCAAACCAGAAAGTGTATAGGACAGTGGATATAAAACAGAACCAGAGATATATAGAGGAAGGTGGATATAAAACAGAACCAGAGAGATATAGAGGAAGGTGGATATAAAACAGAACCAGAGAGATATAGAGGACGGTGGATATAAAACAGAACCAGAGAGATATAGAGGACGGTGGATATAAAACAGAACCAGAGAGATATAGAGGACGGTGGATATAAAACAGAACCAGACCCGTGTAGAGAACGGTGGATATAAAACAGAACCAGAGAGATATAGAGGAAGGTGGTTATAAAACAGAACCAGAGATATATAGAAGACGGTGGATATAAAACAGAACCAGACCCGTGTAGAGGACGGTGGATATAAAACAGAACCAGACCCGTGTAGAGAACGGTGGATATAAAACAGAACCAGAGAGATATAGAGGAAGGTGGTTATAAAACAGAACCAGAGAGATATAGCGGACGGTGGATATAAAACAGAACCAGAGAGATATAGAGGAAGGTGGATATAAAACAGAACCAGAGAGATATAGAGGAAGGTGGATATAAAACAGAACCAGAGAGATATAGAGGAAGGTGGATATAAAACAGAACCAGAGAGATATAGAGGAAGGTGGATATAAAGCAGAACCAGAGAGATATAGAGGAAGGTGGATATAAAACAGAACCAGAGAGATATAGAGGAAGGTGGATATAAAACAGAACCAGAGAGATATAGAGGACGGTGGATATAAAACAGAACCAGAGATATATAGAGGAAGGTGGATATAAAACAGAACCAGAGAGATATAGAGGAAGGTGGATATAAAACAGAACCAGAGAGATATAGAGGAAGGTGGATATAAAACAGAACCAGAGAGATATAGAGGAAGGTGGATATAAAACAGAACCAGAGAGATATAGAGGAAGGTGGATATAAAACAGAGCCAGAGATATATAGAGGAAGGTGGATATAAAACAGAACCAGAGAGATATAGAGGAAGGTGGATATAAAACAGAACCAGAGAGATATAGAGGATGGTGGATATAAAACAGAACCAGAGATATATAGAGGAAGGTGGATATAAAACAGAACCAGAGAGATATAGAGGAAGGTGGATATAAAACAGAACCAGAGAGATATAGAGGAAGGTGGATATAAAACAGAACCAGAGAGATATAGAGGAAGGTGGATATAAAACAGAACCAGAGAGATATAGAGGAAGGTGGATATAAAACAGAACCAGAGAGATATAGAGGACGGTGGATATAAAACAGAGCCAGAGATATATAGAGGACGGTGGATATAAAACAGAATCAGAGATATATAGAGGAAGGTGGATATAAAACAGAACCAGAGAGATATAGAGGAAGGTGGATATAAAACAGAGCCAGAGATATATAGAGGAAGGTGGTTATAAAACAGAACCAGAGATATATAGAGGAAGGTGGATATAAAACAGAACCAGAGAGATATAGAGGAAGGTGGATATAAAACAGAACCAGAGAGATATAGAGGAAGGTGGTTATAAAACAGAACCAGAGATATATAGAAGACGGTGGATATAAAACAGAACCAGACCCGTGTAGAGGACGGTGGATATAAAACAGAACCAGAGAGATATAGAGGACGGTGGATATAAAACAGAACCAGAGATATATAGAGGACGGTGGATATAAAACAGAACCAGACCCGTGTAGAGGACGGTGGATATAAAACAGAACCAGACCCGTGTAGAGAACGGTGGATATAAAACAGAACCAGAGAGATATAGAGGAAGGTGGTTATAAAACACACACACACACACACACACACACACACACAAAAGCCTTTATTAAGACACACAGGTCTTACAGAGGATTCTCCTTGGGGTTACAAAACGGAGAAACCTATGAAAGTGGGAAATAAAAAATGGAGAAAGATTATATACATTTGGTAAATATATACAGATTATAAGAAAGAATAAAAAAATAAGAAGAATAAAAAAAATCAAAAAAAAAGAAAAAAAATTTTTTTTTGGAAATATGGATGGGAGAAGTGGAGAGCGAAAAGAGGAAAGAAAACAGGTATTTACATATGGAACAAGACAATTTAAGCTCTAACACAGCACAGGTGGGCCATGTATTTTTTAAGAAATCTTTAAGAGATTTCCCAGGAAAATCCGCGTGTTCAGGGTTGTAAGGTAAACACCGTTTTATCAGTGTGGGGGTTAACTTATCGTATCTGCCTAAACAAATAATTGGATGTTGGTTCTGTCTTTCTCATCAAACAGAAATTTTTGGTATGTTTGAATGTTCGGTTAAGTCTTTCTTTTTTACAGCATTTTTATGGAAGTTATATAGATTTAGAGCTACTGAACTATTGTCTATAAAGTTGGATAATAAAGAATATAATGTGAAGTGTGTATGGCCTATCTTAGAGAAGAGTATTTTTCTTTCCGTGTCAAGAGGCATGCATTCAAATATATAATGTTCTAAAATTCATTTTCGGTTCTATTTTTGCATAGTTGGCAATACAAGTCTTCTGTCCTTAGATATTTTATATGGTCTTCTAGATATAAAACAAATAGAATTCTCAATTGCGCAATGAGGCGTTTAGCCGGCAGTGGGAGTTCACTTAGTAGATAGTTCTCTGCTGCGAATGTTTTATGTAAATATTTGTAGTGTGTGTGTAGCTTCGAATTGGTTATTCTTGATTGATCGGTTTGGATAGACTGTTCTATAGTGATTCTGATAATTTGAGGTATTGCTTTCTGTAGAATATTGGGGTCTGAACAATTCTTTAACCACATGAATCCAGTTGAGTTTAGGATATTCATTAAATTTTCTGTAAAACCTATAAAGGTATTCGTCAGAGTGGACGTTTCCCATAATTGGGCTAGACAGATTGCGGGCAATCTGGATTTTTCCATTTTTAATATTCTTAACCAGAACTTTAGAATAAGTTTGGTTGCTGTGACACCTAGTGAGAAGCGTCCGGTTTCCATGCGTAGTATGTAGCCTGGTGTGTTACTCGGCAAGTTCAATAGTCGTCGGAGATAGTTATTCTGAATTTGGTCCAAGATTTTGTACTTTTCGTTTGCCCAAATTGGAGCAGAATACAGCAGAGTTGACAGGATAATCGAGTCTAATAGTTTCATTGATGAACCAAATGAATTCAACCTGGATTTCTCCATAATTTTCCATACTTCGCCGGTAGCTGCAAGCGCTTTGCCTTTAAAGTATGAAGCCACTTGACTAAACGAGATTGTTGTTGTGAGGGGATAGCCAAGATAGAGATATTTAGATGTCACTGTCAACAGTTGGTCTCCCCAGAACCATTTGTCCGATTTTGCAGGGCGGCCACCATTTCGGAAAACCATTATCTTGGATTTTGATTCGTTCAGGGTTAGATGATTTGTTTCGAAGTATTTTTTCAACATGTTGATTTTTATTTGTAGATTGATTTTTGATTCTCCTATGAGAATTATGTCGTCGGCATACATCAAAAGGTGGACCGTTCCAAAATTAGGGAGGTATATGCCTGGTAGAGTAGAGTCATTAAAAATGTTGATTAAATCAGTTACAAAGAGTATAAATAGATAGGGTGATAAGGGTTCTCCTTGTAACACTCCCGATCGGATTTTGATGGGTTCAGTAAATAGTCCATTCCATCTCACCGTCGTTGTCATTTGTTCGAAGTAGTTCCTGATAAGGTTAACAAAGCGGAAATCCAGACCTAATTCACCCAATTTTGACCACAGAAGTGAGTGGGGAACAGTGTCAAAAGCCTTTTTTAGGTCCACAAAAAAAAGCATAGAGTTTTCTTCTTTTACGTCTGAGAGTCAGCTGTATCAAGGACAACAGTGTGAATATGTGATCTTGACAGGAGTAGCCTTTTCTGAATCCGGCCTGGTTTTCTGGAATAATTGATCTACCTTCAATCCAGTTGCGTAATCGCGATTTTAGTATTGATGTGAAAAGTTTTGACAGATTACTAATAAGGGCAATTCCGCGGTAGTTTGATGGATTATCCCGGTCACCGCTTTTAAAAATAGGATGGATGATAGATTTAGACCATATTAAGGGATATGAACCAGAATTAATGATTCTGTTGAATATATTTTTTAGAGTAACAAGGTGTTCGAAAGGTAGGGTCTTTAATGCTTCATTCGGAATTTCGTCAGCGCCACAAGCTTTTTCATTTGCCAGACTGGAGATTTCTCTAGTTATTTCTGTTATGGAGATTTCACAGTAGAGTTCAGGATCAATTCGTGAGAGAGTAGATAGGTCGCTTCCTATCGTCGTTTCAGCAGAGAGCAGTTTGTTGTAAAAGCATTGCCACTCTAAAATTGTTATATTTCCTTGTATATAGCTTTTGTCTTTCAAGGTAGCTATAGTTTTCCAAAAGTTTGCGGAGTCACGGGCATTTTTAAGAAGTTCTTGTTTTTCCTGAAGATATTTTTTCTTGTTGAAGTTTATTAAGGTCGTGTACCTTTTCCTATTTGAGACATAAATATTGCGGTCTACGTCAGTGTTCGTTTCCTTAAAGGTTATGTGGTTATAAAACAGAACCAGAGAGATATAGAGGACGGTGGTATAAAACAGAACCAGAGAGATATAGAGGAAGGTGGATATAAAACAGAACCAGAGAGATATAGAGGAAGGTGGATATAAAACAGAACCAGAGAGATATAGAGGAAGGTGGATATAAAGCAGAACCAGAGAGATATAGAGGAAGGTGGATATAAAACAGAACCAGAGAGATATAGAGGAAGGTGGATATAAAACAGAACCAGAGAGATATAGAGGACGGTGGATATAAAACAGAACCAGAGATATATAGAGGAAGGTGGATATAAAACAGAACCAGAGAGATATAGAGGAAGGTGGATATAAAACAGAACCAGAGAGATATAGAGGAAGGTGGATATAAAACAGAACCAGAGAGATATAGAGGAAGGTGGATATAAAACAGAACCAGAGAGATATAGAGGACGGTGGATATAAAACAGAGCCAGAGATATATAGAGGACGGTGGATATAAAACAGAGCCAGAGATATATAGAGGAAGGTGGATATAAAACAGAACCAGAGAGATATAGAGGAAGGTGGATATAAAACAGAGCCAGAGATATATAGAGGAAGATGGATATAAAACAGAACCAGAGAGATATAGAGGAAGGTGGATATAAAACAGAACCAGAGAGATATAGAGGAAGGTGGATATAAAACAGAACCAGAGAGATATAGAGGACGGTGGATATAAAACCGAACAAGACCCGTGTAGAGAACGGTGGATATAAAACAGAACCAGAGAGATATAGAGGACGGTGGATATAAAACAGAACCAGACCCGTGTAGAGGACGGTGGATATAAAACAGAACCAGACCCGTGTAGAGAACGGTGGATATAAAACAGAACCAGAGAGATATAGAGGACGGTGGATATAAAACAGAACCAGAGAGATATAGAGGACGGTGGATATAAAACAGAACCAGAGAGATATAGAGGACGGTGGATATAAAACAGAACCAGAGAGATATAGAGGACGGTGGATATAAAACAGAACCAAAGAGATATAGAGGACGGTGGATATAAAACAGAACCAGAGAGATATAGAGGACGGTGGATATAAAACAGAGAAAGTACGTAGAAACAAATCAACCCCGGGATCCAGTGAGATAGGAAGGTCAGTTGGAACTCTTCCAACGTCCACACGTACTGCCGCGCTGTCTGTCCGTCAGTTTGCTTACGTAACCTCACGGCTGGAATCTCTATTTATTTACCCGCGCCACATTTTCCTTGTAATTTTTACCATTTCTGGGATCACTAGGACTCTTCCCACCTTCTATAAACACCGATTCTCCATAGCCCTATCCAAAATATCCAAACCTCTGGGTATAGAGCTAGGATCTCTGCTAGGATGAGTAAGTGAGAATGCTGATAATGTAGGGTTCTCTTGTTTATATCACAATATATATGAGAGGGGAATTTAAAACTTTCAATTTTTATTTTTTAGGATCGTTTCGATTTTTTTTCACTCCTACATTTTTCTTTGGCTATGTTTAATATTGCACTCCATCTCCCAGACATCTGAGAAGCGAATACCTCCTCAAGCCCACTTTTGTAAAATCAAAACCTGACTCAGTCTACTTATCCGAATGGATCCGTCTTTGTCCGGCTATTATCCCGATGCCAGTTCATGCACGTTTTATTCGAGTGTCTTTTAGTTTCAAAATTATTGTGAAAAAGAAAGTTATTTATCAGTTCTACCAGTTGTAAAAATCATACTATACAGAATTTATTATTTTTTTTTTTTACTTATAAAATTGATCGCATTCATTTTTATTTGGTTTTTCGAAATTTTCCGCCTAAATGTAAAACTACATTATCAGCTACCTTCATTTAAAATTTACTAAGTGGCCAATTCAGTAGTTTTGGTGGGGATGAGAGAAACAAACTTCGATCTAACATTCCATTTCCCATACTGTATATATACGGATTTCGATAAGTTTATTGAATCAATATTAGAGTTTTCTATTCTCTTAAATGGCCATAAAGCGAGTAGATGTCAGGGCTAGACCAACAAATCACCGTCGACTTCCTCCAAACACAGACCTTCCTCAATGTCAAGGTGGAATGTGGAGGTCGCCACTGTCTGTCGCTCGTCTTTGGTGACCTTGTCGACTTTTTCTTTCAATTCCAAATGTATTAATTACAGGCCATGATAATCATGGTGGATAGAGGCTTGCGACTTTTTATACTGTAGTTATATATACCACATGAGAATTTCGAAAATATTATGGACGCCTATGATTCTTTTAAAAATTATAAAAAAAATTATACTGTCATTACTGCAATGAAAAATTAATGGGAGGGTCTGGCTCATCAGTAGAGAACCCTTCCCCCGTTTTCGCCAGTTCATTAGTTTCGAATTTTCATAACATATGGCGCGCTAATGTATCATAATATATACCCCATGTCTACACACGTAGAAGTTAGTACTTTGAAGTCAGCTAGTTCTTTGATTAGCTGAAATCACTATTGGGTTAGTTGTGTGCAACAACTTGTGACTATGGAGTGAGTATTTAAACAAATTTTACCTACTTCAAAATTGTCGACCAAGACCCGGTGCTAGCACATTCGGTGTAGATTAATTCCTGGTTTATATTCTTCGTACTCATTATTATCATTACTTGTTTGTGGACTCTGTTTTTGTTGTATATGAAATGTCTTCGGAGATATCGGACAATGACTCGGCGGAATGAATACTCAATGGATAGACACCCAATCTACAAATAATGGATATTGTAGATATATTGGGTCTAAATCTGTGACTTGTATTTATCAACTAACTTCGATTGTCACGACCCAGGATTGT
Source organism: Cordylochernes scorpioides (assembly GCA_030710605.1). Classification (NCBI taxonomy): domain Eukaryota; kingdom Metazoa; phylum Arthropoda; class Arachnida; order Pseudoscorpiones; family Chernetidae; genus Cordylochernes; species Cordylochernes scorpioides. Next base: position 62,570,965 of record CP092866.1, read on the forward strand.
AGTGCTAGGAAGATTTCTAAATAGATGTATTGGTTCTTCTTCGTCTCTCTGGTTTGTCGAGGCATCTTACTTTATTACCACACGGTGGCACCTAACTTGTCACTGCTATGACGACTTGTTCGCGGAAAATTTGGATCGTTGCTGTACATCGCTTGTATCGGGAGTATTGCTCATCTGTAAGAAATTGACAGAATACTCAGAAAGGGGTGGGTATTTACATATAATGTTTTTTTCTGGTTATTATTGGTTTCTCTTTGTGTCCGTGGCTTTTAGAATAAATTTGTTGCCTTATTTATTTAACAGTTGCAAAGCACGTCATATCCACAATTAGGATAATTGCGTGTAAATCTGAAATTATATACAAATCATCGTGAAATTAACATAATTAAACATTGGGAAGCACGCAAATTACACATTTGATGTCAAATTTTGCACATAGTAATTATAAATAGTGTAGCTTGAAATATGTACAGTCAATAATTTCGCCTTAAAATATACAGCCTGCAGAATCTATTAAACTTGATGTATTGGTCTTTATTGTAAACAACTTGTTTTGTATTCGTCAGGTAAAGTTGGTTTTCTTCCCTAAGATCAGAATCACCTAGATCAAAACTATACATGATTTGCCTTTGGCGATGTTGGTTCCTAGCCGAGCTCCTGATTTATCGAGCATTCAGTATCTTGTGGGTAGGTTAATTTTATAGATCATGGTTGCGCATAATTTTTGTCAGGAAATCTACTGTCTCTTCTGTTATCATCGGGTCGCTATGACAGGATTTATGGAGTGTAGATAAAGTGAGGATTTGTTGCCTTTGTTCTATTGGCGTGTATAAGCATGACGTAAAGGATAATTAGTCTCAAAGTGCGCACTTAATGCATGTTATTAACAACTGTAATTAACTCATCAGCCTCAGAAGAATGTCCTTGATAGGGCTGAGTGGGAATTGCCCAAAGACGGACGTTTTGCAACCTTCTGCTTCACCTTGATCTTGACTCCCTGCACCTGCCGTGAGTCACCCCAACAATGGCGTTACGGCCTTGACTCGTGCCTGCGACCTGACTGGACCCTGCAACACACCGAGTCCGGGAAATGTTAGGAAATTGTATATTACTATCTATCCCACCTGGGTACTGTGATGTAGCATCTGAGAATCTAGTTACTGTAGAGAAACTTGTAGACATTCGATCTAGTTGGATCACGGGACTTAATCACCGCCGAGATACATTCGGCACTATACGAAATAACCTGATTTACAGAATATTTAAACAACATTCAAAAACTTGCCAACTGTATGATACCTATTAGAATGTATCATCCTTGAACTTTGTGCATTTATCTAACAACATTCTGAAACTTGTAGATATCTATTATGATATATATGGGGCTTTGTGCATTATCTGGAAATATTCTGAAACTTCCCCCTGAGAAGAGTGGCAGTGAGTGACTGAAAGGTCGGGAATAAATAAATTTAAAAACGGTTGATGCATCTATATTATTTTTCAACAAAATTACGAAACTTATAAATGCACAATCTATATGTATCATCTATTAACATAATCATGTATTATCTAGTAACCTTATAAAACTTATAGATACGCGATCTACATTTTGCTATTGGCTTATCTCCTCAAAAATATTTTAGCTGTTAATTTCAATGAACAATTGTTTATCTGAAAGTTAGATTTTATTTTCAACCCAATATAACCTCCACAAGATGCACATTAATAGAAAATAGTTATGTTGTATGGGTCAATTTGAAAGAGACAGAGGAAAGAAGACAGGGAGCTTGAGAAGAATGTCAATAATGGAATGGACGGGTTGACAGGATCAAGAATGATAATGCCTTAAAGAGATTGGGAGATGAACGGAGCCTGTTGAAGGCAGTCAGAAAAAGACAAATTAGGATATACACTCATGGACAAAACTTAATGAAGTTGTGCCTTTTATCATGTATATAGAGATTCAGACAATAACTCTGAAAGATATTTTATACACCGTTACCTTTATTGAAGACACACGCAATAACCAAGTGTGAACAAAATTGCCTCTGTCTCATTAAAAAAAAAAAAACAGACAACCTGCGATTTCGAAATATGAAAGTAAGTTTTGTCAATGAGTGAATCTTAAAAGTAAATGATTTGATGGAAAAGGCGATGATGTGGCTTAATGATGGAGGGAGTAGAATAGGAGAAAGAATTGGACTGATGGGAGGACAAACTATAAAGGAATAAACATTTAAAAACTCGAATTAAAGAAGGACTGGACACCAGGACTTGCTCAAGAACAGAGAAAGTAACGAAGATGCTTTTTTCTCAGATGTTAACATCAACTTGAATATATCACAATTGACTGAAATGTTTGAAATGTCTTAAGATACTCAATTTGATATTTGCGGAAGAGCGATTGCTCGAAGCATATAATATATTTATAATTGTATGTAATTCTACTATCCTCAAAGCTTATGTCCATAGTTCTTCTAAAATACCCATTCCAAGAGTCTAGCAACAGTATCACTATAAAAGGAAGTTCGAAAAAATACAATATAACAGCGGTATGGTATATTAAACTGACGAAACCGCTGGGAGGGTTCACCACTGATGAGCCAGGCCCTCCCATTAATTTTTCCATTGCAGTAAGGGCAGTAGAAATTGTATAATTTCAAAAAGAATCTTACGTGTTTAAAATAGTTTCGAATTTTCATAACAGATGGCGCGCTAATAAATGGGTCTGAGATATGGAATAGCTCTTGACAAGGATGTCGCTGAAACGTTGTTAGAACTAAAATAAAGAAAGGCGATGATTGGCTTATTTAAAGAGCTCTCATTACATAAATTGGCCAATCAGTAAACTTGCCCGTCATGAAGAATAAAGATCACTCTCTCTACCCTGGCTAGTAGAAATTTGATTTGTGTGAAAGAAATATTCGCGTCTTAATGTTTATCATTTGCTATATGACCAATGGTAAGCCAGGATCCAGTGAAAGAGAGAGACCGCCAAATTACCATGTAATCTATATAGATTCCCTGGCAGTCAGCAACATTTGAACTCCGACTGGACTAATGTTTGAAGACCGGACACAGAGATGATGCCGTGGTGATCCCCTATATAAAAAAAATATAAAAAAAAAAAAACTCTACCGTGTGTCTCGCGCCTGAAAAAAAAAAGTTTTGAGGCCAAAGGTCGGATGTGAACTCGGGTCACTTCCTGACGCAGGTCGTTTCTGTTGGCTCGCACAGGATGGGCCGCTACACCAACTCTGGGTGATGTGGGTCTCCAGTACCTGCTGTAATGTTATTTACCTACTGTATACTTGGTTCCTTGACACATGGTAGAGGCCATGAGATGGTTGCTACTACATAAACTATAAGTACATCACATGTAGAAGCTGTTCGACTTTTGAAGGTGCAGAGTGTCAGATACATGTTTAGTTTATTTACTGATGAGGTTGAATTATTTTAAAAATTTAAGGTAATTGAATAAACTATTGTTTTAAAAATTGATATTGAATGCGGGTTTCGAACCCAAGTCTCCTGCAGTCTAGATCTCCTTCGTCGAAGATAAATGACAATAACTGGAAGCCTCCGTTGACACGGTAGGTCATCGAATGAGGGAAACTCTCTGAATAAAGAAACCCTTTTAAACAAAAACTCTCTCTATAGCGAGAAACTCTAAAACTCTCTCTATAGCGAGAAACTCGAAAACTCTCTCTATAGCGAGAAACTCTAAAACGAAAACTCTCTCACTATAGCTAAACTCTTTAAAAACAAAACTCTCTCAATAGCCAAACTGTCTAAAACGAAAACTTTAGACCACGAAGAGCACTTTGAGCGAATAATTCTTTGTAACATAATTCTTTTAAACGAAAACATCTCTTTAACGAAACTTTCTCTGAAACGAAAATCTTTCTAAAACGAAGCCCCTTAAAACAAAAACTTTCTATATAACGAAGTTCTTTTTATAATAAAAATATTTCTATAACGAACACACCTTTGGACTAGCATTGAAAACTTTTACAGTTTCTGCCGAAAAACTCTCTAACTTAAACGTTTCTCTGCCACTTCTAATTGGTTCTAGAGAATGCCCGCTGTATAATCACTAGCCATTTAATCCTTTTTGAAGTATTTACCTTTCAGTTGTTTTCAGCACACAATACAGTGGTTCCAATATCTATTAAGTACTAAAGTCAAAAACAAGACATGAAATGCCGCGTACATACATGGAAAATTTTTGTTCTAGTTTTACACACAATCTTGAAAAACACATTTCATTTTTTATAAGTTTATAATGGCAGGAGAACTTTATTACTTCCAGGATACGACTTGCTTCCCGCACTTAAAAATGTTTACGACCCGAAACTTTTGTGTTTACTCTCTCTTTCTCTCTCTTCTATAAGAACATATAGTCACGACCGTCTTTCCTCATCGGCCGGCCGCCTCTGTCACGGATGCGCGCGCACAGGGAGGTCACGTGCTCGCCGGCTCCCTCGAGCCGGATTTGAACCAGCGACCTAAGGATCACCGTTGTAACATCTACAGTCGGGTAAAACACGGGCGTTGCCCGGGTCATTCGGCTAGTAAGAACATATTTACATAAAACCTGTTTTTAATAAAGTGTCTTTGTAAGTGACATATACATTTTCTAAAGTATCCTCCAATAAACATTTATTTAGTGGAAATTTATGAGAAAGAAATCCTTCTGGTGGCATATAAAAAAACTATTTTTTATTCTAAGTCGCGCGCACGCCTTGAGAATTCAAAGAGTTCTTGGAAGTTAAAACTCTTTAAAAACTCTTTTTTTTTATTGAAACGTTGATTAGTCAACCTTCTCTTTAAATACCGCGATACTGGGAACATCAACAGGGCAATAATGGCTTCACATCTTTCATTTACTATATATATATTATTACTTGACCCCTCATATCTTTAATTTTTTTTTTTTGCTTCTTCCTAGTACACGTGGTACAGGCCATGACAATCATGGTGGGTAGAAGTTTGCGACTGCTTTTACTGTAAGTGCACCACATGACTATACATGTGAAAAGCAGTTCGACTTTGCACTTACAAATGTGCCAGAGTCCCGTTTGTTTACTTGCACTCGCTGGTGGGGTTGAACTTTTACAAAAATCGGGGGTCGTTGAAGCATTTTTTTAAATCATAAAAAAAAAAAAAAAAGCCCAATGCGGGAATCGAACCCGGGTCGTAGCGGTCAAAAACCAACGGTTTAGACCATCCTTCCACCGACCCCCTTTTAAAAATCTAATTATATAATTGTGTTAAAAACATCCGCCTCAAACCGAAAACAATTATAAATAAATAATATTGGTGACAAAAATCATTATTAAGGTAAAATTTCGTTCACTGTCGTTCTGGATGCGTTCTTAGAACAGGCATTCTTCTATAAGTTGATTTATTTGACTTTATTTAGTATTTTTCAATTTACGTCAACCAAAATAATGGAAAATAAATCTTTCTATTCAATCCAATATATGCCTTTTTTATTATCTAAAGATCTAAATATGGATCGATCTATTTTCAGAACAATAAAAGTGAAATTCTGTCCAATTGGTTAATGTGCGGCGAAAACCCCTTTCACCGATACTAATGTTTATAGTGATAAGTCAATTTATAACTTAAACTTCAATTAGCCTATTTGGAATCCCGCCTGGACCCCCGGTATGACTATTGTGTTTAAGTATAAGATGTAGTGAATTCTCTGTGTGCCCTGGGTTTTTGTATGTTTGTTTACTTCTTGGTTATTTATTGTCTGCTCATTCACTTCTTGTATACTTCTTGCTTATTTCTTGTCTATTTGTTGTTGTTGTTTTTTTCTTCTTTGTTATTTCTTGTTTGCTCGTTTACTTCTTGTATACTTCTTGGTTATTTCTTGTCTATTCGTTTACTACATGTAAACTTCTTGGTTATTTATTGTCAGTTTTTTTTTACTTCTTGGTTATTTCTTGTCTACTCGTTTACTTCTTGTATACTTCTTGGTTATTTCTTGTCTACTCGTTTACTTCTAGTATACTTCTTGGTTGTTTACTCATTCACTTCTTGTCTACTTCTTGGTTATTTCTTGTCTATTTTTTTTAAACTTCTTATATACTTATTGGTAATTAGTCTCCTTCTATACCTTCTAAGTGCATATATATTTATTTCTATTATTATTCAATTATAGTATTTTATATCGTTGTGTGTGCATCGTTGCGTGCAGTAGTTATACCACGTCATATTATGGATAGAAGATTCCAGGTTGATATCCTGGCAGGTTCTTAAATAGATCAGTTGTAGGGCGATCTTCTGTAATGGATTTTCATGTCACAGTTTCGTGAGACCCAATTTCGTGAAGTGACAACAGAGGTGTTTGCTGGTTAGTCACACATTGCCAACATGCTAAAATATATAAAACTCACAGAGAATATATTGTTTCTGACAGCTTATGATCATAATTCGACGACACACATCCTCAACCTTCAACATTTATCGGCAGAGATTTCGGCAATCCGCTGTCGCCATTTCCAAGTTGGAACGCTTTACACGACTTTTGTCAAAATTCTAATTTCATGTTGAGCTTCTACCTTAGAAAGGTCCATAGCGAGTCGCCGAAAAATTATGTTAATAAATATTTTGAAGATTGATGTATCTATAATTGACAAAACTCATAAGTATATATAAGATTTGTTCTTAACTGATCTATATGAGTACAGGCAGTGTAGAAATTGTGTGGTAGAGACAATAAATACATAAATATTGATGACACCTAGCGTATATATATAGTATCGTGACATTCACTCAAGTATGGAAATATGAATAGAACATTTATTTAAAGAAGTGAGTGAGCTCAGTATGTGACGTGTGGAACACAAGCCGTCGTCAACATGCTGACGTTCTGTAAACGTGCGTCCGTGCATCAGCAAATTTTACGTCAGAGAAAACATCACCAGTTGGCATACATGGTTGCTGCATTCCTTAGGGGATCTATGGGCTATCTACATGTAAACCAAAGATAAAGGAACTTTTTTACTCAACAAAATATTAGTTTTCTGAATTATTCAAAGCAACTAAAAAGTCTCGTAAGCTACCCATCTGGTGAGTGACCACTTCGAAGAACCTTTATAAATAAAAAAGGAAATTGACCAACCTCTAATGAAATTTCGCCTTATGGAATAGCCATGTTTTTAAGGCGGTATCTCATGTAATGTGTCACTTTATACTCTAATATTGTGCATATATTTGGTTAAAAAACGAAAATTCCATCGCCTATTACTTGTTTGACAAATTTCGGAATTATTTTTTTTTTCTGGCATAGAACCTGGTCCAAAAGAAAGATGTCTTAAGGATAACAGAAAAAAAAAACAGATTTTGCCTTTAATAGAGGAAATCCTCCGTGACAAACAGCACATTTGACCTTTTTGCCCATTTACAAATAATTGCGCGCTATATGACGAGAAATGTTTTAAGCAAAGATCTAAAAGCAGCACCCTCTCTTAAGTGAATGCCTATCGAGATAGAGCCCAGCTTCTATGGTGTGTTATAAACAAGTTTTATTCGGTTATCTTCTATATATCTCCTCATATTTTGGGTCAACACAATTACGACTTCCATAATATTAAAATAGAACAGAACAAACTTCTATATGTTGTTTGCAAGTATCTTTCTCTAGGCCAACAACATTCCTAGAACAAGATGACTTCAATAACATAAAGAGAAAACTCTACTGTGTTCTCCGTAGGTATCATACTTCAGAACAATATCCACGCACAGATCTCTCTGACACCACCCTCTCACACCGATGTCACATCACCGACCGCGCCTCCCGCGCCTCCTGCACCAGCACCCCCTGCTCCATCTATGGAGGTCTCCAACATTGGTCCCGCGGCCCGGGCTTCGCCCCATCGACCAGCTGCGCCTCGGCCCCCTGCACCAGCACCCCCAGCTTCATCTGTGGAGGTGCCGCCTCCTGCACCAGCGCCCCCTGCTCCATCTGTGTAGGTGCCAAGTGATGGTCCCACGGCCCACACTTCGCCCCGTCGGTTCACTGCGCCTCAGCCTGCTGAACCAGCGCTGCAAACTCCCCATGAAGAGAAGTCAGCTCCAGCCGCAGTAGCCCTACCGCTACTACTAACTGCCTCGACGACCATGAGCTCCAGACCGCTCCTACACCCACTGATGATATTGACTCTTTATACCTGAAACTCGAGTACCAGATAAACGATCTACTCGAACCACTGAACGATACAACTATCCTGAGCCTCCTACATGAAACAAAGTGGGTCAAGCCAGAGATTACGTTCACGATTCTACACCGCGATGATAGAAATTATCTCAAAAATATCTCTCGCATTAACACAAGATTATTCTTGTCGAATTCCTCAACACTCTCATCGAGCATGCTGGAGACATGGATTTCATAATCCGCAACAGCCTGTCCGAACTCAAGGCAGCTTTAAGCTCTTCATGAAATCCAGACGTCCCTCCGGAAGGGGCTCCGTATTTTGTATATATTTCTTCCTATTTTAAAAATGGCTATAAACCTTCTCCCTACTGTTGACTAGATGTCAATAAACTATTTTTAATTGTCAAATTGTCATGCACAGACCTTGATTTTCATACCAGAGCAGAACAACACTCATGGAACAGCACAAATTCTAGGCTCGATGAGAGTACAAGTTATCATAACAAACTATCATGTTATCCAGTTCACCTACTCCAGGACAACATTCATGGAACATTCAAGACTCTGGCTTCAAGTACAGTACAATAGTGATAACCTACCCCAGAACATATCAGACTCCGGCCTCAATGACAGTACAAGAATACAAAGCAAACTATCATGTTCTCCAGGGATGACCTACCCCAGAACATATCAGACTCCGACCTCAATGACAGTACAAGAATACAAAGCAAGCTATCATGTTCTCCAGCGATGACCTACTCCAGCATCAGAGACCTCAATGAGGGGGCGTGCTCCAGACTTAGCTCAAGGGCGGGCAGGAAGGCTTGTTTGGCCCTCGGTCCCAAAATAACGGAGTTACTCACGTCCCGTTACGTGGAGCCAGAGGTGGACCTGCCAGATGTTGGGTAACACTCTAAATACATACTTACCTCTGAGCTATTCTGACTCCAGCACAGCTACCCTCTGCTACGATAACGAACTCTGCGTATAAATGTTATATCAAGATAGCTCTAAATCTACATATTTTATCTATATATTTTCTCATGCTACAAGCACAACATTAAAATAAACATATAATCATTCAAATACAAAGGGCATATGTATATATATGTATCATATGTAAACATCCATTTTTTTTTTTTAATATTTAATTAAACTTTTTTGTTTTCTTTTCTCGGACTTATCATTAAAAAATCCGTGTATGAGAGATTACTTGTCATAATTATTATTTTTCAATATATATGATCTGCATTATTATCATTAAATAACTTTACTTTTTTATTCTTTTTCCTTTGTAGAGACTCCGTGATGATTCCGTCTTTTAAACTATGTCTTAATAAAGCGTTTTTTGTGAGTCTAATAACTCAATTACATTAGGGATTAGATAGAGAGGATATAACGACTGCTGTGTTAAAGATGCATGGAGACATCTGAGGCTCTTCATTGGGCACGACAACAACTTAAGGGGTTTGAGATCAATTTGTCTATGGGGGCTTTGCATACAAAGTCAGAGCCCAGTAGGCGTGGGATTATAGGATTCACGTGTCAGAACACCTGATTTGGGTCCAACTCCAATTATGAAACTAAAGAATCGTTCTCCGATAAACAAATGCAATTTCAAATTGTCCACAATTTGTGTTATGGCAACAGGGAGCTGCAAGCTGTGCGGAGTTCAAAATGTCGTTGCTACCTTTATAGGATTTCTGTTTGGTGGAAGCCAAAATTTCTTCCGTCGATTGAAGCTGCAGGTGGGAAACGTCCAGTTGGTAAAGTCATTGTTGTACGACGTTACGTGACGTTGGACAATATGTCCTGAGGTATGTGGCGACTGATTAGGCAACGTGGGCCGGCCATCTTTGTCGCTGCGGCCTTGTCCTTTGTGATCCATTTAACTGCGACAATGGCGCATCTCTGGATGGCGACTCCAACATTTCTATGCCTGTACTTGGAGTACTGTAGTTTCCATCCACGGCGGTACTGTGGTCCATTCAGCCAGGGACAACTTTACATCTCTGGATGACGACTCCAACATTTCTATGCCTGTACTTGGAGTACTGTAGTTTCCATCCACGGCGGTACTGTGGTTCATTCAGCCAGGGACAACTTTACATCTCTGGATGGCGACTCCAACATTTCTATGCCTGTACTTGGAGTACTGTAGTTTCCATCCACGGCGGTACTGTGGTTCATTCAGCCAGGGACAACTTTACATCTCTGGATGGCGACTCCAACATTTCTATGACTGTACTTGGAGTACTGTAGTTTCCATCCACGGCGGTACTGTGGTCCATTCAGCCAGGGACAATTTTACATCTCTGGATGGCGACTCCAACATTTCTATGCCTGTACTTGGAGTACTGTAGTTTCCATCCACGGCGGTACTATGGTCCATTCAGCCAGGGACAACTTTACATCTCTGGATGGCGACTCCAACATTTCTATGACTGTACTTGGAGTACTGTAGTTTCCATCCACGGCGGTACTGTGGTCCATTCAGCCAGGGACAACTTTACATCTCTGGATGACGACTCCAACATTTCTATGCCTGTACTTGGAGTACTGTAGTTTCCATCCACCGACTTATTTCTGAGCGGCCTACCATCTAAGAATATGGTTCATTTGGCCAGTGGAGCTGTACAATATCATCTGTGGATGATGAGTCTCGAAAGTACTCGAGATAATTTAACCTGTCATCCAATTCAATCTTACTTGTATAAAAATATGGTTAATGCAGCAAAAATATAATTTATTTAAAATATAACACAGAGAGGGAAGGAAGGCCCCGTGAGACGTGCTCGAGATATCACTAGACCTAGTAGCATCACACCGCCAACTCGAGGCTTTAGCGAGGTCATTGTTGCCAAGTCTCCAGAAACTGACTCTGCAAGGATGAGGAGGAATCCTTGGACATTCTGGAACAGGCCCGTGCGGAGGTCCTTGCTCTTTGGGGTAAGCTGTGCGCTACCTCTGGTCGAGTAATTCTTTCCTTTCTCTAGATATAAGCTTTAGATGGCGTACGTGTGGCCTCTCTATACCTTTACTTTGGTATATTTTCTTGTATTGAAGAGTTTATATAATGAGAGGGTTATTTTGACATTAAATCTCGGAATATAGATTACTGGTCCTAAAATTCAAACTTATTTGTATATCCTATTCTGCTATAAACTACAATATGCCTTTTTCAAATTACAGAGCAGCTTCCCTTATCTCTCATATATATATACTTCTATATCCAGTGTAAACATCGAATTCTATACGTTGAACGAGAGTCATTTCGCAAATAAAATAAAGGGAAAATATTGTGTGTACCTTGTACACATTGTATGCATTACCTACGTGCATATTTTATTTTTAAAACGACTCTCGTTCAACGTATAGAATTTGATGTTTACACTGGAGATACAAGTTCATGTAATTACTGTCCACAGATATGTAAATTACGGATGTAAGGAAGGTGAACAAGATAACAACAAAGTTTTGTGGCTTGATCTGGTAGTAGCTGTAACGCCGATGAAAGTTGTGCGCTACTATTTAACAGATAACTATATCCACTATTGCGCTGTCTTCCAGCCCTTAACGGCTGGTATAAAGCAGACTGTCCATCAGGCATGGTCAATTGTACTGTAAGACAGTGTCTAAAAATATTGATGTGGTATTTATTTTATTTGCGAGCAAAACGTGACATTTCATTCACACCTCTCTTTAACTGGCTAAATGGTAAGTCCTGAAATCTCGCGTTTTGGTCGTATATTAAAGAAGCATTTCATTTTATGATCTAATCTCTCTTTCTTTTTTTTTTTATAGAAACACACAACACAAGTTATATGATTATTCCCCGTGTAAGATATTATTGTACGGATGATACTAGGAATACCAACAAAACTACCTGAGTGGTGCCAACTCTGTCTACAGTAGACCACGTGTGGTTCCAGACAAGCGGGACTCGGCGCCCCCTGCCCTCCACCACGACCACCACCACGGTGACCACAACCAAAGCCACACGTGGTCGCTACTGGCGTCCCCCTGCTTGCTCCGTGGATGACCTGCTGCGGCTGATCACCGCGCCGTCCGGGGGCCACTACGTCGTGCCGGGGGACCCCTACAATGAGGTGTACCCGGGCATCCTCATCGGGGACGGGTGAGTCGTCTTGGCATCCATGCTGAATTCCCCACATACTTCTGATAGCCGAAATTCCGACAAACCAAAATCCAGAAATCCCAACAGAGACGAAATCCATACAGCGACAAAATACCGACATGGAAAAATTCCAACAAATAGATAAATAATACAGGTTTCATAGCATGATAAGTTGTATTGTATTCAGTAAATTTGAACGAAAACATTGTCTCTTATAAATTATATAGGTCCGGCCAGCTATGATTTTATGGGGATTGGATAATATTTTGCTGCTTTATTTTCTAATTCAATTTGTCGGGATTTTGACCTATATCTTGAATTTAGAATGTCCGGACTGAAGTTGACAGGGACCTCGAACCTTCAAACTGAGGTTTCATAAGAACGGTATGTGTCGCACGTCTGGTGCCACCGACTTCTTATATTGTAAGTATGCCACAAGTGCCTCCTAGATGTAGTTATCAGTCTAGCCATTTGGAATTTCTCAAATGCCATCTGCGACTTCTGAATCCTGGTACGCATCTCGAGTGACGAGTGACCAATTGGCCAGCTATGCTTCATTCAGAGTGGATTTAAGATATTGATCTTCCATGCTCCACCAAACGTCAGTTAGCGTCACAAGGATGAATGCTACTTTCAAAAATACAGATTTTAACATGACGCATTAAACTAATAATTCGTCAAGGCTATCGTGCTACAGTTAACCAACCTTCAAGTTTTACCGAGGGAAGGAAAAAAAGCCTCGCCCGGCAAATTCCAAATCACAAAAGGAAAATGACCAAAGTGGATTGTCAAGGTCAGGTGAGGCCCTTTCTGCTCCTTTTTCTACCGTTTCAGATTGTGGAATGGAAGGATTGTCGTTTGATTCCTTAGTATACAATGTGGCATTTTCCGAGTTTTCCGAAACGGATGTCTTAGCGTATTCACTGATCTAAGTCTGACCGCTCTTCTCAGAGAACATCGAAAATACATTTTTTCTCAATTTCAGACGGTATGAGAGGTGTTCTTTGCACACATCTGACTAAATACTCATACTGAGAGTAGACTTCGACAGTATGCAAGTAAGCTTTGACATTATGCGAATAAGGAGGGTTTGGTAAGTCATCTGCCGAGTGATGCTAGCTCCAGGATGTCCTAGTGATCTAAGTGTAATGTCAGTCAAGACTTTCATATCGCATGTAGAGATCGTTCCCATTTAGTTTCTGGTTGTTAAACATTGCCCGGCAGAATTGATGGCTTCATCATGTGTACTCACTGTAACTTCAACTATGCAGTATCCTCTTTTCCAGGACTGGAGGCCCCTTGTCACATAAGAATCCTTAACAGAAGGAACAGAGTTCCAAAATATAATTTCAAACCCCTGATTCTTGTGCAAGTTCAACTTCGCCAGTCGGTGCAAATAACCTAGCGGTGCTCTGAAACTTTGTAGGCGCAAAGGTTGAACTGATTCTACATGTGTTGGCTTGTAGTGATGTAATTACAGCACAAGCAGCCATAAACTCTGATTCACCATGATTATCATGACCTGTACCATGTATAGAGAGAAAAACTCCGAAATTTACTTGGTCAATACAGATGCGGTGTTGCAATATCGTAACACAGCTTTCTAAGAATGTATATCTGCATTAAAATAAACACTTTGGAAAGCGCCATATTTGGGGACGGCAAATAATGATAATACATTAATGAAATTCTATCATCATGATTACTATTTATAAGAGTAATAAATACATCATGCGATATAATGAAAACTAACATTTGGTAAACCCACATTATTTTGTCAAACATTCACTCGGGCACAACCCGGTCATTCGGCTAGTAATATTTCTCTGTGTTACGATATGATCAGGACTTGGACAACTGAATTTGTATATCCGTAAAACGTTCTCATCAGGACATCTCAGTAATGGAAATGTGCTTATGTCTTAAAAACAAATATGTAGATAATGATAATTTCTGGGAGAAGATGCTTTTAATAATATTATAAAAATGGGAATTATTCATTCACTAACAAGATCATTTTAGAAACATTTTTACTATATTCACAAAGGGGGATATACAATGTGCATGTGTTTGACCACAACACACTGTGTATAAGTTATTAGGATTGTAGTCGCCAAGTTTAAGAATCCTTCTATAGCTTCTAAGAGGAAACTCTCCCATTTCCTTAAATGCCCCACAAGTATGTGATCTCTGTACTTGACACATCAACGCCCTTATTGTGCAACTAAGTGGCGGTTTATGTAACTTCCTTGCTGACTATGCAAATTAAACAGGATTTTCCTGTTTATTCTGTATACATATCTAAGTGGTGGGCCTTGAAATATCTAAGTAGTAGTTAGCAAAGATGTCTTTGTTTTATGTATATTGTACCTCACATCTGCCACTCTATCTTGATTTTGAGAACAAGAATGTTTAATAAAAGAACCACCTCCTCTCTTCACCTCTCTCTTTGCCCAACCTTCCAATACCAAAGATTCCTGACGGCCACCTTAGGGATCACCAACCTTAGTCGAGCATCCCTAGAAAATCTCCCAAGAAATAGAACTTCTTGGCGCTGCCTCAGAAATTTGGTTTCCACTGGCATTGTAAATAAAACCGTTAATATTTAGGTCAAAAGGATAGCCCAGATAGTTGGTGACTTCTGTCTTCTTCTTATCTCCACTCAATCAAGCTTGTAAACCTTGAGCTCATCAATGGATGAGTCAATACAGTCAATAATGTGTCTTGGGGTTGCAGACTGAGAATTGCACTTAATACATAGTGGGAAAACCTTGCAACCATTCTGGAAAGTCATTGTCCGTAGATGACCAGACTTGAGTCTGGAAATCAAAGACTGTTGTTCTCTCGGGAGGACAGAATGGTGCTTGTCCCTCCTGCTCTGTACCAGTCATGTGCAGCATTAGATTTCCATTCCTGCAGGCATTGGGTTTTGATGGTACATTTGATGGTGACTTCTGTACGTTTCGGGAACCTGGGGGGTAACACATAATAACAATAATAGAATAAAGTTTTGCGGGGAGGAAATTGATCTACATAAAATTAATGGTCGCCTCTTCCATCAACGCCAATAATCGTAAATAATAGCTGAAAATAATAATAGTAACCAAAGAGACCGTTCAACCACCAATACAAAAAAAAATAATAAAATTAAATTGACCTGTTCATTATTTGAACTATCTGGTCTTCGTATCGAGAACGGCGGTACCAAAGTTTGATCCAATCAGTCAAAGGGTTCGATCAAAAGTCAAAACTGACCTGCTATTTGAATAGAATCATACTTCGAAATTATGTTATAGATGGAACCAACGACAACCATTTATGCCGAATTTGCGTTTTTTTAAGAGAGTCTAGAAAAGAGATGAAAAACAAAAGCTTCCTCAAACCTATTATAGTAATAAGAGGGAAATTAGAGTTATCAGGTCTAATGAGCAACACAGCAAGGTTTACATTGGACATGCAAGGAGAAAGTTTTGTCCTATTGAATTCAGCACCGAATTATTTTCACTGTTTCGCTGAAAATCTATTCAACGAGGTTGGGAAGGATTGTTCCAATCCTCGCCTTTCCGATGTAATGGCTTCCAAGACAGGAAGGATGTGCTGGCTTAAGAAAATTGGTGTCAACTCCCCATCGACCCAGATGACGCTAAGGCAACGACCTTAAGAGCTACGTGAGAACTGCTTCATCTAGTTAGTGCCATGGTAGCAGCATCCTTGGTAGGTGATGCCAGGTTGGCAACCGGCGGGTTGAACCAATCACTGCCGAGATACTATCGTGGAGGCAACAGGGTAGGTACATCCTGCGCGTTGTGTAAGATCATCCTTTTGGTCACGGTCTTGCAAAGTTGCATAAGAAGGCCTATTGGAAGAACTCCAATCTAATTGGCTGATGCAAGGTCACGTGGAATGCAGCCAGAGTCCTAAATTCGGCTGAAGGGTTGACGGCCGTTGGCCCAAGGTGAAGGTTGGAAGGCTTATTTTAAAAGCTGAGATTGCGGGCGACCTTCCAGGTGGACCTATTGTAACAATTGGATGGTACTTTTGTCACTGTTGCTATCTAAAAATCACGATATATTAAGACGTATGGTGTCTTTTGAAATATTGTTGTGTTTTCCGCTCACAAGGCTTTGATGAAGAGCTGTTAACATGAAAGCTAGGCTAATTTTATCGAATAAAGAACAATTTCGCTAAAACTGTTTTAAAATATCTGGTGATTTTAAATAGCACCGGAGATTTATTTTATAAGATTGTTGCTATTGTTGTCTGTGATTAGGAAACTTCCCAACAATGACAGCAACTACAGCAGTATGCTGTGTTGGGTCAAACTAATGTGATAGACACGTTTTGGGAATATAAATACAAAGCTTCCACAAAGGGCCGGCTGACAAAATGGTCCTTGTTTCTACTGGAAGTTTAATTGGAGATTATATTAGATCTGGATACGTTACGGCTGAGTTCACCAAAGTGGTCGTTACTGGAGGTTATTGCTCATCAGATCGGTCGCTCCTCATGGGAGGTGTGTTTACTGGGATTGAAAATTTCACAAAATCCAGTTATTTGAGTACTCTGAATACTTAAATTATGGATATTAAAATATGGCAGAAACTAAACTAGATTGTTGATTATTGTTGTCTGGAACTGAGGGCGACGTGTGTAGAATCTCTCCAACAATGGCAGAAACTAAACTGGATTGTTGATTATTGTTGTCTGGAGCTGAGGGCGACGTGTGTAGAATCTCTCCAACAATGGCAGAAACTAAACTAGACTGTTGATTATTGTTGTCTAAAGCTGAGGGCGACGTGTGTAAGATCTCTCCAACAATGGCAGAAACTAAACTAGACTGTTGATAATTGTTGTCTGGAGCTGAGAGCGACGTGTGTAGGATCTCTCCAACAATGGCAGAAACTAAACTAGTTTGTTGATTATTGTTGTCTGGAGCTGAGGGCGACGTGTGTAGAATCTCTCCAACAATGGCAGAAACTAAACTGGATTGTTGATTATTGTTGTCTGGAGCTGAGGGCGACGTGTGTAGGATCTCTCCAACAATGGCAGAAACTAAACTAGACTGTTGATAATTGTTGTCTGGAGCTGAGAGCGACGTGTGTAGGATCTCTCCAACAATGGCAGAAACTAGACTGTTGATAATTGTTGTCTGGAGCTGAGAGCGACATGTGTAGGATCTCTCCAACAATGGCAGAAACTAAACTAGATTGTTGATTATTGTTGTCTGGAGCTGAGAGCGACGTGTGTAGGATCTCTCCAACAATGGCAGAAACTAAACTGTTGATAATTGTTGTCTGGAGCTGAGAGCGACGTGTGTAGGATCTCTCCAACAATGGCAGAAACTAAACTAGTTTGTTGATTATTGCTGTCTGGAGCTGAGGGCGACGTGTGTAGAATCTCTCCAACAATGGCAGAAACTAAACTGGATTGTTGATTATTGTTGTCTGGAGCTGAGGGCGACGTGTGTAGGATCTCTCCAACAATGGCAGAAACTAAACTAGACTGTTGATAATTGTTGTCTGGAGCTGAGAGCGACGTGTGTAGGATCTCTCCAACAATGGCAGAAACTAGACTGTTGATAATTGTTGTCTGGAGCTGAGGGCGACGTGTGTAGGATCTCTCCAACAATGGCAGAAACTAGACTGTTGATAATTGTTGTCTGGAGCTGAGGGCGACGTGTGTAGGATCTCTCCAACAATGGCAGAAACTAGACTGTTGATAATTGTTGTCTGGAGCTGAGGGCGACGTGTGTAGGATCTCTCCAACAATGGCAGAAACTAGACTGTTGATAATTGTTGTCTGGAGCTGAGAGCGACGTGTGTAGGATCTCTCCAACAATGGCAGAAACTAGACTGTTGATAATTGTTGTCTGGAGCTGAGGGCGACGTGTGTAGGATCTCTCCAACAATGGCAGAAACTAGACTGTTGATAATTGTTGTCTGGAGCTGAGAGCGACGTGTGTAGGATCTCTCCAACAATGGCAGAAACTAGACTGTTGATAATTGTTGTCTGGAGCTGAGGGCGACGTGTGTAGGATCTCTCCAACAATGGCAGAAACTAGACTGTTGATAATTGTTGTCTGGAGCTGAGAGCGACGTGTGTAGGATCTCTCCAACAATGGCAGAAACTAGACTGTTGATAATTGTTGTCTGGAGCTGAGGGCGACGTGTGTAGGATCTCTCCAACAATGGCAGAAACTAGACTGTTGATAATTGTTGTCTGGAGCTGAGAGCGACGTGTGTAGGATCTCTCCAACAATGGCAGAAACTAGACTGTTGATAATTGTTGTCTGGAGCTGAGGGCGACGTGTGTAGGATCTCTCCAACAATGGCAGAAACTAGACTGTTGATAATTGTTGTCTGGAGCTGAGAGCGACGTGTGTAGGATCTCTCCAACAATGGCAGAAACTAGACTGTTGATAATTGTTGTCTGGAGCTGAGGGCGACGTGTGTAGGATCTCTCCAACAATGGCAGAAACCATTTCTATATCAATTGGAAGTTATAACTGCCAATATGCGATCTAATAAAAAAAATGTTTGACTGCGTTAATTTCTGCACTCAAGCTTTAGCTTTAGTAAAAAAAAGTAATAGATGTGTTCGATCAAAGAAAACTGTTAACGTGAACATATAATGATAGAGTTTAAGTTTAAACGAATCATCATCCTAAAAAACCGACTCAGTATAAACTGGTTCATTAACAGACTCCTCGGAGGAGACTTTTCACTTTGACTCGGAATAACCAAAATGGTTCCCAAAGGTGAAGAAGGCTATACAATGATTCAAGAACGAATTCCATTATAAAAAGGCCTATTTTAATATAGAGAAACTCCCATTTATACACTGAGAGAGTACTTGGATGTAGCATCAGTCCAAATGTACTTCCGTGGAATATCAACAAAGGTTCATTGAATTTCTATTAAAGCGTTTTGGAGAATTCATCACATCATAAAATTGAGTAGTAAAAGTATAACTACAGTAAACTCGTCTCTTCGGTAGTTTAGAATTTGGTTCTCTCCAAGTACATTTTTATCTTCTCTTCAAATTTGATGGTATGCAAAATATAGTACACTACATAATACATTCATTAAGGATAAAACGCTTTTTTGAAATCAATTATTCTTTATTGGCCTCCTCCAATATTATTTATATCACAGGCCAACGGGGGCTATCTTCTTTTAGGAACGTGTCTCTAGAATCCTTCTCTTTTCTGGTATTTACGAAGACTAAGCCATTTGAAAATGAAAGGTGACAGTAATTGACTATTCCTTATGAAATAATTTATGAAAAAATAGTCAATTACATTCATACTTCCTTGTTCAAAAGGCCAGTTCTCATTGATACCAGTGGGGAGAAGAGTCCTAGAGGATATTCTTTGAAGATAAGCTGTATCATAATATCTGACGATAATAATAAGGACAATTGATCCAAAATAAGCGCTTTTAATTTGTTGTTGTTTTGTCGTATCTAATGAAGAGCTTCAGATGTCTCCATGCATCCCTTTCACAGCTGTTGCAATGTCCTCTATCTTGGGTCTTTAACTTGATCATATATATAATAATGCTCTCTCTCAGCTGTGTAGATTATGTAATAATTGTTCATAGATATTGAAAACTTGATATTTTGGAAATAAGAGTTAACAAAAAAATGGCATCTGACAAAAGAAAATAGGTCTAAATCCTTGGTAAGAAATGTTCCATCAGTTTAAAATTTTATCGCGAAAAAGACAGATAGACAAGCTAATTTTGGCTTTTATGAGGATAGATATTATTAACAGAAATTCTATATAGAATTAAATTTCTATTTTGAAAATTGGCTTTAGAGGAAGGTCTCTTGAATGATGCATGAACTGTGGATGATAAATAGTGACTACCCTTGACTTTTAAATCCCACTTTGAGAGAAGATTGAGTTGAGAAGATTTCACTGCAGAGAGACCACTCACATGAAGTTGTTGTTTTTTTGGGGCAGCAAGTGGATCATCCATCCAAGGTTGATTACGCACTCCTGGCAGAAGCCCAGCACGTGGGGCAACCGCTGCTTCCTGCCTGCCTGCCGTGTTATACCGTCACGCCAGCTCGGAATGTGTAGAGGTGGTCTACAGCGCGTCATTCTGTAGACCTTCTAGACTACTACGTAGCTCTTATAATGATTTTCTACACCGCCACCGAAGTAGAAAAAGCGTTATTATGTAGACCTTCTAGTCTACTACGTAGCTCTTCTATCTTGTAATGCGGTTTTAATGTTTGAAATGTAGATATCTGATCTACTGAGGTAGACACATAGCGTCATGTGTGTGTTATACCGTAACGCTAGTTTGGAATGGTTAACAAATGTAGATTCCGTCCACCGAAGTAGACACAAATCATTCTGTAGACCTTCCAATCTACTACGTAGATCTTAATGAGCTACACCGCCACCGTGTTATACCGTAACGCTAGTTACGAATGGTTATCAAATGTAGATATCTGGTCCACCGAGGTAGACAGAGCGTCATTCTGTAGACCTTCTAATCTACTGCGTAGATCTTAATGAGCTACACCGCCCCCGTATTATACCGTAACGCTAGTTTGGAATGGTTATCAAATGTAGATTCCGTTCACCGAGGTAGACAAAGCATCATTCTGTAGACCTTCCAATCTACTACGTAGATCTTAATGAGCTACACCGCCACCGTGTTATACCGTAACGCTAGTTACGAATGGTTATCAAATGTAGATATCTGGTCCACCGAGGTAGACAGAGCGTCATTCTGTAGACCTTCCAATCTACTACGTAGATCTTAATGAGCTACACCGTCACCGTGTTATACCGTAACGCTAGTTTGGAATGGTTATCAAATGTAGATATCTGGTCCACCGAGGTAGACAAAGCATAATTCTGTAGACCTTCCAATCTACTGCGTAGAACTTAATGAGCTACACCGCCTCCGTGTTATACCGTAACGCTAGTTTGGAATGGTTATCAAATGTAGATTCCATCCCCCGAAGTAGACAGAGCATCATTCTGTAGACCTTCTAGTCTACAGCTCTTAGCTCTTCTAATGATGTTCTACACAGTCACCGGGTTATACCGTCAGGCTATATTGATATGTGTACCAATTGTAGATTCGATCTACTCCGCGGTAATCACTCTGTAAACCTTCCAATGATCACGAGAATTGCGGGTTTGGAAAGTTACAAAAGGAGTAATTGAGAAACCGATTTTTTTCTTTATTTTATAAAAACGAAATACGTTAGCTACTGACATTCCTATCTTCAGATAAAAAAGGCACACAATACATTCTTTTTTTACCTGAAGAAGGACATTCCAGAAATAAACTCTAATTGTTTTTAATTTAAAAAAAAGTTGCGACCTCATAATTTCCTTTTGTAAACCTTCCAGTATAGTGGGTAGCTCTTCAAAGGATGATTTTCAACCGCCATTCATGATTGATTTTAAATCATCTCCCGGTGTAGAGTTCGGCGATCACAAGATCCAGGCACCTATTGGTCTGCCCTTGTCTCTGGTTTGAAGCCACGCTGTCTCTTAGATGAATACTGATACAGAATTTTCTTATCCCTGGACCTTTACTGGGCGATATCAACCAGGTCTGGTGATTTTTATAACCAGAATCCGCACTGAGAACTTATTAACAATACTTTTCTTCAATGGACTCCGATTCTTGACAACTAGAACCCCGCCGGTGAGTGTCCCTCTCTCATCAATGGTATATCTTTAGAGTATATCAAATACTACTTTCATATAATTACATTTAACAAATTCATCAACCTGATCCCAGTACAATAATTTCACTATTTTACTATTTTATCATATATGATATTATATGTTTATTTTGTTTCTATGTGTAATTAAAAGTTAAACAAATATCTCCATGGCTCACGCCATTCTTGTACCAGTCCAGGTGTGACCTAACCTGCCAAAAAGATCCCCACCAAACCTAAACTTAAGAAAGAGCTGTGACTCTGCAGTATGCAACTTAGCGGTCCTAGTTACATATCGACCTAAATAGGTTTATGCAAATTGAAGATGATGTTGACAAGTTGTGGAAGTTGGTTTGGCCTGACCCTACTTAACCGATTTCTGTGTCACAGAATGAAGCATAACTACAGTGTCTGTGCTATATTTTATTTTAAGTTACAGAAAAGTTTCCTACGATCAGAACTGAACGTGAAATATATGGCCTGGCTCATCAGCGGGAAACCCTTCCAGCTGTTTGGGCATTGTACTCTACCAGACAACTGTTATACACAGATTTTATCGCTACTCTTTCAAATTAAAAACTACAGAACTTATACTACAATGATAAGCAAAATGAAAATTGGATGGATGGCTCATCAGTGGTGAACCCATCCAGCGGTTTCGTCAGTTTAATCTCCAGATCGCACTACCATCGTATTGTCTGGTATAGTCCGTATTTGTTAAAAATAATAAAATCACAATTATTCATGTGTTGTTATATGTAAACACCAGTGTCTTTTTATTCTTTTATTTTATCTTTTTCTTTCCTCGGATTTTTACCCAGACCAATCTATTTATGAGCTTAATTGTCTACCTTTAGTTTTCCTATATATATACACGAGTATAAGTCGTAAAGATAGAGGCTGCCTGGTCGGCATTCATATTTCTATGAAAAATAGACACTTCGGCCAGTTAGAGTATTTTTACAGTATAAAAAACTCTAACTGGCCGAAGTGTCTATTTTTCATAGAAAAAAAAAGGGGATATAAGTGTCAATAAAATATTTTGAATTGTCTTTTTAAAAAAAAATTAGAATCAATATTCGATTTAAGACCAATCCAAAGGATTTCTCGTTCCATGTTGTGTTTTTAAAACCGTATATTTTATGAAAAAGGCATATCCTTATCGTGCAACTGAAAGTTGCTGATGGCTTGCGCCATCTATAGCGCCCTTTATATTGCGCCCAGTACAATATCACATTTGTACTATTTTTTTCACGTATATTTTATGAAAAAGGCATATCCTTATCGTGCAACTGAAAGTTGCTGATGGCTTGCGCCATCTATAGCGCCCTTTATATTGCGCCCAGTACAATATCACATTTGTACTATTTTTTTCACGTATATTTTATGATTATCATTAAATCACTGAGAAATGCTTAACATTCAAGTGTATATTATTGTTAAGTGAAAATAAAAATAAGCTCGTCCTACAAGACTACGCGATTTGAAAAGTAAACATTTTGGTCTTGGTTGCGATCAATTGACTCAGGGACTTTATAGATTTGAATATATCAGATTCGGTGTGGTGGGTCTTATTATCGGTGAGCTTTCATACCAGATTTGTAGTTGGGATTCGGTCTTTATTTCAATTTGACTTTAATTCCGGTAGAGATCTTGAATCGAGAGACGACTGTACAATAAACAAAACTGGAGCTGAACTACCAGATCAATAATTTCCTGGGATCTCAGCTGTCTTCTTTCACTTTTTTTTTTTTTTTTTTTTGTGGAGGGTTCTCCTTTGACGATCTTCAGCTGGCCTTGCAAGAATCTTTACTTTCCTTTATCGCACCAGGTTTTTCCATAGTCATTTCTTCCTTCAACTTCCTTCTAATGTGGTCTACACCAGATTTTTTTTTTTCTGGGCCTCAGATCTGTAAGATTTGCGGGAAAAAATCGCGCACGGATTGTTGTTTCTTAAACACAAAGCTTTACTACTAAGTAGTAAAGAACTACTCTCAAAGTTGATTGTTACTCAAACATAAATTTATGAAAATTCGAGAAAATCCTAAAAAAAAAAGAGGATATTGATAAAATAAATTTCGTAAAAAAAAAAATTTATTGTTTGAATAATAAGATTTTAAGCGCGCGCGTGGACAGGTAAAAATCTCCTAGAACTGGCAAAAAGTTTCTGTGGACAAGTTCTCAAGCTTCCCGGTGTGTCCTCCTTAATCCGCTCCCCGACTGTCCAACATCAACATCCCAACACGGACAGGCTGTAACACTGTCTCAATGGCGGTCTCTCCCGCCAAGCGACCACCTACCTAGAGCATCCAACTTTTAAAACGACCATCAAACTTTCTTTCTTTTTAAAAAATCCTTTTCAAAGCGACCACGTTTTCAACGTGACCAGTTGCTACAAAAATAGATTTCCCACGTTCCGTATGACTCCTTCTTTCCAAAAGGGTAATCTTGAAACTCCTTAACCAACATTTTGAAATTCAGCAAAAAAAAAAAATCAACTATGCGTTTTTGACTTGTGTTGATCAAATAATGTACAGTGTCTCGTGTATAATGTGAGTATCGTGTTAAATTCTTCAAAATTCTCTAAAACGATGCATATAAGAGGCGCTTAAGATTGCGTCTGACCAAACTGTCCCTGAGGTTTACTGGGTTTTTGGTATTTGGAAGGGGTTGGCACTTCAACTGTACGTGGGGCCCTGTAAGAAAGGAAGTCCAGCAATGTGTTGAGTTACTGATATGTAAATAGATTATCTAGTCTATAGCTGCCTCTGTCATTATAATCGCTTGAAAATTTATTTGATCCTCGGCAAAAACGACAATATAGCAAGTAAGAATACAAGATGGATGTTATTGTTCGATATGAAATGAGGAGTTACATGGCGGTTGTATGCAGCCCCACGGCTCTCTGCACCGCGCTGCTGAAGCGGATCGGAGTCACCCACGTGCTGAACGCCGCCCAGGGCAAGGAGCGCGAGCTGAGCCTGGTCAACACCAGCCCTGCGTTCTACCGCCACGCCGGCATTCAGTTCCTGGGCATCGAGGCGCTGGACCACGTCTGCTTCAAGCTGGACAACTACTTCGACAAGGCCGCCAACTTCATCCAGAAGGCTCTGGAGAGTGGAGGTAGGTTCTAAATGTATCTTGTAGATGTATCTACCGCTTGTATATTCACTATAAAATGTCTTATTAAACACTGGCATCGATATTAAGGTGACAATATCAGGCTTCCAGGGATAACACATGGACTGGTATCAAGGCTTGTAGCTCTTAATTAAGCTTGGTCTTGATGACACAATACTTGATATAGTGCAAGTATCACATCAAAATTAATAATTTCAGCATCACACATACTTGACCATTTTTCATAAAACCACTTTAAATAATAGCGGTGAGTAGTCTCTATTAAGGATTATTTGCTATGGAAAAAAAAAGAAATTTTTTAACTTTGGAAAGACCAAATTGTGGTCACTGGTCAAATTTAAAGCGCTTTTATCTATCGAGTTAAAAAAAAAAAATTTCAAACGAGGAGTTGGAAATTTTGAAAAGTAGTCTATCTAAACTGGTACGGTCGTTAAGAGGCGTGATTATAAGAGGCGTTTAACGTAATTGATCTGGGGGAGCTTTTACTGAAGATCCCCGTAATTGAGGTATCAGGTTGGCTTTTTCCTAAACTGACTGACTATCCATGGCCTTATTCATATTGTTAAAAAAAAAAGTTGGATCTCCTAAAACGTATTTTCAAGCCATCTTTAGGTCAATCCAGGAAAAATGTATCAAGCTTTTGAGACGTATTCAACTTTTGGAGTTGGTCTGATTTTCCATCAGATCATATTGTGGGAATAAGTAATAACAAAAATGGTTGAGGGTGATATTTGTTGTAAAAGCTTCAGAGATATCAACCGCTGCAGATCAAATTTGCAGCAGAATAGGGGGAAAGGAGAGAGATCGTCAAATAACTCTTCAGTTAGTATTCTGATATATCTTCCTGAGTTTGTGCATAGGCAGTTGAAATCAAAGAAGACATGTTCGATTGTCTCGGTGTATTAGATAAATTCTTGCCAGAGTTTATTTCAGTTTTAGAAAATTTAGAGCGTGCACCTAAATTCAGGTATGTCAATTTAGGCATCCTGTAATGGCTGCTGACACGAGCTGAGGCTCAGTTTACCTGTGGGAATATCAAAATAGAACAGGGTCAGTTTGTCTCCAGTAACTTTCATGGATTCCTTTCTTTGACATTCTCAAGTTTGCCCCCAGATTACTGTTAGCATACCTTTTTGCTCTGCTGTTTTCCAATTTAACGAAAACGGAATATGTAGTTAGGAAATATTATAAACTACTTTTAAAATTCAAACAATTCTAAAAAAAATATATATGTTATATAAATGATAAATTTAAATAACATAAGTGCTTAAAATATCGCGGTGATACGTCAACAAAATAAAAATTGAAAATATATCAGTTATATTCATAGCTGTACGCGACATTTCGTATTTTTTTCCTTTTTTTCCATAAACTATATTGTTGAAGTAATATGCCGTGAGAAGTCACTCAGAATTTGTCCGAGGTTTATATAATTTTTCTTTTTATTAATTACAAAACATGAAATCTCTCTCAAAGTTTAGAAACTCAAGAATATTGTGTCTCACTTTATAGGACCTTGAAACTTTTGCTTATCTTATATTTTTCAAATTCTATAAAATTTTCGAATCTTTCTCTTTAATACTTAGAACGTGTGTATGAATGGTTCGTAATATATATTTTAAATTATATAAAATTTCAAGTTTTAAGAATAAATCTGTGTGCTTTACAGGAAAGGTTCTGGTACACTGCCGTGCTGGAATCAGCCGGTCGGCAACTCTGGTGATTGCCTTCCTGATGATCAAGAAAGGGCTGTCGGTTCAAGAAGCACTCAAGACCGTGCGGGCCAAACGAGCTATCATTCCAAACGATGGTTTCTTGCGTCAACTCTGCGAGCTTGACGACCGCCTAAGCCTTGAACGCTCCTGCAACGCCCTAACCCTGATGTAAAACCGACACCCGACCCTGCCGAAATGGACCAAACAAACGATTCCCTAAATATGTCCGCCATTTTCATTTTCTCAACCCAACAACAGCAACTATCTTCTGCTCTCTAAATATATATTTATTTTTATATAATGAAATCTATAGAATATTTGTTTTTTATGTATTTTTATATATATCCCTCATGCGATCTCAATAAATAATTATATATTTCACGCATACATATCCTCTTTAAAAAAAAATATTGCAGTTTATAATGGTTTAATTTTGGATTATTTTGTAAATATATTTTTGTTGAAGTGATTTTTTTAGTTATTTGTGATAGATTGCGCTTTTTTTTTTTTTTGTGATTTAACCCTTTTTGTTTTTATTTTATCATTGCTTTTTTAAATATCATATCTAAGCCATGTATTAATTTTCAATGCAACATATATACTGCAATATGAATATATATATATATAATATTTTTATGAGTGCACCTTTTTGCAACATTAATTTTTGTTATTATAATTCTTTTAAAATTTATTTTTTTCATATATAAATGTTTATTTATTGTAAATAAACACGATTATAATTTTTTGTTAAGAATCTATTTTTAAAAATTGACATAAAAATGCCATGATGCAACAAGATCATTTTACGTCCATATCATGAAGTTTCGAATGTTTGGATGTACATATTATTGCATTCTTATATCTCCACTTTCATATTATCAATTTGCGTGTTAACACTTGTTGATCATATTTTGATTTCACAACTGAATAAAATATGCATCAAGGCTTTGAAGTTTGTCTTTTATTTAATCAATCAACATTATTCAACAACAAAAACAATGAAGCATTTGACTGGAACACACTAATATAATACATTAAAATTATAAAAGGCGGGAGGATGATCTTCATGTACGGAAATATCTTTATTTGCGGGGCTGCTAACCAAAATGAATGATTTTGAGCCCCGATGGACGCATAAAGCGGAATATATACAAAGCACTATATACATTGCACTGTTGGAGGGGCCTGGGGATGGGTGGCCAGGGGATCATCGCCAGGTGAGGCCAGGAGAGCCGGGATGTAGAGGAGAATCAGGGGGGCAGGGTGGTGATCCGCGGAGATCAGGGGGAGGCAGAGACGGGTCCAATAGTATTGAGCCCAGGGGTGACCGTGGAGAGCAGACAGACCGCAATGGATATTCATGTACAAACACACAATTACCTCTTTCTTTTAATAGAGACGTTAAAATGCATCTATTGCAACAAAAGAATGCATTTATGTGATCTTATTTTCGAAGAATGACCAAATTCAAATCAATGAAAAAGCCACAACACCAGTTTTAGAAAATTCAAACAAAGGCCTATATTTATACGTATACAATGGTGTTTTGAGCTATGACCCACATCAGTGCAGGGACGGCTGGTATAGGGAATTATTCAATAATCTGAATTTGCCCTCACGTTCTGCATTTTTATTTATTAAATTAATGTTATTACCATCTCGAAAAAGTCTCCTTCCTTAATTATTCGTAAATTTCAACTTTTCAGTGGACTCAAAAACGATCAAAAAGTAGAAAATATTATTGAGTTTTGCTGGCTCATTCACTTTTATTATTTTCAAAACTTTAGTCAATCTTCTGACTAGCGAATATCAGTGTCATCCAGGCAATACCTATTTTCAATTAGGACAACGATACAATCTTCCTATTCGCTAAACACTAGTCGGGGAGAAGAACATCTTTCATACGAGGACGATTTTACCATTACCACTAGTGTCATTTTGTACCCGTAGAACGACGTCTTGCCCAAAAGCTTATACGATCATCCTCGTATAAGAGAATCTCTTCTCCACGACTTGTGGTTTTTTTTTCTATCTATTTTCAATGCTAATTTTAAACTTCACTCTTTACCCTTTACAAACCTTGGCAGCCTGATTACATCAGATGAGAAAAGTCAAGGAGACCTAAAGGCACGAATAGCCCAAGGGATATTCAACAAGAAAATTGTCTGGATGTTGTTGGTTCCTCTTGTAAGGCGTGCCGTCATGAGATATCAAATTTCAAATGAAAGTGAAAAAGTTTTGCTTACTTTTTGTGTTTATGTTAATATAGTTCTTCTGTCGAAGGGCCTTCTAGCCTGAAGAGAGAGGGGCTAGATATATTAAATATATACTCTTAAAAGAAACTCATTCCTAGATGGTTTATTTTTAATTAAGAAAAAAAAGTATTTTAACATAACACACAAAAACAATGTTTCTCAAAACAAACGAAAAAACATTTTATCAGAAGCTTTGTTTGGAGAGTGTATGTATATATATATATAAGCTTATGAGACCTGGATTCTTAGAGGTACAGAAATGTACAGGCTATCTAGATGTGGTGCTGGGGTAGAATTAGATATAAGAATGACAGCTATTCATTCAGTAGCGACAACTATCCAGATAGTGCTCCAATGGACAGAGAGGAATACAGCTAGCCTTAACTTGATGTATTTGTGAGCAATAACTGGTATTAATTAATTAATATATAAACAGAGGTCATTTCCCCCAGCATTCTCCAATCTACAAACGAATCTAATGACTTCTAGAACCCGCTCTCCTATACACAATTCCCAATGCCTCTCGATGGGAATCTTTCCCTGACTGTTTCAATAATCTAAATTCCTCTATAGCTATGGGTGAGATGAAAATAATGCAAAATGTAGAACCTGTGTGGTGTTCAAGAAAGTATCCAGAATTTCTCAATAATCTCCTAAAAGCTTCTATATGGAAGGTGGATGACATTCGCAAGATAAGCCTACACTCTTTGACTAGGAGTACGAGAGGCATGAGAGAATATTAAAGATTGAGAATATTTTTAGTGACATCTGTTAGTTTTCTTTCGTTAAGAAATCTAAATAAAAAAAACTCATAAAAAAGGTTAAAAACAATAAATTAAACCTAAAACTATTAGGCACTCATTTTTCAAGTTAAACAAACTTTCTACTGTCCTTTCTGCGCGATGAAAATATTTATATATAATTCTACTGTGTCCTAGAAGCTTATCACGTCCATAGTTAGCTCAATACCATAACCAATATTCTAACTTACAATACCGTATGTATAAGGAGAATTTTAGAATACAGTATTAAAGTTCTAAAAAACGGTAGGGTGGATTAAATTGGCTAAACATCTAGGAAGACTTTCCACTGATGAACCAAGTCCTTCCAATATATTTTTCATCGCAGTAAGGGCAATATAAAGTTCGTTTTACTTGAAAAAGAAAATTTTGCTTAATATTTTTCTTTCCTATATAAATATGGCAAATTATTAGCATATAATTAATTCAGAAAGCAGTGCTATAACTAAGAAGTTGATTGTGTTGTTCTACTTTCAATAACTTTGATGATGACCATTTTTTTTTTGTCTTGTTGCGCATTCTGTTATGAACGGCTTTCACTTTGGCATTTTCATTAATTGTTGTGAGCCATTTGCAATACCTTTTCTATTTTAAATAAATTCAATGAGAGTATAAAATACTTTATTAATTATTAAGTATAATACAAAAATTTATATAATATATGGCAAAAATAAAACGTAGATGTAAAAAAACAACAAACGTCGCCAAGTTCATTGTTTCTAATTGCGATCTATGAACTGAAGTTTTTACAAAATTTTGTTGCCCTTAAATTCAACTGTCAAATAAAAAATTCAAAGTATGATATAGGAAAAATATTTTATTTAGAATTTCTTATTTAGGAACTTATATAAAATTAGGTTTTTTACAGTGGTACAAAGTTGTCAAAACCATAGCATTTATCAATAGAATAGAACTGGTAAAGTTCCCCATATCCACAGATCGTTATAAGACCGAGCTCAGGCTGGCTCTCGGCTCCTGACGGAATCCAGATGTAAATATTCCATTACTGACTCTTGACTGAGTGTAATTGTTGACTAAATAGTCAATAAAGTTTATTTTCATTGTCATTGTCACAGATCGTTATAAGCTTGTAGAAAGGTTTTCCTGTATATGTTCCCCTGAAATAAGAAGTGTATATCGTTATATATCAACAAAAATACTTTATTAGGACCAACGCCCCACTTTGGATACTTCCCATTGTATATACATATATTTACAATTATATATTACATTTATACTACAATCTTATGGTGTTCAGCAGTTCCTTATTTCTGTTAACTGATTTGAAGAAGTTATATAGAACTATGATGCTGGATTGTCTTTAGTTAGTTTATCTATCGTAGCATATATTGACGATAAATACTTAGTGCTGATTCTTTAATAAAAATCTTCTCTTTCTTCCTGTATTGTTCTACATGTGGTCATACAGTTTTCTAGTTCATTCGTGATCTTCACTTTACACAAAGCACATGATTAGTCGTCTTTTGGTAAGATTTCCTCGGAAGAAAGTGAAGAATATTCTCAAATGAGCAATGGATCGTTTGACTATAAGTGGTTAGCCACTGATTAGATAATTCTTTGGTAGAAATGAAACATCTAGGTGCTTATAATTATTCTAGTTTGATTATTTTGCACCTATTGACGTTTTATAATAATTATAGGAATTTCTCTATTTAAGGTTGAGGCATTCGTTCTATATTTCAACCAAGAAAATCCAGTAGAATCTATTATTTGAGTCGTATCGTTATATCTAAAAAATATGTTTAAAATAAAATTTAAAACGTCATAGCAGAAAATTATTATTGGAGGATAAGAATGATATGTTCAATGTTACCTTCAATGATGGGTTCGTGATGAAGGGATAACTTCTATATTATAAATATGACTTTTTTTTTCGATAAAATGCAACATTCAGGAGATAAAATATATTCAAATGTGTATTCATACTAAATATTACTTGCATTTTTAAATAAAAATTTCAAAATTCACAATAGATTTCTATATATAATACAATCCTCTGAATATATACATATCAATTTAGCTCTTCAAATTAAAGACACTCCGGCCAGTAAAAATCTATTTTATCAGATAATAAAAAGATTTACTGGCCGAAGTATCTTGAAGAACTATGAATGCCGGCCAGGCAGCCTCTATCTTTACGATAATTAATTTAGCTATAAAACACGGGATATTATTCTATATACCCATTGTGATATATGAACAAGAGACAAGTACTGTACAATAATATAATATATACAATCAGAGTTTACAGCAGTTCTAACGCACAAATTATTGAAGTCCTTCCTTTAAACGTTTCCTCAGAGGTAAAATTTTGTGGAGATGGCATTCGAGAAGGTTGGAGGAGAAGTTGAGATCCTCGATCCACTCGGGGTCGGTCCAGAAGCTGTCGTCGACCTGGCGCTTGGAGGACACGGGGGGCTGGGAGGCGGAGAGCAGGTGGAACGCTACGGCGGTCAGTGACTGGAAGTCCTGGGACCCACGGGACCTCAGAGGCAGCAGTTTGTGGCGTAGAGTCCTGTAGATAGTGCGGCTTACCAGCTTAGTGACGTTGAGGTCGTAAAGTGAGGAGATAATGAGATGCACGCCGTGGGTCTTCACTTTCAATTTCTTACCTCGAAGTCGGAACTTGACGTATTCCTTCAAGGTCGACTTGACATGGATATGGTAAGGCGTCAGCGAGTTCTCTTTAAAGCTGAGATAAGCGCTGCGTGCCACCTCTAAGGAAATACAAACCTGTGATAGCAATGATAGAACTTGCAGTGCATTGAAACGTGGGCGGTTCTCTGTCACTGGCGAGCCGGTGTATTCCAGCTGGATGAGCAGAAAGAACCGCGGGGAGTCGTCTGGTAGTTCGAGCATAGGTAGAGGCGTGTCTAGTATCAGCCAGGTCTTCTGCACCTTCTCGAAGCAGATGCAGCGGTTGCTGGAGTCGGTAGCTAGGTTGTGGAGACGCAGCATGTTGAGAAGATGACGCCATTGCTTGCTACCATCCCCTTCCAGGGCCCAGATGCGGAACTCGGTGTTCATGCTGCGGGTGACGAAGGCCTGGGAGTTCTGCAGGGGCTCCAGGGGCGGTAGATTCCCCAGGACCTCGGAGAATCTGGCAGGGACCGCCTGGTTGCTGATGGACAGGAAGAAACTGGTGTAGTTGTTCAACCCTGCGCACACAGATCGTTTCATAAACACCCATCTTCTAAATCTTACAAACCTTGAAAAAGAATCAATGAGAGAGGTCGAAATCTCAAGATATCAATTAACAATTCTTTATAACGTGCTTATTGCAATGAAAACAATGTATTTGGAAGGGCATGACTCATCAGTGGTGAACTCCATCTATTTCACTAGTGATGAGTCAGCAGTTCCTCTCAAATAGCTTCCACATGACACTAGGAGTTGTATAAAATTGTTGTTAACTCAAGAATTTTAGAGTACGTAGAGAGCGCACTGCCGTGTTATATTGCAATTGGCTGCCTCTGTTAGATGCCTTGCATTTTCGATATTTCTGACTCACTTTCTAATTTAAAAATAAAAGGTATAATTTGTGTTTTGTGTTAGTGTTATTCATATACAGTTATAAAGAGCGTGTTTTAGCCCTCGAACTAGACTAGCAGTAGTTCTACCGTCCAAATAACCAGTTGCTAGGCCGTATTGAGGGTTAGTTTACTACAAGTATTCCTAAA
Source organism: Cordylochernes scorpioides (assembly GCA_030710605.1). Classification (NCBI taxonomy): domain Eukaryota; kingdom Metazoa; phylum Arthropoda; class Arachnida; order Pseudoscorpiones; family Chernetidae; genus Cordylochernes; species Cordylochernes scorpioides. The sequence continues at coordinate 62,604,587 of CP092866.1, forward strand.
GTCCATGTGTTATGTCTGGACTTAGATCCCGTTAATTATGTAGATCCCCACAACCTTTTCCAGCTCGTTTCGGCATAGAGTTCAACGTTTAATTTCAAAAACGTTGAACCTCTCAAATAATTCAAAGCTATCGACCACAATTATATATAAAATAGAAAATTATTGGCAATTCTTATTTAATTAAGTAAACAAAAATTGAAATCATTAGTTTCAATTAACGTGGGTTTATTTTTATGTTCTATCTGTAAAATTATGAATAGACCAATAAAAGATGTGTTTAGTGGATTATGTCTTTGTTTGTTTTTTAATGCTGGGGTACATGGTTGGAATTGCATGATTATCCAGTTAGTTTTCTTGAACCTGTGAGCCAGTTTTTTCTATCCCAGCCTTTTACTTCCTGAGTGGTCATTTCTCTCAATTGTATTCCGCCCTGAAATGGTGAAACTGCTAAGTCGACTCTCGCCATGTCCATACTGATCACATTCACTATGGCGAATGTCGAGGACAAGACTGTACAAGAGGCTAACCATCTTCAGAACGGCTTGTAACCGCTCCAAACGTGCGTGCCCTTCGTCTGGTGTAAATGTTGTATAAAAATATTCATTATTTTACCAACATATTATTAATTTTGATATTTATTTTTTGCTACTCTGTAAACTTTCAGCATTGCCTATCTGGTATTTTATAAATGTTGAGTTTTTCTTGGCTCAAATAAATTGCCGTGTCATCCTGATTCTTCAGATCTCCCAACTCCAATGTTCTGATGTTGTCGAATTAGAGGAAAATACAAAAAAACTTCCAATATTCTCGCCTGCCCAAACTATAATGACTGGAAGACTTGACTGCCACATCTGTGAATCGTTAAGAAGTATAGAAGCAAAATTACGAAATATATATATATATAAGCAAAGGTAGCCTCTCCCGTCAAAATAAACGTCAAAACTAGAAGCCTATTGATCGTCGTCGCAAACTAGCGGCCTCGGATTGGTGACAAAGCCACAGCACCAGCTTTGGCAAACTAAAAGGCGCCCACCTGTAGCCATGGTTTCGGGCTAATGGCCCTCTTCAACCCAAGGCAGATTTTATTCTATAAGATGGTGTTGTGGCTTTGTCACCGACTCGAGTTTGCTAGTTTGCGACGACGGTCAATAAATGGTGTCTAGTTTGGACGTTTATTTTGACAGGAGAGGCGACCGCACGTTGATTTATAGATCAATTTCCTCCCTACAAAAAAAAAATCCATCTATATATTTATAAATACCAAAATTTCTTCATGAATGCATAACGTGGACGTACCGTGAACTTTCTTACTTGATTTCAGACACGACTCTACGCGAAGCCAATTCATATTTAGACCCTAGACATCCTCCCCATGTCCCCATTGTTAGCTAGAAGATCTAGACTACGGCTGAGACTTTGTGCTCTAGTATTTAATAATGTAGTCCATATAACTGTCAAATATTTTTATTGAACGATGAAACATCGCTAGAAGAAAAATGCTCATTAAAAAAAACTGGAAAGAAATTCGAAAATAATTTAATATTATATCTTAAATTGTTATTTCTCGTATTCTTTTTTTCTTTTTGGAATAATTGATAAGCCCGAATTTGATTAATCTCTTTTTCTTAAACAGTTCATCAATCAAGGAATGTTGTCTTCAGCCAATGGTCCTGCTTGTAATATTTTACAAGAATGTAAGGATTATATTGTGGTTCTATTCTCTCTAAAGGACCATAACTCTTAGCTCACTATTTCATACACATAAACAATGTTTAGAAGCGTATGTAACATGGAATTTTTACAAAAATATATATATTTTTTAAAAAGAAACAATTATACCTATTACGAAAAGCTTATGATATAAACACTTGAAACTACCTAAATATTACGCAAAAGATTAATTGCAATTGATTTAAAGCTTCAAATTTTACATCGAGTCTTCATTTTTTTCTGAACAAGAATCCATCATCGCCACAATCAACATCATTTTTATGATCTATTTGAATGACTAAGGGAGATTCTACAGAGAATATATTACAAATGAAAACACCAAAACGCGAATGTTTCTTTTCACAAATAAATCAAACCTCCACTGTCCCCACTGCGATAAAAAAAAATACTGGGAGAGTTCACCACTGATGAGCCGGGCCCTCCCAATATTTTTTCATCGCAGTGGGGACAGCGGAGGTTTGATTTATTTGTGAAAAGAAACATTCGCGTTTTGGTGTTTTCATTTGTATTAGATAATATATTCAAATTAGAACATTTTGTACCAGTCGTACATGAAACTAGAAACTATCTAACCAGAAATATTCAATTTATTTGAAATTTCCACTTTATTATTCCATTTACCATTAGAACAAAAGAAAACCCTCATTCAACGACCACCTTCTTGATGAGATGGCTAAAAAGCAACCGCGCTTTCAATCCATCAGTATCTCTTATATGTTAAACCCACCCCTCTTTAAAACAAACCACTACGATATTCTATTAGATAGGAAAAAGTCATATATTGGCAAATAAATATTTTATTCAATCCAATATAGGACTTTTTACTATTTAATGGTTTAAGTATGGAATGCTATATTTTCAGAAAGATATTCTATATAGATGGAAAATTTGCCGGAAGGAAATTAATCCATAGAAGCAATGGGCGCTTCTCCCGTCAGGTTCTGACGTTTATTTTGACGGGAGAAGCGCCCATTGCACCTATGGATATTCTATATGTGTACAAAATCCCAATAACAGTGTACAATTATGTGAAAAAAATAGTACAAATGTGAAATATTGTACTGGGATAAGGTGAATAAATTAAGAAAAAGGCATCTCCTTATTCAGTTGTTCGATAAGAAAATGTATTTTTCTTAGTTAGAGGTGATACTTCTAGATGCTCCTGCTGAAGGGCATGTTAAACCGAAAGCTAGAGAAATAGAAATGGTGCTAGAAACTTAACTCTGGTTTGCTTATTGATATTTCTAAATTTTAGTGAATGTTTGCCCAACGAATATTGATTTTAAAAACAACACTTGAAGTTACACCGCATGAGTTTCTTTTCAATGAAAAATCACAATTTATTTCAAGGTGAAATATTGACTATTTCTAACCTTTTTGGATGAGGTATGAAAGGGTGAATTATGATCCAGGGATGTCCCTGGACACTTTAATTTTTCCGTTCATCATTACTCTTCATAATTCACCCTTTCATACCTCATCCAAAAAGGTTAGAAATAGTCAATATTTCACCTTGAAATAAATTGTGATTTTTCATTGAAAAGAAACTCATGCGGTGAAACCTCAAGTGTTGTTTTACAATCACAAGCCGCAGTGTATTATATTGAATATTGATTTAACAATAAATATATTTATTATATTTTTACTCCTATTTTTAGCAGAGTAATCATGATGATAAAATACATTATTATATTATTATTACCATAATCATTCTTTGACTCCAAAATGGGCGAATTATTGTTCTAATATTATGCGCAGGCTTTGAGCAGACTATGTGCTAAACTCTGTGTTAAATTAATCATAAGGCAATACACCGCGCCATCTATACACAAGAAATGAAACTATTAAATGTTTATTTTACACATAAAACAAACTAATCCCAAGATTTTATTATCGTAGTAAGGGATAGTGAAAGTGGAGTAATGGCAATTTATCTTCTGTTGGGGAATCTGTGATTTATAGATGGTTTAGGAATGGGATTTCTTAGAATGTTTCCTATTGTTCTAGGGCTGCGCAGATGGGGTAAATATAAATGGTAAAATATATCTAAATATATTTTTATATTAAAAAGTATAGGGCTCCTCTCCCGTCAAATTAACGCTATCTATTGACCGTCGCCGCAAACTAGCGGCCTCGGGTCGGTAACAAAGCCACAACACCAGCTTTGGCAAACTGAGAAGCGTCCACCTAGAGGCCGTGGATTCGGGCTAATGGCCCTCGTCAGTCTAGGGCGGACTTTATTAACCCGAAACCATGGTCTCTAGGTGAACGCTTCTCAGTTTGTCAAAGCTGGTATTGTGGCTTTGTCACCGACCCGAGGCCGCTAGTTTGCAGCAACGGTCAATAGATGGTGTCTAGTTTTGACGTCTAATTTGACGGGATAGGAGCCCTATACTTTTTTAGATTAATTTCCTCCCGGCAAATTTTTCCTCTATATTTTTATATGTTGTGATGCATTAGCGCGCCATTTGTTATGAAAATTCGAAACTATTACAGACGCGTATGGTTCTTTTTAAAAATTAAACAATTTCTACTGTCCTTACTGCAATGGGAAAATTAATGGCTCCCCACTGATGAGCCAGGCCCTCCCATTAATTTTCCCATTGCAGTAAGGACAGTAGAAATTCTTTAATTTCAAAAAGAATCATACGCGTCTATAATAGTTTCTTATATGTCTTGAATAAAACAAAGAGTACCTACTAGGTAGATACCATCATATATATTGGGAAAACTGATAAAATAATTATGTGAAAAACTATTTTTTGAAAATATTATTTTCTCATTAATTTACATTTAGCATCAAGTTAAGAATTCATTAGTGGAAATTATAGTCTCTACATACTTTATTTTTTAGCTTTATTATGATATAACTTTAATAAGGCTTTGTAGTGCCTATGTAGACGTGTCCGCAAACAGGCCAATATTCTAGCATTATTATTATAAGAATCCATTATTAACAATCGTAAAGAGAGAGAGGGAGAGAGATTGAGATTGAAACTACTTTATTACAATGTCCATATAAGATTATATAAGGTTAAATACAGAATAAATATAAATATGAATAAATATGATTATATAAGGACAAAATATTAATAAATAGATATAAATAGATAAAATAAATGATAAATATACATATATATAAATATATATATAAGGTCTTCATTGGTGGCGCCCACCGCGAGAAAGACTCCGCCACCGATGGACTGCGAGAGTTCTTTCCCACAGAGTGGGCAGGTCGATGTGTTGGCTGGCATTACCCAACTCAAGACCAAGAGAGAGATAGAGGTTACCTAGCCGGAATTCATAGTTCTTCAAATTAAAGATACTTTGGCCAGTAAATCTTTTTATTATCTCGTCGTTTCGACAAAAAAAAAAAATATTTTGTCCTCGTCAGGAGCGAACAAAAATTAAAACATTTGGCAAAACGTTAGAATAATTTTTAATTCTTTGCCAAATTATGAAAAAGGCATCTCCTTATCGTGCAACTGAAAGTTGCTGATGGCTTGCGCCATTTATCGGAATAAATATCAACTATACTCGTTGATTTCTAATTATTCCAGAATTGGCCAAATACCCATTCTTGATTAATCAAGAAAAGCTAACCACGATGGCGCAAGCCATCAGCAACTTTCAGTTGCACGATAAGGAGATGCCTTTTTCATAATTTATGCACCTTATCCTAGTAAAATATCACATTTGTACTCTTTTTTTCACATTCTCTTTGCCAAATGTTTTAATTTTTGTTCGCTCCTGACGAGAACAAAATATTTTTGTCGAAACGTCGAGATAATAAAAAAGATTTACTGGTCGAAATATCTTTAATTCGAAGAATTATTAACAATCATATAATGCAGCAATATTAGCATTAGGCTTTATGACACCTCAAAATAAGAAAGTTAGTATGATATTTTACTATTTTAAAATTTCAGGGTCAAATTCCTCATCCAGATCTCTCATGATCCTTTCACAAAATATGTAAATTAGGTATTAGTTCAATTTGAATAGGCTTTTAATGACCTATATATTTTAGCTGCAACTTCATATACACCTACTCTTGTTAAATTTATTAATTTTTTATTAGAAATTTGAATGAAGAAGAGTGAAGGTTCCCTTTAAACCCCCTTTCCTTATTTGCATATGCTTCTCGAATGAATATTCCGCAGAAAGAACCTTGTTGGTGCCCCATAAAAAATGATGCATCAATTATATTATCATCATCTTCTGGCTAAAAATATGTAAAATGTTTAGTATTTGGTTAATTTTAAATTTTACAGGTTGAAAATACGGCAAAAAAACTTTTCTAAGACTTAACTATATACAGTAGAGCCTCCCTTTAGCGGACACCCCGCTAGAGGACACCTCTCTCTACAAAGGACAGTTTTCATTTTAAAAATTACCAATTTTACAATTTAGCAACTCTCCGGTAAGAGGACACCTCTCCCTAAAGGACACTTTGGCTCTGCAATTCCGTGTCCTTTACAGGGATGTTCTATTGTATCCTGTTAAAATTTCAACATGATTGGTTAAATATTGAAGAAACGTATAAGGAACAAATAAAAATACATTGACTTATATAAATATACTAGCCGAATGACCCGGGCAACGCCCGGGTTTTACCCGATTAAATGTTTTTATTCAAATACTATTCGTTACAATTATAAATTGGCACCGTGGATGTCACTTTTGTGAAACGTCCCGCTCCAAACTTTGTGTGTTTTTAAAATATAAAAATAAATATGTAAATTTTCACAACGATATTTGAAAATTATATTATTTTGATTTTCAAATACTATTCGTTACAATTATAAATTGGCGCCGTGGATGTCACTCTTGTGAAACGTCCCGCTCCAAACTTTGTGTCTGAGAAGCGATATTTTTATAGAAAGATGATCTGGCTTTTGTTTTCTGCTCGAATGGATGTTTTTCTGTTAGAATTTTGTTCCTGCGTACAAAATAATGAACTGGTTTCACCCGTGGTCTCTGCTTTTTGGAATTTTTCCCGATATAATTTTGTATCTGATAATCAAACATGATAGAGCAATATCGTTATCATCATTTTCTGACTAAAAATATATAGTTTTAATAATTGATTTATATATTTTTTAAAATAGCCTATCGTCTTCCCCGTATTTTTTTACCCATGTATGGAAATTTTGGTTTGAATTAGTGAACTACTGCGAATTTGTATACCGGACATACAAACAAACATACAAACATTCATTTATATATATATAGAAGAAGAAGATATATACTTAGTCTAGCCATAAGTATTGTTACAAAACCAAATCAGTGATAAAAATTTTAATTTGACCGCGTGAAGTATTCAAAATACAGTAGTTGTTATTTGAATATCTCGTGCACACGTGTTTAGAAAAAAAATCGGAATATATTTGTTTTTTGATTATGAATTAATGGAGGTCGAAAGGCCCGATCGGATGTTTGGTTCTGGGGACAATTGCCTCTCACTATAACATCTAAATACACGTATCTGGGTTACCAGCTGACAGCGTCAAACTCAACTCAACAGGCGACAAAGCATTTTAAAAACAAGGCGCTAAATGCTATTAATGCGGTCTGGGCAATATCGACTAAAACAAGAATCAATTCTATCAGATCCTCACTCAAGCTTCTAGACTCAATGGCTCTGTCAACCTTGCTCTACGCAGCTCCAATTTGGGCAAACAACCAAAAAAACTTGGTTGACAGGGTACAAGACAATTTCTTACGGAGACTTCTAAATTTACCCAGATATACTCCTGGTTTTATTCTACGTATGGAGCGCGGAAGAACGTCACTGGGAGTTACGGTGCTGAAACTTACACTCGGGTTCTGGCTTAGAATTCTAAAAATGAACAGCAGCCGACTCCCCCATATATGCTTAGCTCAACTATATGAGATATCAAGAAATAGAAATATATATATTGGACTTGCGGAAAGTTTGGCCAACATACTCAACTCAACAGGATTTTCTTGGTTAATTAACTGCAACGATGCAAGGATTATCCGGCAAGAAATACCTTTAATAACTAAAATTGCAATAGAACAATCTATTCAAAGTGACCAGGCAAAAATAGAGAATTCTAAATTCTACCCTCACTATAAGTATTTACACAGTTCATTCCGAATTGAAAACTATTTACTTAGCAACTTACCATTCCCAGTAAAACGCTATATCGCACAACAGAGAATACTATATTCGTTTTTCAAGGAAAACCATACAAACATTTTCAAAGAGGGTGATAAGATTTGTGATCTCTGCAAAGAAAATATGGAAACTGAACTATCTCATTATATCTATGAGTGCCAAGATATTAGTGAGGGGAGAAGGACATTCTTTTCAATGGTAGACACCAGCCAACTTAGGTCAATCCAAATGATGTTAACCAGTGCCCAAACAAGCAGACTAGTTGCTCAGGCCCTATATAATTTTTACAAGGCAGTAGGTGTAAAGAGGAAGAAAAAAGAACTAGGAAGCTATTGTTCTTACACCTCAGAATGATGACGAAACATCGAGGGGCCATCAAGTTGGTCGACGATGAGATTGCGGAGCTGGTAATATGGATGGCTGTGCTGGAGTAAACCTCCTTTTTTGTGTCTGGATGTTATATTTATACCGAACTAAATAACTTAGTCCCTATTTCTGCTCCGCGCTTATGGAATTGAAGACTTGGGGAGATGGCGTCGACCTTTCATATATTAAATCTTACTTTTCTTTATTACTAATAATTGTATATAGTTGCGGAACTACTGGTTTCCTGTGCTGCTCTTTTCCTGATATTGCACCTTGTACGGAGAATCTGTATAAGACTAATGTCTTAATAAAGGCTTTGTGTGTGTGTGTGTGTGATAATGGATTGGGGTGTTAAAGAAAACCGTATAGCTGTAATAGCCTTACACAAGGTAGGGCAAAGTCCTTCATCCATTTTTAAGCTTTTACAAAATTTTAATATTACGCGTCATTTTTTTTATTGAACTATTGAAAGGTTCAACAAGGCTGGCACCATTAATGACCTTGAAAGATCTGGTCGACCGCGCGTGCAAACGAACGCAAGCAGCTATAAAAGCCATTCGCGAAAGAATTCGTTGAAATTCACGCCACAAACAAAAGATCTTAGCAAAGCAGATGAATTTAGCTCCAAGAACCGTTTCCAGGATAATCAAGCTTTCAAACGACGCACAGGTAATTTGATAACCCCTGCTCTTAGAGATATTAGAAGGGTTAGATCAAAAATGTTGTTGGCGCGGCAAGATGGTCAGTGGCATGAGAGAATCCTTTTCACAGACGAGAATATTTTCACTGTCGAAAAAAATATTAATCGTCAGAATGATAGGATATATGCTCGTAGCTCTCTAGAAGCTTCTTTGAAAGTCAGAAGACTTGAAAAAGTCACCAGCCTTCTTCTGTCGTGGTTTGGTGGGAAGTTAACTACCAAGGTGTAACAGATCTCCACTTCTGTGCCAAAGGGGTAAAAACTACAGCTAAAATCTATCAAGAAGATATTTTGGAACAAATAGTAAAGCCTCTAAATACAAAAATGTTTAATGGAGAACATTGGATATTTCAACAAGATTCAGCTCCTGCTCACAAAGCTAAGTCAACTCAACAATGGTTGGAGACAAATGTTCCGGAGTTCATAAAGGCCAATGAATGGCCCTCTGGAAGCCCTGATTTAAACCCCCTTGATTACAGTTTGTGGGCATATTTAGAAGAGAAGGTGTGCTCTAAAAGATATCATAATTTGGATCAATTGAAATCAGCATTGGTGAGAGCAATGAAAGAAATACCCTTAGAAAAGATACGTGCCGCCATAGATCAGTGGCCCGAACGTTTGAGATCTTGTCTCAAAAATAAGGGAGGACATTTTGAATGATTGTATATATTTAATATCTATGTTCTATTGGCTAATAAAATATGTATTTATATTCCATTAGTTTTGTTCTTAATCATTTAATTTTTAAAATTGTTTGTAATATAATTTATGGCTAGACTGTGTATAAAGAGAGAGAGAGAGAGATTTGAATTATAGCGATTTCGGAATCGTTGTTGACTTTAGTACGCTCCAGGAATCCGGGTTGCCTCAAGAGCGTATAGAGGTTTAAATTTATTCTGTGTTTTTTTTTTATTTATTTATAGTATATATTGATTCAGTGACCCGGGTAGTTGACGTTCTACGCTCCAGGAATCTGGGTTATAAATAGCTATCTTAATTCTGTGACGCTTTGTAAATTTCAAAATCATTTGGCTATGATAAAATTGTAATTTAGAAATTTAGGACTTATTTATTTATGCTTATGAGGTGATACAGCAGCATATTTACAATTAGAGAGGAGACAAAATGAATTAAATCTAGAAAAAAGAAGTGAGGACATATCGGTCATTAAAGTCTGAGAGGCAAGGCCTTCAGCCAGTTCAGGGCTTCCGGGGTGACAGAATGGAGATTGGAGATTCCTCCATTGAATTTGTACTGCGGGCAGTCATCTAGTATATGGGACATTGATTGTGGGACGTTGCAGGCACAATTTGGATCTTTGGTGTAGCCCCATAGCTTCATCAGCTCTGCACACCTTCCCTGACCTGTCCTAAAGCGGTTTAGAAGCACCCATTCTCGTCGAGGGGTGGCCCGAGTCCGACTTCCAAGTCGTTCCGCCAAGAGATCAACACCACAGAGGTCCGTACGTCTCTTGACCTCACGGACAATACAGCAGCTACATTTAGGACTAAAAAATTAAATGATTAATTACGGAATTGAATAGTTTTGAAAAATTGTTTTATTAAAATACACTAAAAATATAGAAAATGGATATTTCAGCTACCACCATTTAAGAATTAGATGTTCCTAGGTATGTACCTAGAGAAGCATCTCTCACTTTAATTATGTATCAGAACGATGTATTATGTTCATGACCCTAATTAAAAAACTTTCATAGTAGTGATGGAGTAACATAGCACCAGTTATGGAAATTTCAGACAAAAGCCAACCTGTATACCATGGTTCTGGCAATGGCTCTTATCAATAGAGGGGCAGCTTCGATTTCATATCATCCTTACAGGTTTGGCTTTTTTCTGAATTTTCCAAAACTGGTCTTGTGGCGCATTCTTCATCGCCACTAGTAAATATTTTACTGAGATGATTCACCGTCAGCTTTGGAAAACTCATACGACCGAATTGGAGACCATGGTTTCGTGCTAATGGCCCTCGTCAGTCCAGGGCTGGATATGTAAGATCTGCGAGGGATTTCATGAAAGCTTCACAATCTGCCGAAGAGATGTTTAGCTGGTAAATAGATAGGCCAATTCTACGGCCGAAATATAGATGGAATTTTGCCAGAAGGTTATTTTTGTGTGAGAGATCTATACAAATAATGGTCACCTCTCCCCCGGTCAAATCGACGCTAAAACACTTTTCTTTTTTTTTTTCTTTTTTTTTTGATGGGATATTTGTCCCTTCATTATATAGATCAAAATATTTCGTCAAAAAGTTCCGCGTTTCGAAAATATTTTCCTTGAAATACGTTTTTTTTTTTTTTTTTAATCTTGACTTTCGTACTACTCGGAGATGAAAATTGAGGTGCAATTTAGATGCAAATATATTAATTAGTTCCCACAATTGTTATTGTTCACTTACAGCATTGTTACTTTACACAGTACAAATATTACAACCATTTTTTTTATCAAAGAAGATTTTCACAATTTGGTGAAAAATCTCATATATGACACAAGCAAAATATTGAAAAACAATAGGTGAATGCCCAGGTCATTTTCATATTTCATAGTTCATCTAAAATACCCATTCCAAGAGTCTAGCATCAGTATCACTATAAAAGGAAGATCAAAAATGCAATATGACAGCGGTATGGTAGATTAAACTAGCGAAACCGCTGGGAGGGTTCACCACTGATGAGCCAGGCCCTCCCATTAAATTTTCCATTTCAGTAAGGACAGTAGAATTTGTTTATTTTTGAAAAAAATCATACGCGTTTATAATATTTTCGAATATTTTTTTATATACGCAATTTTAATGATGAGATAACTTTTTTACAATGAATCACACCCTGTGAGTTGCTTAATTACAAACAATAGATCATGCGGATAATATAAAATGGATGTGGATATAAAGAAGCTTATCATTTGAGTTAAAAATTACTTTCTGTCGCCCTTTACAATCAAAACTATTTTGATAATTCTAGCCGAAAAGAGCAGTGGGTCGCCGAAATGTCACAATATAATATTTTAAAAGGTTTAAGTAAATAATTTTCAACTCAATTTTCAATCCAACCTACAAAATGTATTTAATGAATGAAGACCTTAAGACACGAATGTTTCTTTTCACAAATAAATCAAAATTCTACTGTTCTTACTGCGATGAAAAAATATTGGGAGGGCTTGGCTCATCAGTGGTGAACCCTTCCAGTGGTTTTGCCACTTTAACCTACCAGATTGGCGAAACCGTTGGGATCAGTGGTGAACTTTCCCAGCGGTTTCGCCAATCTGGTAGATTAAATTTGCGAAACCGCTGGAAGGGTTCACCAATGATGAGTCAAGCCCTCCCAATACTTTTTCATCTCAGTAAGGACAGTAGAAGTTTGATTTATTTGTGAAAAGAAACATTCGCATCTCAATGTCTTCATTTGTTATATAGATGGCGAGTTATTGGTTTGTATTACAGAATGTGTGTTTGGTGATTTCTATAAGTCTATAGGCTGCAAGAGTGAACTCACCATGTTCCTGGTTCAGTTGTTCTTCGTCAATGTTGAATGTGGGAGATGTCATCGGGGTATCGTCCAAGAATGTCGAGAACATGTCAAATAAAGAGATTCAGAAATATTACGTCATCCTATTTAGAATCTAATGTTTGTTCTCAATCTGTTTCTGTACAGATTGAAGGTTTTATTTGTCGTTTGTATATCTAGACTGGGCGTGCTTGTTATAATTCATTGTTATGATTTTGCTTTTTTATACCATGTCATCTTAAATATTTGATTTGTTCTGTGATAAATCTAAAATTTGATTGATATAATATAATGTTTTTTTTTTTAATCAGAGAGTTAATAAATATTTTCATCGTAATATTATTAACTAGAGATATATTGATAACCCAGGGAGTTCAGAACACCAACTACCCGGGAAGTCCAGCTCACCAGTTTGGACTAGTGCTAAGCGCTTTTACTCGCGTCCTGTTTTGATTGCTGAGTTGAACCAGTTGACCAGGAACTTCCATGCTGAGGTTGAGTCTGACCATAGATGTAGGATATTATACTAAATGTGCCTAAACCCGGAGTGTACAGAAGTCACCAGCTATCCGGGCGTAATATTATCAAATACGTCCTATTATTCATAAATCCAAATATAATGGATTGAGTTATATTTCCCTCAACATTATCCAATATATAAGGATAGATAGAGCATTGCCCCTGCTCAAGGATGACACGCAAATTCGTGTAGCATTCCCTTTCTAGAGATATACTGAGTTTCAGGAGCGTCGAACGTCAACAACTACACACCTCCGTGAACTTGAAAAAAAAAAAAAGAAGAAGAAGACGAAGAAGAAAATCCAACTAATACGTGAACATTCGGATAATTTGAATTTTTGTAAAAATATATATATATGAAAGATATATATAACATAAAGTTTCGGGAGGATTAATTCATGTGCCTAGAGAGACATCTCTCCCTATAATTATACATCAGAACGATGTATTATGTCCATGACCCTGGTACCCACCTTTACTGGTGGTGATGGAGAATGAGCCACAACACCAGTTTTGCCAAATTCAGACAAAGAGCCAACCTGGTTTTGGCCCTTATCAGTACAGGGGCGGTTTTGATTTCATGATGAGAGCCAAAGCACAAAACCATGGTATACAGGTTGAGGTTATAAAACAGTGCATCGTTCTGTTAAAAGGGAGAGGTGCCACTTTAGATACATGAATATCATCCTCCCGCAACTCGATGTTGCAAATATTGGGTGGTTTCTTAATGCCTATGTATTTCCCTTCTTCCTCTTTATATTTGACTAGCCGAATGACCCGGGCAACGCCCGGATTTTACCCGATAAAATTTATTTATTCAAATACTATTCGTTACAATTATAAATTGGCGCCGTGGATGTCACTCTTGTTAAACGTCCCGCTCCAAACTTTGTGTCTGAGAAGCGATATTTTTATAGAGAGATGATCTGGCTTTGTGTCTTCTGCTCGAATGGATATTTTTCTGTTAGAATTTTGTTCCTGCATACTAAAAATGAATTGGCTTCATCCGTGGTCTCTGCTTTTTGGAATTTTTCCCGATATAATTTTGTATCTGATAATCAATATACAGCAATATTGTCATCATTATTTTCTGAATAAAAAAAAAAAAACTATTTTTACCCAGAACTTGTTAATTTCAATTTTTCTTGGCTAAAAATCCGATAAATATTTCTTCCAGATTTTTCTATGTCCTGTTAAAACACGTTTTGCATGTACATTAGGTCAGCTGATATTACCTCCCATCTTCACCGCTAGAGGCGCTGCTTGCGAGCGAAAGGGCGAATTTGCAACGCAATTTGCAAATAACTCGAAGAATATTCGGGATAGAGACCTGAAAATTTCACTATAAGTTTTTCCAGATTCTACTCTATATACTGTTAAAATTTCAGTCAGATTAGTTACGTTTTGTGGACGTGTATAGCCGACATAGGAACAAACACACATACATACATACACTGACTTTTATATATATAGGGATTGGCAGAGTTCCGCACCGTCCTCTCCTCAGCGTCCTCTCCTACTGGATTTCTTCCCCTGCCAAGACTCATGCCTTTCCCTGCTCCCAGACGCTGTTCCCTGCCAACTCTACGTTTCCTCCACCCCTGGCAAGACTCCTGCCTCTCACTGCACCCAGGCCCTGCCAACTCTACGTTTCCTCCACCCCTGGCAAGTCTCCTACCTCTCACTGCACCCAGGCCCTGCCAACTCTACGTTTCCTCCACCCCTGGCAAGACTCCTGCCTCTCACTGCACCCAGGCCCTGCCAACTCTACGTTTCCCCCACCCCTGGCAAGACTCCTGCCTCTCACTGCACCCAGGCCCTGCCAACTCTACGTTTCCTCCACCCCTGGCAAGACTCCTGCCTCTCACTGCACCCAGGCCCTGCCAACTCTACGTTTCCTCCACCCTTGGCATGTCTCCTGCCTCTCACTGCACCCAGGCCCTGCCAACTCTACGTTTCCTCCACCCTTGGCAAGTCTCCTACCTCTCACTGCACCCAGGCCCTGCCAACTCTACGTTTCCTCCACCCCTGCGAGACATCTTTGCTGCCAGATCTTAGGATCCCTTGCCACTGGAAGTCGCGTTCTGCCATGGGGGTTAGAAGACCATGCTCTAAATGGCCAATTAACTCGGAATAGAAAGAAGAAGAGTTCCGCACCACCTAAGAGGTAACCACTTAGACACTACCGTGTTCGTTTATTGCAGCGGTTCGATCTCTAAACCTTTCCCTCCAAAAATGTTTACAATTTCCATCGACAGAGGGTGCTATGCTACTTTATAGTTTTACCGTATTTAAAATTTCAATTATTTGTTGGTAATCTCTTAGATGGAATATAATATCCCTATTTTCCATTTTTCGAATTTGGATGATTCAGTTCAAGATCCTATCCTTAATCATTGTTTCAGTGTCGTCTGAACCGTAGAACATATAAAGTTGAATCATTTTGCCGAAATTTAAGTTTGCTATTGTTGTTTTTTTATCTCGAGGCAAATGTTTCCTCAAGGAATTTATCGCAGATACCTTAGACGTGACTATGACTATGTTTACAGAATTGATGTTTTTCATCAAATTGAAATGTAGTATCAAACCCCTCTCTCTCTTTAGAGAAAACATGCTCTGTGAAAATGAGGTCGAATAATGACCTAGTACAGGGGTCGGCTAACTTTTGAGTCGGAAGAGCCAAATATTACAATTTACAAACTTTCAAAGTTTTTAAAAGAGCCACAACATTTTTTTTCTTGCCAACAATAAATAGTACTCGCATAAATAATACTTACGTATGGAACTATATAAAGAGCCGCATGTGTCTCGCGAGCCGCAGTTGACCGACCCCTAACCTAGTACATGTAATCGAAGCTGTGCGATAGGAAACCTATGCCACGGTCTGTTGACAGTTTGCTAACGCCTAGGTTTACTGGAATACAAAATAAAAATCTCAAAGATGGAATTTTGTTAGTTTCGCCCTTAAACTTCTTCAGCCAAAAATCTGCCGTTGACTCGTGCTGGAAGCTAGGTTGATGATTTACAATACCTAACTCTGGTACGTGTAGGTTGACTTGAAGTACAGTAGTCTCCCATGAGATACCCCCATATAAAAACACGGTCTTTGCTGGAGGTGGTCTCTTATCAGAGACACTATGGTTCATTTGAAAGACTCCTCATGTCTTGGCATGACAGTATCTCTGATAAGAGACAACCTCCAGGAAAGACCATGTTTTTATAACGACCTTCGAAATGAACTAAATATCAATTTAAATACAAATTAAAAAAAAAAAAACATGAACATTTATAGAATAACTAGACGAATGACCCGTGCTCTGTCCGAGTGAATGTTTTTTCCCCAACGAGAATAATGTTTTATATAATAATAGTTAATTATATTAGTCTAGTATAGTAATGATGACAAAAATTCCTCAAATTTTTATTGAAATTTTCATTTTCGACCGCAAAATATGCAAATTATTGCGTTTTTTGGGGTCATTTGCATATGCTGGATCAAAACATTGTTAATTAGATGTTAATTTTGATCAGTCAAAAATTGTAGGCTGGTGTGAGGCATAAATTGTTGGTTAACAACTTTATTAAAACAAAATATAAGGGTCTATATAATTATTGACAACACACTGACTTTCCAGACATTCAGAATTATATAAAGATACTAGCGGATGTACCCGGCTTCGCCCAGGTTTTTCTCGAGGGAATGTTTGTAGTCTAGTAATAAGAAAATATACTACACCTAAAAACTATCAGAGAAAAGAGAAACCACGGAAGGTGAACAGAAAAATGCTTACAATGGATGTATATGTTTACGATATCAAGTTAAATAAAAACAAAGATAAAATTTGCATATGTTGGTCACTATAAATTTGTATATTTGTTAGGCGAAATTAGAAACATGATAATTATCTTGAAATTGCTTGTATTGAATATTTTTTAGATTGAGATTATTAGCTAGTATGTAAAAAAATTAACTCTGTTGAAATTTAATTTTGTATATATATAAAAATAAAATTAACTCTGTTGCTTTTTTTTTTTTTGTATTTAATCGATAACACCGAAGTTACGCATGTTAATGTTAGGAAATATATTTTGATGTTAAGCAAAACCTGCTCCATCTCGTTTTACATAAATGTTGAAAATTTGGTTGAAATTGATGCATTCTAACGAGAGTTTTTTGCGAACAACATTTATGAAATTTCCATTTTATTAATATAGATATATAGATCTCTAATTTGTAACAAAATTTATTTTTCTCAATTATCTGTGTCGTTCTGCATAATTTCGTCCACGCTAAAACTTTTAAAGTAATTAAATTATTTCAGAAAATGGAACGTACAAATTGACGTGTAAATTCTAATCAAAAGTTTTATCGAAACAAAATCTATAGCAATAAAACATGTGTAGTGTTCTGTTATGCCATATACAGGCAAGTGATTACCGTGATTGCCATACTTGAATGTTCTTGTTCCTTTTTGTGGGGAGAATCCTCAATGGTATTGTTGTAGATGATACAGGATTGTAGATGGAAGGGAGATATTTATTGTTTACAACAACAAGAGAAAATCCTGGTTCGAAACCCGCAATGAATCAGTTTTAACAATACAAGATTTGGCGAAACCGCTGGGAGGGTTCACCACTGATGAACTAAGCCCTCCTTATATATTTTTTCATCGCAGTAAGGATAGTAGAAGTTTGTTTTATATTTGAAAAGAAACATTCGTGTTTTGATACCTCCACTTCTTATATATATCTGACGTCGCCTTATAATTAATAATATTGTAGCGTAGAAATCAAGTCTTTGTATATCTGGAGATGTGAAAGTATTTATTGATAACGTCACGGCGACTAATCGACAAATATTAACAAATTAACCCCCACTTTCTACAGCTAGAGAATATCGAGCAAGCAAGCTAGGCAACTAAATGATGATTTTACAAATGTAAAATTTAAAATCTGTTTCAAATATTTTCGTTGAATAATTAAATTAAATAAAATTATAAATTATTTATTCGCCACAATATATTTCTTTGAAGGCCACTAATTCGGAGTTTTGGCAACTTGTAAGTGAACACGTGTCAATTTATAGTTCTACATGTGTAGAGACATGCGGCTTACTTACAGTAAACTCTGTAACAAACCCCTACCCAATATGATTATAGGAAAATAATATATTTAGCGTTTTTTCAAATAAAATAATTTTCTATTGTTCTTATTGCGATGGAAAATATTGAAAGGGTCTGTTTCATCATTTGTGAAACCTTCTAGAAGTTTCCTCAGTTTAATCTACAAGCCGCCTCTAATATTATATTGAACTGTTCTCTCTCTGTTCATTTAGCCGAAACTTTAGAGGAATTATCGGTAAATGTATTTAAGGAAATATGGAGAAGAGTAGAAATATAAATGATTATCTTGACCTGTACCAAGTTAACTTAAGACAAGTAACGATGGGCTGACTAGATAGCTATTGGTCGAATGTCAAAATCTCTGATGTTCCATCTTAGGTAGACCGAGACATTTTGAGTAAGTTTTATTAGGAAGTTAAAATCGTGGCAATGTAGGGGCGGTACCTATCCATCCGTGTACTCCCACCAGTCTTTGTCGTAGCCCTCGTGTACGTGCTCGAGGAGGGCTTTCCGCCTCGTGTCGCAGTAGCGGTACTTGTCCTGCACCTTCTGCTTGATGTCCATCAGGTTCTCCTGCGTGATGTCCCGTTCCAGATACTCGGACAGCACCTCAGTGGCGTTCTCCAGGTCACCTTGGTTGTCCTCAAATATCGTCGACTGGTTGTTCTTCTTCAGGTAGTACGCGAAGACGTAAGTGTACATCAGCGTGAGTCGGCATTGACACAGCACGTCCACGGCCCTCCGCAGGAATTGGACCTCGATCCAGGACATGTTCTGCTGCTGCATCTCGTCCATCTTGATCTTCACCGAGGTGTACAGCTTATTCTCGAACTTGAGACTCTGCATGTGGTTCATATAGCGGTTACAGTAGAACAGATAGCGTTGCAGGACAGCTCGCGATTTCTCCTGAGCGTCTCTCGCGGCTCGTGCTGCCTCCTCGTCGTAGCGGTTGCAGTTGTACCACGATGAGCCATGGGGTTCCCATGGTCCCAAACACACCCAGCAGAAGTCCGCTTTACAGCTTTGGTTCTTGCACACCATGTGATTGCATCCGCCATCCTTCTCGATAGTAATGTTGCACTTGGGACATTCCTTGGTGTTGGCAGCTATCCAGTTCGACGTCTCGCTATCATCATCACATTTCTTCTTCCATCTCTTGAGCAGCTCGCAGTTAACAGGATCGTGCCAGTTCTCGCCGCAGGCGAAACAGAACTGACGTCCGCAGGTGCATCGAACAGGTTGCGAATCATTGTAGGTAGCTTTAATGACATTGGTACATTCTGGTTGAGGACACCAGCGCAGAAGCCGGTTGCATTCTACAAAGCTGTTGGTGATGAGATGCTGGTATTTACTCTTCACCTTAGGATCCGAGACAAGATTCATCACAGTCTGATCATCAACAAGAATGTCGCAATTGTGAGCAGCGCAAGGAATTGTTTGTCCCATTCCCTGGTCGATGATCTTGGTAGTGAGGTACTCGGTCCAACATTCCATGCAGAAGCGATGTCCACAAGCCAGCCCAGTCATCAGAGAGGTTTGGTACTCCAGGAAGCATATGCCGCAGGTTTCTTTGACTTTTATCGTGGTGCTGGTCCGTCTCTTGGCCTGCTTGAAAGGGTTTACAATATGGGCAGCCTTGAACAGCGCATCTTGATCTTCTCCATAAAATCGTTCGTAAAGACATTCCTTATCCCAGCGGAAATGATTCAGTAAGATACGTGTAACGGTGGGGGGCATTTCAACGACATTATTGACTTCTTTAATAGTATTTATCATTTCTTCCACCACCTGCTCTGTGGTCAGCACCTCGTAGGGAAACTCTTCGTCGACGTCGAATTTTGTCTTGGCGGTGCTCGCTTCGGATTCCAAGGCGAGGCTAAGTTCGTCGACCTCATCGTCGGAGCTGGCCACCATGTTGAGCTCCGCTAAGCTGTCCTCATCCATGTTGCCGATTTTGATCAGGCGCAGCTCTCCGCACGTCGGTCACCATGAGATTGAACGTTTCGGTCAGCCTGCCATTGTTGGAATGGTACCGAATCCCTCTCTGGTGTTGCTTAGAAACATTTTATGATGCCACAAGTTGCATACCTCACTTTTTAATAATATCTTGTGGACTCGGTTCTGTGATCATTTGAAATTAATGATTTAGCTTCGATTTGTCTATTTCACATGGCATCACTTGGTTGATTTTTGAAAGATTTATAAAATATGTTCATTTGATCGTATTTATTTTTTTATGTATAGCGCCCAATTGGAAATTTTGCATTTGAATGTATATTAAAACCTTCATCCTCTTTATATGGTCTACGCTAATACTTGAAAAAAAAAAAAAGAAAACTTTAAAAAAGTTTCTTTATTTGATCGCTTGATTATCTCAAATTATTGCTGTAAAACATTTTAGAACATTAATTATCAACGCCATTTTCTTTATATTTACATATATTTATATTAAATAACTGAGATCGGGGTAGTTAGCGGTCTATAGATACGCTCCAGGAGCCTGAGTTGCCTATATGTTACTACTATAACTGAGATAATAGTTTTGAAAAGCGCTGAAATTTTAACAGAGAACAAGCTAATTACACATATAAGATTTATTTTAAGAAAAAATAAATAATCATATGCGCTGAAGTTATTTTGCACGAGCACTTTTTTTTTATGTTCAATCTACACCCAAACACCACTTAAATTTCTCTCCCTATATATGTATGTAGGATGGTTGTTGCGTGATGTGGCTTGTGGAAAGGCCGCCGATAAAATTATAATTAAAATTAATTTATTTAAAGCCAGAAATATATAGCGAGAAAAGAAATAACGGTTGAAGTAACGGCCGTTGGGAGCAGGCCTTGTTGTTATGACGCCAGTGGCCAGCAAAAGTCTCGGATGATGTCCCGCGCGCATGCGTAGTCAGGTTGACGCTCGCGGTTGCCGAGGCCGTCCACTGCCCGTGTGTGTAGTGGAGATTTGTCCCAGTTCGCGCTCGCTGAAGCAAAGTTTAGTCGCCACATGTACATTGTCTCTATATATAAGATATTGATTTTTTTAAATCTTGAAAATATTTTTATGAATTCATCGCACGAACTCTACAGAACGTTTCGAAAAATCTGTGTAAAAGAAAATAAATGATCAATGATCTGAAGATGTTTTTCAAATTTCTTGAAACCAATTAAGACTTTTTCAGATGACTGACAATGAGATAGAAAGAGAGCGCCTTTTGTACTATAGAGCTAGTATAGGAATACAATTTACATTTTAGAGAAATTTTGAAGCTCGCAACTTTATCCGTAAACATGGAGTAGTAGGCCAGAGCGCCTCAAATTCAGAACTTCACAATTATGAAGTGGGAAAGATACAACTTTACATACTTGTTGATTCGACCAGCTAGGCCCCTCCCTCTTTCTCTCTTGGTTTATCCCGGATTCCTGGAGCGTTGATGGGTAATTGGCATATATACGGGTGTCCTGTCAAAGAGAGGTGCCGTTGATGTGGGCTACTGGACCCTAAATAGAATGTCTACCATGGATTTATTCATTTCTACCCCCACGAACGTTTAGAATTTTGTTTGATAGTCACATTAGTGCCAAAATTACCATTTAAAAAAAAATCAATTAGCTGTTTTCCATTTTCGGTGATATTTGTAATCTTTAGTTACTTTTATAAGATTCTTCTCTTCAAACAGTAAGCCATAGGTTAGAGTTTTCTGAATGGGAATAGAGATTAAGTGGCTCGGCCTTATATTTATAGCAACTTTAATATAGTAGGAGAAATAAAAGTCTTAATGAGGAGAACCCTTTATTAAATAAAATTATTTATGTAAGACGCTGTTATTTTGTTGAAAAAGGTCAATGGGAACATGCTCCACTTTATTATAATACTAGACGAATGGCCCGGGCAACGCCCGGGTTTTACCCGAGTGCGTATATATTTTAAAAATGTTTTAATTAAAATACTATTCGTTACAATTATAAATTGGCGCCGTGGATGTCTCTTTTGTGAAACGTCCCGCCCCAAACTGTGTGTGTCTTGAAAATATAAAAATAAAAATGTGAACGGAAAAATATGTCCAGGGTAGCCTAGTGGTCATGGCATCTGCCCGGTAAGCGGAAGGTCGTGGGTTCGATTCCCATCCCTTGACACTTTTTTTATTTTATCCATTCTGACCAAAATCTATCCGTGAACTTCACACAGTGAACTTCACACAGACAGAATAAGGCAATTATATAAGTAGATAATCCAAATTGTGCCTTATCGCACACTATTTTTTTATTTGGCCTTATTACCTTGTGTTTATAATCTATGACGTAATGCCGGCGGCGCGCGCCCGTTGGCTGCCGGCGAGCTCGTGACCTCCCTGTGCGCGCGCATCCGTGACAGAGGCGGCCGATGAGGAATGAGGAAAGACGGTCGTGACTATATATATAATAATAATAATAATTATCATTAGATAATGATAATGATCATAATGATGATGCGCGCGCATCCGTGACTGAGGCCGATGAGGAAAGACGGTCGTGACTATATATATTAATTAACACAAAGCAATAACGCGCCATCTATACATATAAAATAAAAGGATTTAAAAGCGCGAATGTTTCTTTTATACATAAAACGAACTTCTACTGTCCTTACTGCGATGAAAAAATATATTGGGAGGGCTTGGCTCATCAGTGGTGAACCCTCCCAGCGGTTTCGCCAATTTAATCCACCAGACCGCTTCTCAGAGCTCTAATATTGTATTGGATCATTCTGCTTTTATATGCTACGCTGAAGGATGGAATCTTAGAAATGGTTTTCAAGTAAACTATGGACATAAGCTTATAGGACAGTAGAATTATATTCAAATATTTGCTTCGAGCAATGCTCTTCAGCAAACTATAAAGACAAGGTCATTAGGAATAAATTAACACAAAGCAATAACGCGCCATCTATACATATAAAATAAAAGGATTTAAAAGCGCGAATGTTTCTTTTATACATAAAACGAATATATATTAATGGTAACCATAATAGAAAGTAATCAAATAAGATTAAAGGTTTGTCCTGCAAGCTATTGGAAACGTACCAAATGGACATCTTAGAATGAACTTTGGAATGGGGAAGCGGATATAAAAAAACACTAGCCAGTTTTCTCAGCATTGTATGATTAAGTGTTTGTAGTTTTTTTTTTTTTTTTGCTTATCCCTAGTACACGTGGTACAGGCCATGATAATCATGGTGGGTAGTTAGCGACTGCTTTTACTGTAAGCGCACCACATGTCTACACATGTGAAAAGCAGTTCGACTTTGCACTTACAAATGTTCATTTAATTTTGTTTAATGGCTCTCTCTATATGAATACTATTTTAGGAAATATATTATTCATCCAATTGACTATTCCTGTGCAAATAGGCTGAGCAATTCCCGTGGTAATGGTGATGTTGAATAAAAATAAGCGAGAAAATAGTTGAATTAAGTATGAACAAATTAAATTTGTGGCAATTGAAAGCATATATTCATTCCTTCGCGCATTTTAACATGCATTGACTTACTTAATCCATTGGAAATTCTGTATTTCCTATGCTGCTGGCATTTAAATCCTTCAGTCGATCGTCATCCCGGCCCTTCTATACAGAGTGCCAATTTGGGGTGGTCGCGCTTCTTCCAAGGAAGGTGCCCGTCAGCTCCAGAGCATTCACTACACATTTTCAAAGTATATATTGAGAGAGAGCTCTTGTATTCCAACCATACCAGCCATATCCCTGACAGGTAGCCCCCCTCCCCTCTTGACATCATCATCCAGGCTTGGCTGGCTTTCCTAAAGAAGATCAATCAAGGAGGGAACTACGAATCGAAGCCAGGACCTGCTGCGCTGCCATACCCCCCATTCAGACGACCCCTTTACTTCAGTTTGAACCTTTAAAGAAGTATTTATAACAAAGCCACTAATTTTCACAGATGGATAAAAAAGTGATTCAGGAGTTGATGCTGGAATAATATTCTCTTCCCAAGAACATCAGCCAGTTCTCCTACGACTTCATCCAGACTGCACTGCCTTTCAAGTTGAACTCATATCAATTCTCTGGGCAGCTCAACTCGTGGAGATAAGTTCAAACAAAGCAAAAGTGACCATTACCACAGATTGTTGATCTTCTTTAGCAACTATCTGCTCTTCTGAACCAATACGAACATCGCTAGTGGCGAAAATATTAAAAGTCCTTAACAGAACTCTTCCCATCAGGCTGTGTTGGGTACGCGAACAGATTGGAATCAATAGAACTGAACTAGGAGCCAGTGCAGCAAAAATTGCCACTACTTCTGTTTTATCACATTCATACTTCCCCTTGTCTCGAACTCATGCTCGAATGAGCGTAAGGCTGCTTTATCATTATGGACACACTGTATTATATTCCCTAGATTACTCTACCAGATCCCTCATAAAAATTGCTTCCATTCCAAGCCACCTTCTTAAATTTCTGCCAAAAATCCACCATGGAGTGAGCACCAGGGTCATGGCCATGTACTTGCAGACATTACACGTGTGTATCTCGAAACAGACCTTAACTGCGTTAACTGTTCAGAAGAACCACAGACAGTTGATAATCTCCTTTTCAGCTTTCCGCATTCCTGAGACACAGAATACAAACAGTTATCCTGCCTGGACTGACCGACCTCAATCCTACATATATAGTCAGACTCAACCTCAGCATGGAACTTCCTGATTAACTGGTTCAACTCGCAATCAAAACAGGGCGAGTAAAAGCGCTTAGCACTAGTCCATTCTAGTAATATTATTCTTGTTCTTTTTATCTCCACATTATAAATGCCAATGGTTTAATAAATAAAAATTATCCAGTATGACAAGAAATTAAATGCCTTTTAATAATATACAAATGTTTAATAATGTATGTGTGTATATTGTAATAAGATTAATTCAAATAAACTATTTGAACGTTTTAATTAAAGTTAGGAGTCTTTGTTATAATTGACAAAGTTGTAAATTGAATTGTAAATTTTACAATTAAATTTTAAAAATTTCGTTCAAAATAAAATTAAATTGAAGTTTTTAATAATATTGTTATTAAGATTTTAAGCTATTTTAAATTTTTGAAATAAGTTTTTTTTTCTTTTAAAAATTATTAATTTGACCAATAATTTCATAAACAAGGAATGTAAATATTTTGAGCATTGTTTTTAATAAAAAATATCTCTCTCCCTCTCTCAGCGCTGTATTACTTTTATCCCTAATTACATTAAGAATTTCAAATATATATACTTTTAAATAAAAAAATATATTTTATACAATACATACTTTTATAATTTTGAAAAATAATTAATTTCCATGTCTTTTAAAAGAGAAGGAGACGACGTTTCGCTTTTAAAGTGCCTAAAAGTGAGTCTTCAAGTTATAAATCCAAATATTATAATCACATGTAGCATATGATCGGCTGGAAATATGAATTATTCAGGAAAGAAACTTATCTACGGATACTTCTTATTTCGAACTTAACACTTCTCTAATGCGTTACGATATTTTATACCATACAAAGTATTTTAAATGATAATTAAAATAATTTTGGCCAAAATTTTCGGATAAAACAACCTCTCTCTTCTCTTCTTGTTACAATGAAAAAAAATTGGAAGGGACTGACTTATCAGTGGTGAATACCCCAAACGTTTTATCCAGCTTATTTTACCAAACTGCTATAATATTGCATTGGGCAGTATTACCTATATATCTGGTACTTTTGAAGGATTCTTGGTAAAATTATTTCACTGGCAAAATCTCTGGGAAGGTTTACCACTGATGGCTCTCCCAATATTTTTTTCCTTATAGTAAGATCAGTAGGGATATATTTTCTTTGAAAAAGGATGGCTTAGAATAGTTTCAATTAATGATAGGGCACAATTTGGATTATAGATTATAAACACAAGGTAATAAGACTAAATCCAAATAGATAAATACAGTAAAACCCCGCTATAACGAACCCTGGATATAACGAACCTTCCCTTATAACGAACCCACGCCGATTCCCAATTCCATTCCATTGAAAATACCATCGTTATAAGGAACTTTGCGATTTTTAGAATAACGAACTACCCCTATAACGAACCTATTTCGGGTCCCAAAATGATAAAATCTATTAAAAATACTATGCTTATAACGAACTTAGAATTGTAATTAAAAAAAAAAAATTAAAAAAAAAAATTTTGATAATGTTTAAAGCTCGCGGATCGCGATTTCAAAACAATAAATTTAGCGGCATTGTTTGTTTGATTTTTGCACTTTATTTTTGCTGTATGTTGTATAAATTTTACACATTATACTTTTTATTAATTAGAATATCTTTGCATCCATTAAATTTGAAATATAAAAAATGCAAATGGCTTCCAAAATGAAGAAAACAAAGGCATTTTAAAAACAAAAGCATTATTTCATTAAAAAAAAAAAAGGCCATTTTCAGAACTTTTCAAAGTGAAACAACATAGGCAAAATGTTAAGAACATATTAAAATAAGAGAATATAACTTTTCTATTATAAAAGATAAAATATAAAGTTATTAAAAATTGTTACAAAGAGGAATCAACTTTAACTTTTGCCGCGATCGCGATCGTACGTTTTAGGGCTAAAAAAAAAAAGTCCAAATAAACGGTCCCGTGATGAAACAAAAATTATTTTTATGCCATTAACTATGGTGATTTTAAAGTCAGCAATGTTTTGCATGGCAGGTTAAAAAAAAAAAAAACGAAATCTAGACCTAGAAGAATATGGGGAAACATGAAATGGAAGAAAAACACTAACTTTATTTGAATGGGGCAATGCTTGGAAGAATGCTTTGAAACTACAAGGTATTAGAGCCATTTTTTCAAGTAAAAATTGTATTATATAATGTGATAATGATGTTTTAAAATCATTTCATATCTTTGAATATATATTTAATAAAATTTTGCCTAGGATTTGTCTTGATTTTTAACTTAGACACAGAGGTACATGTATGTTAATCATAAGAAGAACCTATCATCTAATGATTTCTATTATTATTCAGTATTAATATAAGGAAATTAGTCAATTAAGGGAATTAAAATAAAGTGACCATTATTAAGAGGCAGCCTCTTCTTGTGTGTATGGCTGTTTTTTAATTATACGGTCTAAAATTTTTGAAAAGTAAAAAAAAATAGCCAAACCGTGGCTATAGTGAACCGTGGCTATAGTGAACCAAAAGCTCTGTCCCATTGGGGTTCACTATAGAGGGGTTTTACTGTAGTATGCGATTTTTCGGTAACAGCATTGTTACTGAAATGTCACACACTATTTATTTGGATTTGGTCTTATTACCTTGTTTTTGGGTTCAATTAACATATGTAGATGGTATGTTTGGACCTGTTGTTCCCATGTTTACTTACACTAAGGTGGACACAAGTGGTATTGTCAATGAACAAACTACCATTGAGCATGGTGTTGTCTAAGGGGATTACAAGAGAACAATCTTCCAAATAAAAAATGTTTTCTTGTCCTATGGATGTCCTCTTCTGGATTGAGTTGGATGGTGGTAGCAAGGCTGGAAGTTTACTTATTCATTATTTGTTTATTTTATCCTAATATACAATTGGTGTAGTTTCACTGTATTACAACAAATATCCTTTGTTCTTCTCTTTTAAAGTCAATGCTCTTCAATGGGCCTATTGCTTAAATACAACAAGCTGACAAAATCTGTTTATGTATGATAACCTCTGATTTGGTGAGTGTTGTGTTGTGAGGGAAGTACTGTAATAACACCTACCTCACGGCAGCAACACATGAGAGGTTAGTTGTGATGGAAACTGATTTTGCCAGCTTGTTTTATAGTCTAGTCTTGTATTTGCAATAAGTCTGTGTTGAAGAGCATTGGTTTGAAAGCTAGCATTTTTTAATACTGAAATATACTTTTATATTGTAAGATAATTAAATACACAAGTTACCAAATCTAAATACTGTATGTATTTTTGGTAACTACATCATTCATTATTTATTTACTTGGTCTTATTACCCTGTGTGTTTATTCCAAATTGTACCTTATTATTTTTGTAAGAGTGTGAGTTATAGTGTGTCCTTGCACACAACTTTGATCTTAGCTGATCTGTGTCTGAGATGTGTGGGTCCAGAGTCGGAGAGTGGCCGACCTCTTGGTGAGCCACATCCCTGAGAATGAAGCTCTGCTGCTCAAGAATGGAAGGTAGGTAACCTATCTATCTACTATGGGATCTACAGTTTCTGTAGACAGGGTAGCTCAGAATGCCCACGATACAGGGCATGTTACTAGTGTCATTGTGTTAATTTAGAATACAGTTGAGAACCCTGCTATAATAACAACTTAGAATCATTGTTGCTATAACTGAGATCTTCCTACAACACATCCTTCCAGCAATACCTGTAACCACTCTGAGTGTTGTACAAGATGTCCAAACATGTTCATCATCGCTAGTAGGTCCCATCTCTCCTCAATCTTCCTACATACATCTCCATTCCTTAGTCTGTCAGTCCATGGCATCAATCCCCAATCACTGAGCTAGCTGGCCTCCCCATAGACCACCTGTGTTGTCCCACAGGTATACCTGTCTGGTGTGCTTCCACCGGCCCATCTTCGACACCCTCCTGATGCTCTCCCAACACAGGTCAGGGAAGAAGCACCTCGCCAGTAAGTACTCCTCTTCACTCCTACTGCAAGCACTTCTCATTTATTATAAGCTATTAGTGACCCATCTGTATATAAGAAACTAAACTCATGGACAAAACATAAGGAAGTGAAAAATCTTTTATGTCGCCGGTCGTCTATTTTATTTACAGTAAAACCCCGCTAAGACAAACCATGGATATAACGAACCTTCCCTTATAACGAACCCATCGAAAATCCCAATTACATTCCATTAAAATTACCATCGTTATAACGAACTTTTCACTTTTCAAGCTAGCGAACTATCGCTATAACGAACCCAATTTTGGTCCCAAAATATTAAATTCTATCAAAAATACCATGCTTATAACAAACTTTTAATTTTAATTCTAAAATTCCAAAATTATAATTTTCAAAACTAATTAAAATTTTGTGTGAGCTCTAGCTCACAGATCGCAATTCAAAACAAAGAATTTAGCGACATTGGGTGTTTTTATTCACGTTCTATTTTTATACTGCGCACTTTTATAAATTTTTCATGCCTTATTGAAAACTAAATTTCTTAACTCTCTCTACATTAGGAAAATTCCTTAAAACATGATTTAAATTATTAAAACCAGTTTTAAAAGATAATGGAAGTGCCAAAGAAAAAGTCGCTCGTACAAAAATATCACTTGAAAAGAAATTAACCATCATAAAAGCTATTGAGAGTGGTACATCGCAAGCGGAACTTCGGAAGAAAATGAAAATGAGCGAAAGTAGCATTTCTACGATATGGGGCAAAAAAGAAGTCTAAAAAAAAAAAAAAAATGCTACAAAGAGGAATCAATCCCAACAATTGCCGCTATCGTCAGTGTCATTATCCACTTTTAGAAGAAGCCTTGTATACATGGTTAGTACAAGCTAGGTTTCATTTTAAAAAATGAAGATTTCTTTGCTAGATATGAAACCAAATTTTTGAAGAATATGTTAAAGCAGAAAAAAATAACAGACTTCTTCAAGTAAGCCTTTGTATCCTATATTGTAATATAATAATATTTATTTAAAATATATTTTTATACCTTTTAAAATATTATTAATAAAGTTTTTATTTAATTTTTATATATAAGGTATACTTTTCTTGGATTTTTTTGACATATGGGGGGTAGATTGCATTTATACTAATTAAATTATCAGAGGAACTGATCAAAAAGGCAATATTTTCACATGATTTTATTTTTATTTTAATATACAGCTTTAATATATAGAAATAGGTTAATTTAGGGGGGAAAAAGCAGCCAATATTAAGAGGTAGCCTTTTTTTTTTTTTTTTTTTTTTTTTTGCGCATGCCCTTTAATTATATCCTCAAAAAAAATTTAAATACCCAAACCGTGGCTATAGTGAACCAAAAGTCCCGTCCCAATGGGGTTCACTATAGAGGGGTTTTACTGTATGTATTTTTTTTTTAAGGAGACAGAGGCAATTTCGTTCATACTTATTATCTTGTGTGTCTTCAATAAAAGTCACTGTGTATCAAATATCTTATGAGTTATTGTCTGAATCCTGATATACATGCTAAAAGGTACAACTTCCTCAAGTTTTGTCCATGAGTGTACTTTGCACATTATTTTTCTTTTTCCAACAGCCTTTGCCTATTGTGATCTACCTGTGATGGCACATCAGTCCTCTCTACTATGGTAGTTCTGCTTTAATATCTGTAAATACATGTGTCATACATATTGTGTGTGAACTTGTGAGCTGGACCTTTGGGAGAGGCTGCTGCTTATCATAAAACACCTCGAGGAGCATGCACTCATGGAATTTGTGTAATCTTTACACAAAGGGATAAGAAACAACAACAAATTTGTGAGCTGGCTAGAAGGGGCCAAGAAAGCTACCGGAAGGTCACTAGATGAGCTGCGCGTAATAGATACCAACAGATCAAATTGTCACAAAAAATTGAACTCAACTTGAAGGACACTAACAACAACAAATGTAAACTTTAAACCCAATTACATATGTTGTATGGGATTGAGGTCAAATAAAATTCCAAACAAGCATGGCAGCAGACTCTAGACAAGACATTCTATTAGTGACACAGTCAGATTAAGTTGCAGGAAACCTGTTAAACAGGACACCTCTCTCTAACTAGGGACCATTAGCTGACGGTGGCAGCCTTGATATAAACACTTGGCCTCCCATCCTACCTGTTCCACAGACTGGATTACTTTTTTTGGAACTCCTGCCTCTTGGTCAATCCATGACTTTCCTAACACACACCCATAAAATTATTCACCACATATATATCACATGTTCTGAACATTGTGGTCCTTTGATTGGTATCTTCTTCTTCTTTCTTATCTCCACACTTGGTGAAGTAGAATGCATCTGCCTTTGTCATTAAGACTGGGAGCACTACTCAGTGGCAGGCCGACTTAGCTCCAAAAGAAATGGCCGCCTCTGACATGAGGAACAGACGCCATGTGCAGCCGCTCCTAACATGGAGTACAAACGCTGCTCATCCTGTATCCCTGGATTAGGAGCCCTTACAGGGTACTATCAGCCGGGCCAGCTGAGCCCAGGTTTTTTAGCGAGCTTGTTACTGCTCCCCTCCTCCTTTTTCATCCGGGCTTGGGACCGGCAAAGGCGGAGTTCTTTGATTGGTATAATTACAAAGAATGTTAACAAAAAGATTAGCTTATGTATGTAGTATCTTGTACAATTAAGCAGACCGCCAATCACATGATAATATTATATATTTATTTACTTGCAACATCGCAAGAGATTTTGAAGAGAGATATTTATAACCCAGGTTGCAGGAGTGCAGAACACCAACTACCTGAAAGACTTTAGTATTAGCCAACATAAGAGGCACAAAGGTGGATGACGATGGATATCATCAGAATACAGAGTTCACATTTTACAGAGTGTTCATTGATATATCACAATGTACAACGGGAAATGTGTACAGTAGTAAACCCAGTGTAAGATACTTTCTTACAGTTCTTCTTTATTGGCCTTACCTCCTTTTGTAAAGTTTTTGTTCTCCATCGCACATTTTCTGTTGTCTATAATTTATATGCAAAATAATAAAAGAAAACAATACCTAATCCAAATAATTTATTAGTGTGTGACGTTTCGGCAACAACATTGTCACCATCATCAGACAAAAGAATAAAATGTCTGATGATGGTGACAATGTTGTTGCCGAAACGTCACACACTAATAAATTATTTGGATTAGGTCTTGTTTTCTTTTATTATAATCTATAATCCAAATTGTGCTTTATCATTATATGCAAAATAGTCAAGAGACTGTACATGAGAAAATATTTTTGTTAATATTCTTTAGAATTACACCTGTCAAAGGATCTCATGGTTTAACAGCTCATTATAAATGGTTTTCTAATAAAAAGAAACTCTGCCTTTTTGTTCTCCTTGCATTAAAGCATTACAGTATTGATGTAACCAAGTATGGGACACTCTCCAGAACACATCAACTTGTAGCGGATGTAGCACTAAGGACAGACTGCTGCTGCTGATTCTCTGACAGCTCAAGGAGAGATGTTGCATAAATCTTGCTTGATTAGCAACACCTCTTTATTAAGCCCCACCTTGTCAATAAACATTCTCTCTATGGTACACCTGCATCTATCTTAAAACTACATTGTGGAAATATAGAGAATGATAAGGTACAATTTTGATTATAGATTAGAACTACAAGGTACCAAATCCAAATAAATTGATAGTGTGTGATGTTTCGGTGACACCGCTGTTACCGAAAGGTCACACACATTAAATCAGGTGTCTGTCAATTTTTGATTCTACAGAAGTGGCCACCCCCAGGGAGGTGTTACTGGAAGGTAACTCACCATCATGCTTGATTAACTGTTGGAAATGGGACTAGACAATTTGAGACTAGCATATGGCCAATTCATATAGATTTAGTGTCTCATCACTAGAAATATCTGGTAATATATGGCATTGAATGAGCATCTAGTTTCTCATTGTCTTTCAACAGTGTGTAAATACAATAGATTAATATAAAATTAAGGTTTCTTTCAAAACTGATCCCCAGACACCTGGTGTTTTCACCTCAATCATGTTGTCTGTGGTCCACCTCACAGCCAGAAACAACAATGCTGAATTGTGACAGACCTGAGCAGGTTCCTGGAACGAGAGCAGGAGGAGCAGGAAAAGAGGAGAGCCAGGAATCTTGGCTCCATGGTCCATTCAGCTAGGGTAGGTTACTTCCTTTCTCACTGATAGCTTGTACTTTAAAAATTGGGAGATTTGTGAAGAAGGGGACTATAACTCTGTTTTAGCCCCTTCCATCAAGAGATAGGTCCCTCCCCCTATTTTGTTTGCCTGTATCTTAGGGAGTGGGGAGTATAATGAGATCCCTCCCTATATGATTGCTTGTATATTTCTTTTAACTTGAGAGTGTGTTTGCTGGAATCTGGTCTGTTTCTACTGTTGTTGACAAACTGGAGTCATTGAAAGATCAAATATATGACTGTACTTTAATTTACAAATATGTACTCGAATAAGCAAATTTTTTTCCCTTTTTTTTTTACAGCAAATAAACCTCTCTAGGGTGACCATCTGCCCTGAAGTGTTCTCTTATCACTGGGCATCACATTTTGGACAGAAATAGACCTTTGTAAAGCAGCCTAAGACCAAATAGGAGAATATTTGTCCATTTGAACAGACTTAATGGACATTAACAACAATAAAAAGCAGCCAACCTCTTCAAAGTGGACACTCTGATTTGAAGTATGGGGGGTTGCCATAGAGAGGGTAATTGTAATGTGGGCTAATACATTAGTCTCATCTCCTCCTCTTTGTTAGATCTACTGTCTATCTAGGTAACTGCAATAAGCTCTACCACTAAACACACCTATGTTACAGCCAAAGGGCAAACATAAGCTCTCCAAATCCACTCCCTACAGTTCCTGTGTGGCTCCGCGCAAGCTCAGGATTGATCTCCATCCCCAACCAGGTGAGTCAAATGTCGGCCTGCTGTATACCACATTATTCTACTTTGGTGGTTATAGATTGCAAAGTAAATTGGAAAGGGGGGGGGGGGGTGGAGAATGGAAATTTAACACTAATAAATAAGAACATACATGAGACCATGATAATCCAGGTGGGTTACAAGGGCTTTAGATCCATCACATGTATATATATATAACTAATTCAATAAGGAATCTAGGGCTAGGTTTATTATTATTTTTTTAAGAAACCTCTAGCCCTAGATTCCTTGTTGAATTTGTCCAAGTGTAAAAGCAGGGGAAAATATTTATTATGTATATCTATGTGTAGAGAGAACAGTTTGTATTTGCATATACCAGGTGGCAGAGCCCTTTTTGGTCAATTGCCCTCACTTGTGGGGGTTGGACACTTGTACAAGAATTAAAGCTATTTTTGGTTTTAAAACAAACCTTGTAACTTTGTAGGTTTTAAACCCAGGTCAGTTCCATCCACCAAAGAGTAGATAAGAAAACTGTGTGTGACTGTTGGCATCATTGTTAGAGTCATTAATAACATCTTGATCATAGCAGTTCTACTGAAGTCTTGCCCAGTTTGGTCTGGTTGCCTCATTGATTCCACCACAGTACAGTGGGTCTACCAGGGTCAATCCTGTTCTCTGTTCTGGTAGAGTGTAAAGTGACACAGCGCCTTCAAGTATCATAATGGAGAATACCACTTCATTATGACTTGTTC
Organism: Cordylochernes scorpioides; assembly: GCA_030710605.1. Classification (NCBI taxonomy): domain Eukaryota; kingdom Metazoa; phylum Arthropoda; class Arachnida; order Pseudoscorpiones; family Chernetidae; genus Cordylochernes; species Cordylochernes scorpioides. Next base: position 62,639,025 of record CP092866.1, read on the forward strand.
CAATCTCTTCAGAGTTCTGTATTTTTTTTCACAAATTATGTAGTAACCATTTAACGATTTTAACCCCTAAATGTATTCATAAAGGATATAAGGGGAGACCTGTGTAGGTATCCTATACTGATAGAGTATCAACCTCAAAGTCATATATCAAGGAAAGTTGTTGTAGTGATTCCATATGCTTATTTGTTTTGTTTTATTTTTTTTTTTTAAGAAGAAAAATGCAGTAAATATGTATATATTGCATTAGAGAGAGAAAAGAAACATTATGTAAATATAAAAGGATAGATATATGACGGTGGTGGTGGTGCTGCTGATGGGAAAGAGAGTTAAATTTCTCAAGAATAAAGCCTATCTTTTATGTTTATTTAAAAAGGGTGTACCTGGATCTGTAAATAAAAAAAAATAAAAAACATTTTTTTCTCAAAATATTCTTGTAGATCATATGGAAACAACTTTGTCAATGTTTTCTTTACAGATCCAGGTACGTCATTTTTTATATAAACATATTTAATGAACCACCTTTTGACTCAAATTATCTTTAATGGTGTCTGAGACTTGAGGCAACCAATAAGTAGAAAACACAACAGTTGTCTTACTCAAGAATTAAATGAGATTGTATCATGGCCCACCACCATGTCGGAGATGACAACACATAATAAAGATTCCCTCCATGACTACACAGCTTCAGTGAGCCTCT
>CP092866.1:62639821-62805981 GCA_030710605.1 Cordylochernes scorpioides
GATCTAGATTTCTAAAAGATTTTGAACGCTTTTGGCTTTTAGAGTGCCATAGTCCCGTTTGCCCCACTTCTGGTTGAGAAAATTCAAGTATGAAATGAGGAGAGTATTTGCGGCATATAGTTATTTCAATTATTTGTATATTTTAAAACTAAATTTCCAATGTGATGAGAACCCGTGAAATAAATCCGCCAAGGTGATGCAGAACTCTGTTTGTGTTTAAACGCCATACGACATCAGCACACCTGGGTGCGGAAATGACTTTCGTTTCCTCCGTTGTGATATTTGCTGACGATGTATTGAATCATTTTTTACATCTTCCTACCTTCACTTCCCATACAACTCTCTACCTACCTCGATACATCTCAGATGGCCAACATAGGTTCCATGTTTCTAAAATAATCCCGGGCGGATTTCCCGGCATTACCAGTGTCTTTCAACTACACCACTGGGACGACGTGTCCTTGAAGCTAACCACCGTCCTGTACCTTAATCACAGTCCGCTAACTACACCAGTATATAACGATGTGTCCTTGAAACTTACTACTGTTCCGTAACTTAACCACAGACAACTAACTACACCACTGGGACGATGTGTCCTTGAAGCTAACCACCGTCCTGTACCTTAACCACAGTCCGCTAACTACACCACTGGGACGATGTGTTCTTGAAGTTAACCACCGTCCTGTACCTTAACCACAGTCCGCTAACTACACCACTGGGACGATGTGTTCTTGAAGCTAACCACCGTCTTGTACCTTAACCACAGTCCGCTAACTACACCACTGGGACGATGTGTCCTTGAAGCTAACCACCGTCTTGTACCTTAACCACAGTCCGCTAACTACACCAGAAGAACGATGTGTCCTTGAAGCTAACCACCGTCCTGTACCTTAACCACAGTCCGCTAACTACACCACTGGGACGATGTGTCCTTGAAGCTAACCACCGTCCTGTACCTTAACCACAGTCCGCTAACTACACCACTGGGACGATGTGTTCTTGAAGCTAACCACCGTCTTGTACCTTAACCACAGTCCGCTAACTACACCAGAAGAACGATGTGTCCTTGAAGCTAACCACCGTCCTGTACCTTAATCACAGTCCGCTAACGACACCAGAAGAACGATGTGTCCTTGAAGCTAACCACCGTCTTGTACCTTAACCACAGTCCGCTAACTACACCACTGGGACGATGTGTCCTTGAAGCTAAACCACCGTCCTGTACCTTAATCACAGTCCGCTAACTACACCAGAAGAACGATGTGTCCTTGAAGCTAACCACCATCCTGTACCTTAATCACAGTCCGCTAACTACACCAGAAGAACGATGTGTCCTTGAAGCTAGCCACCATCCTGTACCTTAATCACAGTCCGCTAACTACACCAGAAGAACGATGTGTCCTTGAAGCTAACCACCATCCTGTACCTTAACCACAGTCCGCTAACTACACCAGAAGAACGATGTGTCCTTGAAGCTAACCACCATCCTGTACCTTAATCACAGTCCGCTAACTACACCAGAAGAACGATGTGTCCTTGAAGCTAACCACCGTCCTGTACCTTAATCACAGTCCGCTAACGACACCAGAAGAACGATGTGTCCTTGAAGCTAACCACCGTCTTGTACCTTAACCACAGTCCGCTAACTACACCACTGGGACGATGTGTCCTTGAAGCTAACCACCATCCTGTACCTTAATCACAGTCTGCTAACTACATCAGAAGAACGATGTGTCCTTGAAGCTAACCACCATCCTGTACCTTAATCACAGTCTGCTAACTACATCAGAAGAACGATGTGTCCTTGAAGCTAACCACCGTCCTGTACCTTAACCACAGTCCGCTAACTACACCAGAAGAACGATGTGTCCTTGAAGCTAACCACCATCCTGTACCTTAATCACAGTCTGCTAACTACACCAGAAGAACGATGTGTCCTTGAAGCTAGCCACCATCCTGTACCTTAATCACAGTCTGCTAACTACACCAGAAGAACGATGTGTCCTTGAAGCTAGCCACCATCCTGTACCTTAATCACAGTCTGCTAACTACACCAGAAGAACGATGTGTCCTTGAAGCTAGCCACCATCCTGTACCTTAATCACAGTCCGCTAACTACACCAAAAGAACGATGTGTCCTTGAAGCTAACCAGTGTTGCCTCAGTTGGCGCAATCTTTAACCCGAAACGAAAGCGGCGATGTTGAGAATTCGTCACGGCGGCGTCAGTAGCGGGACTGAGGTTGGGTTCATCGCGGATCATTTCGTTTTAAATCAGACGACTTCAAATGGCGCAGAACATCCTTGACTTACCTCATTGAATATAAGAAGCAGGTAATTATCAGAGTAAATTATGGATGTGTTGCATACATACGCTCTGTTCCTCTCTAGACGAATTTTCTTTAGTTTTCATCTTGATAGATTTAATTCTTCCCAAGTACATATATACAAACCTTGGTCAAAAATACCCTCTAGACCATCTAAATATAACAAAAATAATAATGAAAATAAAAAATAACCAACACAATATTGTCAAATTATATTGACAAATATTCGCACGCTTATCTTATCCTATTTCTTTAGTGCGAAGAACGTTGTTTTATCAGATAAGTAAACCGATCTCTCCAGCATTCTAATTGGACGAATGTGGCCATGTTTGTATATAAAGGGGGCTATGGTATGAGTCGAGGCCAGTGTGGTGGAATATCGTGTGGGGACGCTTAAAGTGTTCTCTGCGTGCTATATCCCTGTCTGGCAATCTCGGCGCATACCTGTGTAACCCCGGTCCGATCCCTACCTAAGCAGCAATAAAGCTAAGTACTGTTTTTTATTTTATTTAACAAATTGTGGTTTATTATTTACTTTTTTTTGTTGTACTTTTGAGTCCACGATTTTTCTGTGTTTATGTTACTCTTACTGTAGGCCCTAATATTGTATATGTGTGTTAACCCGTACAAAGTAACATTTATCAATATAAAAAAGAATCAGTCTTCGTATGCTGGTTATTTTTTCAGAAAATTATATTGGGCGTAGCAGCTGACGCCCATCGACTCTTTAAATAGATTATTCGATTAAACAATATGTAGATTTTATATGTTTCATTTAAGAAAATCAGAAATGGAAAGTTCTATAGTGCTTCAAAAGTATTAGAAGAATATGCAATTAAAAGAACGGAGTGTTTTGAATGATTAAAAAAGTTATTGTTATTTTTAAATCGTTATAATAAAAGAAACGTATCTCTCCTTCTCTTTCTCAAAAATTTTGTGAAAAATAATTTCCAATGTAAAACTCTTCGTCACATTTGTTCTAGATCTGTTCGCAGAAACGGTAATCCCCCCATATCTATATCACATAGGTATAAAAGTAAAATTCTGTCTGGTTGGTTGTTTATAGAGGGCGATAACCCCTTTAACGCACTCAGCTTATCATAATGATAAGTTAACTTATAAAACTCAACATTTAATTAGATTCTCTATTTGAAAATAGAGTTAAAAAAGTTTTGATTGTGTATACACCCGTGCGATAAAACACTCGAAGGATAAGCATTGCCCGGGTCATTCTTCTAGTATATAGTCCAGTATACATGTGAAAAAATGATAGGAAAAAAAATCAGGGAACAGGCCAAATCAATGTTTAGTTGATTTCTGTTCCAACAGATGGCACTCTGCCTTCTGTAAAGCACATGTGATCCTGGTCAGGATATGCCAATTTCATTTTTAATATCAACACCTTACTTTTTTATTTTTATTTTTTTCTATCATTTTTTTCACAAGTTAAGCGTATTTACGCAAGTTTGGCCTTAAATACCCATTTCTTGGTTTCTCAAGAAGCCTCTGGGACCAAAATTCTTTTTGGTCGCAGTGGTACAGACTACTCCACGCTGACCTGCGCCAACAGAGCGAAACGCGTTCGTGGATGGCTTTTCTTGATTTATCAAGAAATTGGGTTGGCCAAATATCAGGGAACAGGGTAAAGCAATGTTTGGTTGAGTTCTGTTCCACCAGATGGCACTCTGCTTTCTGTAAAGCACATGTGCTCCTGGTCAGGATATGCCTTTTTATTTTTAATATATATATATTGTTATTAAGAAAAAGGCATCTCCTGATCGTGCAACTAAATGTTGCTGATAGCCTACGCCATCTGTCGGAATAAATATCAATTAATCGTTGAATTTTAATTATTCCAGAATTGGTCAAATACTATTTCTTGGTTAATCAAGCTAACTATGTATTGATTAATCAAGAATGGGTATTTGGCCAATTACGGACTAATTTAAATTCAACAATAAGTTGATATTTATTCCGACAGATGGCGTAGGCCATTAGCAACTTTTAGTTGCATGACAGGAGATGCCTTTTTTATAATTTATACACCTGATCCCAGTACAATTTTGATTTTATGTTATTTTTTAAATATATATTGTCATGTAGAAAAATGAAGGAAGACAATTATGAGGATGACAATTTATGGTCGTTATGATATGCTTAAGCATAACATCTAAGCAAAGTCACATATTGATATTCTTAAAAAAATTAATACAGTGCCTTAAAAGTGATTAGATACAGTTTTACCTCAGAGAGCCTCTTTTACACTAAACTTGGCACTGGGGAAGCCGCTTCTTCACTGATTCAGAAGCAGGTCCTACATTGACTCAGAAACAAGTCCTTCACTGCCTCATAAGCAGATCTTACACTGCCTCAGAAGCAGGTCTTACACTGCCTCATGAACAAGTCTTACACTACCTCAGAAGCGGTTCTTACACTACCTCAGAAACAAAATTTTCACTACCTCAGAAGCGGTTCTTACACTGCTTCAGAAACAGGTCTTACACTACCTCAGAAGCGGTTCTTACACTACCTCAGTAACAAGTCTTACACTACTTTAGAAGTGGTTCTTACACTGCTTCAGAAACAGGTCTTACACTACCTCAGTAACAAGTCTTACACTGCCTCAGTAACAAGTCTTACACTACTTTAGAAGCGGTTCTTACACTGCTTCAGAAACAGGTCTTACACTACCTCAGTAACAAGTCTTACACTGCCTCAGTAACAAGTCTTACACTACATCAGTAACAAGTCTTACACTGCCTCAGTAACAAGTCTTACACTGCCTCAGTAACAAGTCTTACACTGCCTCAGTAACAAGTCTTACACTACTTTAGAAGCGGTTCTTACACTGCTTCAGAAGCGGTTCTTACACTGCCTCAGTAACAAGTCTTACACTGCCTCAGAAGCAGGTCTTACACTGCCTCAGAAGCGGTTCTTACACTACCTCAGAAGCAAGTTTTTCACTACCTCAGAAGCGGTTCTTACACTGCCTCAGAAACAGGTCTTACACTGCTTCAGAAGCAGGTCTTACATTGCCTCAGAAGCGGTTCTTACACTACCACAGAAACAAGTTTTTCACTACCTCAGAAGCGGTTCTTACACTACCTCAGTAACAAGTCTTTCACTACCTCAGATGCGGTTCATACACTGCCTCAGAAGCAGGTCTTACACTGCCTCATAAGCAGGTCTTACATTGCCTCATAAGCAGGTCCTACACTGCCTTAAAAGCAGGTCTTACACTGCCTCATAAGCAGGTCCTACACTGCCTCAAAAGCAGGTCTTACACTGCCTCATAAGCAGGTCCTACACTGCCTCAAAAGCAGGTCTTACACTGCCTCATAAGCAGGTCCTACACTGCCTCAGAAGCAGGTCCTACTGGAAGCAAATTTCACACTGCCGGGGAAGAAATAAGAGGATTATAGAGGACGCATGTCAACGTGACGCCAACGTTACGTCACGTCACGTGGTGCGAGGAGCCAGCCTCAGATCGACCTCAGATGGCCACCACACTGCATCGCACCCAGCGCCTGGAGGTGAGTGTTGGCCTGGGCCCCACACTGCTCCTATGGAGATATTACATCGGCTCATGTGTGGGTAGACTTTTAAAAAGTTGGTGAAAATAAAAAAGCAGCGTAATATGCAAAAAAAATAATAATACAAATAAATAATTATGCTTATAAGCATTTATTATTTGTGCTTAAAACTTTTTTTTTTTCACTTTGTAACTTTTGGAATTTCACTTTTTAAAAAAAATTGTGTTTTTTTTCTCTTATCTCCAAAAAGGATTCTATTTTAGGATTTTTATTGTAGCTTTATCACTAGTTTATAAATCGTTTTCTCAATGAATAGCAAAGGGTTTTTTTTCCGCGCTATTATATTGGAGACTTTCGTAGGTAGCTCTTTTTCAACATAGATAATTATATTACAATCAGCATTAATATACTAGGTTCAACAATAACATAAGCGCACTTCTACATTTAGTGAGGGTGAGTTCTGAAAGCTTACAATAAAAACGTGGAAAATATATTAGGTCCATCCATCACGATTTCTAAACTCTATTTCTCTATTGTGCACTCTGTGGTATTTGTGCTAAAACTTTATAAAACGGCGCCACGATATTTCTACTTAAAAACTTTATTTAAAAAAGTTTTATTCATCTTGGGAACCAAGTAAACGTCTTTACAACATCTACATTATGAAAGAAAGAAAGAAAAAGGTTTCCTGTTTATGAGCGTTAGACCTTCTATTCACATGTGGAATAAATGAGGGAGTCTTTTAAATCGTAGTAGCTATATGCAGATATAAATACTACTTTACATATAAGCTCTTTATATAAGAAAATACTTTGTTTTTATTATGGCAAAGATAGAGGTTGCCTGGCAGGCATTCATATTTCTTCAAATAAAAGACACTTCGGCTAGTAAATCTTTTTATTGCTCGACGTTTCGACAAAAAGATTTGAATGTGACTTGTATTTTAAACAATTTAATAAATTTAAAGTTTATATAGTTCACTAATAGTAGAGAAATTCGCGGCCTTTTTTTGTTAAAAAAAATGCGTATAATGAATTCTATCTTCACCATACACATGTTGTGTTGTTTACTTCTATTAAAAGATATAATAGACGGCTGTTTTACTAATGTAAGAAAGAATGTTCGACATCTAAGATAATATAAAATTTTTCACGGCAAAATATTCAAAATTTCTCCAAAATAAAGTTGCATAAAAATAAATTATTTTAATTATTTTCGAAAGTTCCTTGGATACGACCGCGTTAAAAAAAAATCCACAACTCGGGAAATTTACGTCCCCATTAAATTGATAGTCGTCTGCACGTTATTAAAATTTGTTAATTATTTTTATTTTTAGAAATGTGTTAACTTTTTCCTAGGAAAGTAGATGTTCGGATCACTTCCCATACTCCGTTTGTGCGTGTGTGGGTAATAGGAAAATAAACCTAACATCTGTTTAGTAACTCTACTAATTATTCTACAGTTTCCCGAGAGTTTTTATCAAGTTTTCACTATTTTATTTTGAATTAGAATAATTTTATTCTTTACTTGCGAATGGTTAGAAACACAAAGGTTTGCTGAATGTGGCTGTACAAGACAACTGATTTTATCGGCGACTTCGAACCCAAACACAGAAATTGTTTACAAACAAATCTATATATCCGATATTACAATAAACGCAGATAATAATGCAATTGTGAATATAAACAAAATTTTAAAATTATATTGTAAAAAGTGTGTAGGATAGTATTCATTGCGAAAAAATGTTCATTTTTAATATATGCTTTTTAAATTAATTTTTATATGCGATATATTAATTTATATCTAAACGATGCATGTATCCTATTTTTTTATGAATTAGCCACAACACGCCATTTGGGGGAAATTTTGATGCATTCATTAAAAAGGGAGAGATGTCTATTTTGACACATTATGTACATATTATAAAATCGAAAAATTGCTAATACAATAATTTAATAATTTTACAAATTATAATAGAAGTTCGACAACAATAAATTACTTACGAGGCAACAAAATTGGGGGAAAAATACGAAAAGTGACAATAAAATGTATTTACTAACAATTCGAAATGTGTAATTTTTTTATTTAATACAATTCACGCATGAATTCATCACTCAGTCTGTAAAGGAAATTAACAAAAAAAGTAAAAGCTATTTACATTTAATGATAAAAATGTAGATAGTATATACACCAAAACTAATTAGGACAATAAATATCTTTCACGGGTTCGTTTGTATGTGTAATATTATTAAAATTGCATGAATAATGACAATAAAAGAGATATACAATGCAACGATAAAGTGTCCTGACAAAAAATAGCGTGCATACAATGGAACAATAAAATTCCAACATTATGAAAGGGATATCTCTAACAGAAACTCGAGAAGTCTCACCTTCCTCATTCTTGGAATTGCAGTATAGGTGAAGCTGGATGCTCACCAAGGCATAGTTAATATTCATCATACGATATATGAAAGATAAAGATGAAATTGAAGATATTTTCAAACGACTTCTTCTTTCGATAAAGAATATCGATATGTCGAACTTGTGAAAGTTTGAGATGCACGGGCCATAGCTAAATGGTTTACCAAATTAGACAATAAAAGCATTATTCATTTGAGAAGCATCAAACTTAGTTGCATATCCAAATCTTAAAAATTTCTGATCCCGATAGTTTACATAGTTGCAACGATAGTTACAAGAAGCTTTCAGGCATTCTCTTCATCATCAACATTTAGAAACGTTCTTGAAATTACCTGATGATAATTGTTTCCGACGCTGGCATCACCTATTCTCTGTAAACACTAGTATATGATCGAAAACTTCTGATCATATGTAACTAAATCATCGGTCGGCTTTGCATATCTATCGGAATAAATATCACAACTCTAACGATTGATTTTTTTCAAATATAGCTAAAACTTCATGATAAATATCAATCAATTCCTTTATTAAGACCTTTAGTCATATATATAAATGATCCTGAGAGATGCAGAAAAGGAGTGGGGAAAAAAGGAAGTAAAAATTAGAATTCACCCAATTTTATGCCCGAAATATGTATAAGAGAAGCTATAAGTATTTTAATATATAATATTATAATATTTAGATAATAAAAAGGCATATATTGGATTGAATAAAATATTTATTTGCCAATATATGCCGTTTTAATATCCATTTAAATATGGATTTCTCTATATTCAGAACAAAAATATAATATTATGTGCATGGGTAAAAAGAATTCTCCTGCCTCCTTTTACGTCTTGATAAAGTAAAGCAGCGTTTCAACCTGTTCTTTGCTATAGTGTACATTGGACGATGTTTTCTTGAATCGTTAAGAAAGGTTCAGGGCCAATAAATATATTTGGAATTTTTAAAAAATTGCTTTCTCAGTTGATATATTTATTTCGAAAGATTACGCAAGCCAGCAAGAACCTTCAACTTGCCCGATAAGGAATTTTTTTTTTGTCCGCAATTTTATCACCTAATTCTTTTCTTTCTGCCAATCTTTCGTGGTCGTTAGACATAGAAATATCTGATGTTATTCATTCGTTGAATGAGTTGAAAGACACTTTCTAAACCTAACTAATATACATGTACCTAAAGATTGACCTCTCTAGTTAAAAATGAATTAAAATAATGTATTTGAGTTCCTCACCCCAGTAATTAAGCTGGTGATGAAGAAATGTGCCAGATTTGTGACAGAATTCAATCAAAATTCAACCTGTATATTATCATCTCGGACTATGATCCTCATTTTAACAAGATAGTTGTCTCTTTTTTGGTACATGAATACCATACTCCCGCAACCTTATGTTAAATATATACAGCCGAACTTGTGTGGATAACTCAACAACAACAACAATAGCCTTTATTGGGCACACGTGCCATACAGGATTCTCCCTGTAGAACAAAATAAATAAATAACAAATTTGCATCGTAGTTATATACAAATATTGGGTATTGACCTCGACCAATTATCGAGTTGGATCCGGTGTCTGTGCTAAATATTTTGATTGAGCTGATTTCCAGTATTTATAAAAAGCGAATGCAAAGGGTCTGGATTTTACGACTTTTGCCATTAAAACACAAGGTGAATTGCTATTTTAGCCGGTCTCTTGACGAAGAATTTCTCTTTCTTCTTCCATTGCCGTACAGTAGAACATGTAGTGTGGAAAATCGAGACTAAATTCACCGTTGCATAAGGTGCATGTCTTGGATAATTCAAACCCCAAGAGACAAAAAAAAAATCGAATTAAAAACATCAATTCTATTTATAGGAAATTCTAGGGACCAAGATAAATATCCGAATTGAAGACATTTTCTAATTACCCAAGTTCTACTGTATATATTATAAACAAAAAAGGCAAATCTTTACCACCGACATGAACATTTATATATATATGACAATAGATGTTTGCGGATTAACAAATACCAATAACAAGACTTTAAACAACAACAAAAAGCTTTATTAAGACCTTCTAGTTTTATACAGAACAATACTTTAAAAACAAAAGTGAAAAACACTATTGAATCTTTCGAAATTTGATCTTTAAGAAGGACTTTTTCCCTTTCTTTTGTGTTTGATTGTTTTCTTTTTGTAGGGTATGCAAAAATATCAAGAACTGTCCCCCACATCATTTTTCAAAGTATATATAGCAATGTTCCATATTTACATGTCGGTTATTAATAGATTCTGTTCAAATGTATTCACACTCTGGGGGATTTATTCTCTAGTGGGAAAGAAGTATTTGTCAAGCGACCGCCAGGTGGCTACTAGGCCATTGTGGAAGGAAAGAGTGAAATGTTCTATAAATAAAAGATTTATACTTCGCCATAAATCAGCACCTGGCAAGATTTCCTTCAACAACACTTCAGTGTTGAGGATTGTGTGATGGCCATGTGTTCCCTCAACAGCCATCATCACGAGGGGTGGATACGCTCCACCCCACCCATGCTCCTCCCCGTATCCATTCCTTTCCAAAACTTGCAAATATTTTTTCATCAATATCGATTCAACATTGAAAACATTAGATATTTATATATCTAAACAAATGGTCTAAACCATTGGTTTTCGACCGCTATGACCCGGGTTCGATTACCGCATTGGGCACTTTTTTTTCTGATTAAAAAGAAATGCTCCAATGGCCACCGATTCTTGCAAAAGTCCAACCCCACCAGCTAGTGCAAGTAACCAAACGGGTCTTTGGTACATACATAAGTGAAAAGGCGAACTGCTTTTCACATCTGTAGACATATGGTGCACTTATAGTAAAAGCAGTCGCTTACTTCTACCCACCATGATTATCATGGCCTGTACCACGTGTACTAGGGATAAACAATAATAATAATAATGATAATAATTAGATAAGGAGTTTTAATTTGTTATTAAGTTGTAGCATTATGTTCTACTTGACGGCTTTCTTGTAGCTCTACCTCTGATCAAGTCCATGTCTACAACTCCTGGCTGTAGACGCTTATAAAGATAACAAGGCAGACGATAAAGAGGTAGTTGTTGTTGTTGTCGGGTCCAATGAAGAGCCTCAGATGTCTCCAGGCATCTCTATCACAGGAGCAGCAATTTCCACTATCTTGGGTGTGTAAAGCTGCTGCTCTGGGTCCATGTCAATTTTTTGCAAGGCTGTGGCCATTGCTGGGCATGAGAATATGTGGGTAGGTGTTAGTTCCACACCAGGACAGTTGTTGTATGTCCTATAGGTTCTTGTGCCATCTGGATGTATTGTCATTGTGAGTCTTGTCATAGTTTTTCTAGAGGTATTGAACCAATAATATAGACCCATCTTCTGATTCTATAACTGGACGAAAAATGCTAACACCTATCATTATACACCATTACCATATTTGACACGAAATATTGATTTCACTTGATAACAAATAAAACTACTAGCCAAACACTTTTATCAATAAACATAAAAAGCCTAATTTTTAAATAAAGTTTTCCCTTTCGTTACATCGGGACCTTTGCATGCAACTACACTTTTTTATTGCTCCCGCGGTTTGACTTTTATTCCAACCGAGTTTAATGTTCGTGGAAATGTAAAATCCAACTGATTGCTACATATATGATGAAATATGTAAATATATCCATATGTAAAAGGTATTTGGTCAATTTTTAGAATAAAAAAGCCATAGTCTGCTAATATTTATTCTAATTAATTACGCAATGCTAACGTTTAGTTTCACCATCAGGAGATGCTCTTTCATTATGTTACCCATCCTCATCTTCTTTTTTTCAGATTTTTTACCCATATGCAAATATGTAGAGAGAATAAATGCTGAATCATCCAAGAGTTCTATTACCGACGTTTAGTCGACTCTCTGTTACCTTTATTAAGGGAAATGTAGTTTGGGATCCTGGTCTGCAAACTATAATTCTTTTGATTAAGATGAGAGAGACGCTGAAACCTTGGTTACAATAATAATGAAGCATTTATTCTCTCAACACAGACTGTCCAACCAGTAAAATATTCTTTTAAAGGTAAATATATAGTTCGCTTATAGTTAAAACCGTCGTAATTTTCAATTATGCTTATCATGATTAGCATGGTCTTTTAAAACCTGCATCTTGAAATAAAATGTGAATATACTTTGAAAACTTATTTGAAAATTAATAAACATCAATCACGTTATTTAATTCCTCAATTTTTCCGACGGTACGGCCATTCCCTGCCTGCTACCTTCCTCAAGTAAAATGTCTTATTGGAATTCAAGTTCCAATATATAGTTTCTATTTTCATGTATATAACAACAACAACAAAAAGCTTTATTGAGACCTTTTAGTCTTATAATAGATTATTCGAGTAGAAATGTAGGGTACATGTAGGAAAAACAGTAATAATACCAGTAATAAGCATTTTTATTATTATTATTTTTTAAAGTTAATTACATTTAATGGTAATATGAAATTTATATACAAGAAAACTTAATTAAGAGACAATTTTGGAGGAAAAGATAATTCTTATACATCGATTTACAACGGAGTCTCTGCAAAAAAAAAGTAAAAGCTAATTATTTTCATGTATATAAGTAGCCAGACATCGCTTCTCGGCTTTTTGGCTAAGTTCAAAGTGTAGTAGAAGTGTATAAGCCAGAATTTAAGAAGATATTTCCTCTGAGGAAAGTGGCAGGGGGTCACCGAAACTTTAGGAAAAAAATTAAGAACGATTGATGCAATCTTCCAACAAACTCCCAACCAGCAAATGAGTTTTACATACGCTCAGAGGTTATTAAAAGGTGTGGCTACTGAAGAAGGGGGAAAAAAAAGAATTCAGATGATTGCCACACCCAGAGTTGGCCATATTCCCAAATAAATAACACACAATAGTTTGAGAACAACACATTCTCCGTATAAAACAAAATTTGACACATAAGGTATAACCTTCTCTAAAGAACAACACCTAGTCGAAGAGCCAAAGTGTTTTTACATATATTGTATAAATAGAGTATATTGTATACATATACATATGTTGTATATAGAGAGGCGTCTTCTTACCAGGAGATTTGCTTTATTAGTTAAGATGGTAATTTTGGTAATGAAAACTGCCCTTTGTAGAGAGATATCTGTAGATGTTTCTATAGAAATGGTTTAATAATTCTGGTCTAAGTTGTTAAAACAACATTAGGACCTGACAGCCCACATTTGCTAAATGATGAGTAGCCGTAGCGAGCTAACCGATGACAAAATGTAATTAGCTTTACTTTTTTTTTCATTTGCAGAGATTCCGTGATAAATCCAGGTATAAGAAATATATTTTCCTCCAATTTACCCAGGCCAATCTATTTATTAGTTTGATTGTCTTAATTAAGTTTTCCTGTATATAAATTCCATATATTCCATTCCATATTACCATTAAATGTGATCAGCCTTAAAAATTATAACAATAACAATGTTTTTTTTTTATATTACTGGTATTATTACTGTTATTCCTGCATGTACCCTACATTTCTACTCGGGGAATCTGTATAAGACTCAAATATCTTAATAAAGCTTTTTGTTGTTGTTGTATACCGATGACTGCGTAGCTACAGCCTTCCGAGTCCTACAGGCCTCAAGGTACATTAAAAAAATAAGAAGTTAAGTTGTGAATGTGACAATTTCAATTGCACATAGGGCTTGCATAACACTAAGAAGTAAGAATATGTTTCCAGGATAGGCAGGTCCATAAAAGTTAACAGAAGAATCTTGTTAATTCATGTTGCCTTGGTTCTAAGTAACGTGTGCAGACAACATGTTTATAATCTGGCCCCACTGCCATAAAAGTCGCAGCCGAACTTGGCGAGTGGCCAGACGAAATTTTTGCAGAGTTACTCGCGCCTCATTCATCCGGTAGATGATGTAATCCGTGGTCAATTTTTAAAATAAACTTTACATATAATCATAGAATTCGTGCAATGTGCGTGGAGGAAGCAAATTTTAAAAAAGAGGTTTTGTCAACTCACGTAGCCGCGAACATTATTGACATGACCCCGATTTCTTCTGTGTCATCAGATTGGAGTCGTGCGGTCTGTTGGTTCCAGTTGTTTTCTTTATAAAGCCCCGTGTCCCTTATCTTCTCACATCATCGCTAGAATATTCTTCTATATTCTTCTTTTGTTGGTCCTCTGGTCAATACACAACTGTCCAATCAACAACAACAATTAAGACATTTCGTTTTACATCGACTCTTTCGTCCCGAAGTCTAAGAAATAAAATCACAAACTATGGTAGAACGTAAGTAAACAGGCCATCAACTATATGGAATCTTGGTGAAGAACACACACACACACTATGGAGTATACTTACAATCTAAGTAGTTACCATGATGATCATTGCCAGTGTTGGTGAAACAGTGGTATACACCATCGATGTTCGCACAGCCACGATCCCGGATCAAACCCCGCACTACACATACTTTATTTCTGCAGAAACAAAAATTTCAATGACTACCGATTCTTGTACAGGTCCAAATCCGGCAGTGAGTGCAAGTAACAAAACAGGGATCGTACACCTTGTAAGTGCACAAGTCGAACGGCTTTCTATATGTGCAGAACTGTACAGTAAAAGACAGTCGCCAACTACTTACCATGATTATCATGGTCTATTAAAAAAAATCCCAGTAATATTTGTGAAATTTATACAAATACAGATCCTCTTTTCATAATTTCCTTTAACACTATGGCCCAGAATAAACCATCAAGTACACACTATATAACCAGAATTAACAATAGTTGTAGCGATCTGGAAGACAAAATTGGTGAAATCGCTGGGAAGGTTCACCACTATTGAACCAAGCCTTCCTAGATCTTTTCATCTTCAGTTCACTAATTGTATAGATTCATCCTTTATTGTTTTCTTTAAATAGCTCTGAATATAAAAACCCTTCCTCAACCTACAGATGTGTTCTGTTTACTAATGTGAACGTGGTTCTTATATGACAAGGCGGAGATAAACGGAAAACTTGTTCGAGAGAAACCATCAACAAACTAGTTGAAATTCTATTGAAGAACTCGACTAAGGAAAGTGTCGATCTATAAGGAAAACTCAATCACACGCAGTACGGTGGCAATGGCAGAGACGTGGAGGAAAGAAAATAACCATTTATGACATTGTTATTCCACACTACAGCTCCGACCTGGAGGATGATCAAGAAATATGGGGCAAAGAACTCGGGCAGAGATAGCTCCTTATCTACATATATACCGTCTATTTTGGACTTCCTTTCTGAACTGTATATTGTTTGAACCTGGTTTAATCCCCATGTTGGGGACTCAGTACTTTCAATTAGTAAAACAACCAACTCTGTTTAATTTGCATAGAGCACACAGCGCCATCTGAAGATTTAGTATCAAAACAGTCTGTTCATAGTTTTTTGCTTTAAGACGAATTAATCGATTTTCACTGTAAGGAGAGATAAGGAAATATTGAAGATGAAATAGTGCAAGAACTTTCCCCCATCTTGAATTCACATAGTATAAATGTATACAGGGGGTATTCTAAAATTACATATTAGTTAATCACCATTTAATGCTATTTGTTCTAAATTTTAATTGAGGAAACGAGGAAGATTTCGGACGATTTTTCCCCTTTCTCTCCGCTCAAATACAAACACACAAAGAGATATCTATATATATATAAATCAATGTTTGTATGTTTGTTTGTTTGTATGTCCGGTATACAAATTCGCAGTAGTTCACTAATTCAAACCAAAATTTCCATACATAGGTAAAAAAAATACGGGGAAGACGATAGGCTATTTTAAAAAAATATATAAATCGATTATTAAAACTATATATTCAAATTATTCTACTTAGCTCACGAACAGCGCCCTCTATCAAAGATTAGATTTAATTATGCTGATGCAAACAAATAGATAATGCTAATAACAAACAATTAAAAAAAATCTTATCTAAATATATATCACTCGGGTAGATATGCACACGGGTCACCCGTCTAGTTGTATATAATTAATCCAGTGTTGTTAATCTATCTCAATGTATGTGTTTGTAATTGAACTGGAAAAAAAGTAAAATCTCCCGTTTTATCTAATACATTTTAAAGTAAATAGCGTACAATATTTTTATTGGTATTTAAAAAGATATAAAATATGCCAGAAAAATCTCGTATCCCTTTCGTGTATAAATGGATATAAATACATTCTATATACTTCTATAGGCGTGTGTTTCTATATACAATATGTTTTTCTACATACGTGTATAGGGTTTCTCTAGACGTATAACTGGCTGCATATACGATATATATGTGTGTATATGGGTTTAAAGGAACTCACTGGTTTAACGGTCACCGAGATGGTACATCGATCTCAAGACAGAGATGGCTGGCATCGCATCGTGTTTGGGATGTAATACATATAGTGGGCCTCAACGCTCAATCGCGAATAAATTGATATTACTATATGGGTTTATGTGCGGATTTATATATGAGTATATATATATATGATGAATATAGAGTGTATATTCGGTAAATGATTGGGTGTATGTAATGGATATATTAGGGGTAGCATAGTTATAAACAGAGCCCCCCCCCCCCCCCCCCCCACATTAAATTTGAGGGCGGTGAAGAAGTCGGGACACGAACAAGAAAAGAGTCCAGGGTCAAATATTGACGGATCAATACCCGGACCGGGAGAGAGAGAGAGGCGCTCCAGAAATAACTTCCATCTCCCTTAGCCAGTACCTTGGCAACGTCATCTTGTTTTATAGTCCGACACTTTCTCTTACATATAGCCAGTACCTTGGCAACGTCATCTTGTTGTATAGTCCGACACTTTCTCTTACATATAGCCAGTACCTTGGCAACGTCATCTTGTTGTATAGTCCGACACTTTCTCTTACATATAGCCGGTACCTTGGCAACGTCATCTTGTTGTATAGTCCGACACTTTCTCTTACATATAGCCGGTACCTTGGCAACGTCGTCTTGTTGTATAGTCCGACATTTTCTCTTACATATAGCCAGTACCTTGGAAACGTCATCTTGTTGTATAGTCCGACACTTTCTCTTACATATAGCCAGTACCTTGGCAACGTCATCTTGTTGTATAGTCCGACACTTTCTCTTACATATAGCCAGTACCTTGGCAACGTCATCTTGTTGTATAGTCCGACACTTTCTCTTACATATAGCCAGTACCTTGGAAACGTCATCTTGTTGTATAGTCCGATACTTTTTCTTACATATAGCCAGTACCTTGGCAACGTCATCTTGTTGTATAGTCCGACACTTTCTCTTACATATAGCCGGTACCTTGGCAACGTCGTCTTGTTGTATAGTCCGACACTTTCTCTTACCTATAGCCAGTACCTTGGCAACGTCATCTTGTTGTATAGTCCGACACTTTCTCTTACATATAGCCAGTACCTTGGCAACGTCATCTTGTTGTATAGTCCGACACTTTCTCTTACATATAGCCAGTACCTTGGCAACGTCATCTTGTTGTATAGTCCGACACTTTCTCTTACATATAGCCGGTACCTTGGCAACGTCGTCTTGTTGTATAGTCCGACACTTTCTCTTACATATAGCCAGTACCTTGGAAACGTCATCTTGTTGTATAGTCCGACACTTTCTCTTACATATAGCCAGTACCTTGGCAACGTCATCTTGTTGTATAGTCCGACACTTTCTCTTACATATAGCCAGTACCTTGGCAACGTCATCTTGTTGTATAGTCCGACACTTTCTCTTACATATAGCCAGTACCTTGGCAACGTCGTCTTGTTGTATAGTCCGACACTTTCTCTTACATATAGCCAGTACCTTGGCAACGTCGTCTTGTTGTATAGTCCGACACTTTCTCTTACATATAGCCAGTACCTTGGCAACGTCGTCTTGTTGTATAGTCCGACACTTTCTCTTACATATAGCCAGTACCTTGGCAACGTCGTCTTGTTGTATAGTCCGACACTTTCTCTTACATATAGCCAGTACCTTGGCAACGTCGTCTTGTTGTATAGTCCGACACTTTCTCTTACATATAGCCAGTACCTTGGCAACGTCGTCTTGTTGTATAGTCCGACACTTTCTCTTACATATAGCCAGTACCTTGGCAACGTCGTCTTGTTGTATAGTCCGACACTTTCTCTTACATATAGCCAGTACCTTGGCAACGTCGTCTTGTTGTATAGTCCGACACTTTCTCTTGCATATAGCCAGTACCTTGGCAACGTCGTCTTGTTGTATAGTCCGACACTTTCTCTTACATATAGCCAGTACCTTGGCAACGTCGTCTTGTTGTATAGTCCGACACTTTCTCTTACATATAGCCTGTACCTTGGCAACGTCGTCTTGTTGTATAGTCCGACACTTTCTCTTACATATAGCCTGTACCTTGGCAACGTCGTCTTGTTGTATAGTTCGACACTTTCTCTTACATATAGCCAGTACCTTGGCAACGTCATCTTGTTGTATAGTCCGACACTTTCTCTTACATATAGCCAGTACCTTGGCAACGTCGTCTTGTTGTATAGTTCGACACTTTCTCTTACATATAACCAGTACCTTGGCAACGTCGTCTTGTTGTATAGTCCGACACTTTCTCTTACATATAGCCAGTACCTTGGCAACGTCGTCTTGTTGTATAGTCCGACACTTTCTCTTACATATAGCCAGTACCTTGGAAACGTCATCTTGTTGTATAGTCCGATACTTTCTCTTACATATAGCCAGTACCTTGGCAACGTCATCTTGTTGTATAGTCCGACACTTTCTCTTACATATAGCCAGTACCTTGGCAACGTCATCTTGTTGTATAGTCCGACACTTTCTCTTACATATAGCCAGTACCTTGGCAACGTCGTCTTGTTGTATAGTCCGACACTTTCTCTTACATATAGCCAGTACCTTGGCAACGTCGTCTTGTTGTATAGTCCGACACTTTCTCTTACATATAGCCAGTACCTTGGCAACGTCGTCTTGTTGTATAGTCCGACACTTTCTCTTACATATAGCCAGTACCTTGGCAACGTCATCTTGTTGTATAGTCCGACACTTTCTCTTACATATAACCAGTACCTTGGCAACGTCATTTTATATAGTCCGACACTTTCTCTTACATATAACCAGTACCTTGGCAACGTCATTTTATATAGTCTGACACTTTCTCTTACATATAATCAGGAAAAAATCTCACTCGCAGATGGCGTTAGGAAGGATGTGGTTTGAGGGTTACTATGACCACTTTTACCTGATTTTTGCAGCCAAAATGGCTGTAGGAAACGGGCCAATCTCTATGCGCGATGGCAATACGCCAAGATACATCGCAAAACATTATCAAGCAAGATGAAATTCACAGATCAAAAAGATCGCATCAGTAGATGAGGATTACAATAAAATTCTTCAGATAACTTTTAAAAGTGTAATATTTTTCTAAGAAGAAAATTTAAATAGCACATATACGTGACATATCTATGGGGTAGAAATGTTTGCGTGTAAAAGCTAGTTAGCACGCCACTTAGCATTTTAGTTTTTTGCTAGAGTTTAATTTCGACTACTTCTAAACTTGGTGAAAAGTAGATGAGTAAGTAGTGAGGCTTTGTTAGTTCCGTTGTGTTTTATACAGCTCCAATGTGGGAGCGGGTGGAGGATTAAACCCTTCCAGCAACTGCCGTGTGCCATTGTTTGTTTCCCCAGAAGTGAAGTTTCCTGCATTCCAGTGTCGCAATGGTCAGCCGACATTTGTCTTTTTCCTGCTGTGACACGCTGTGACACCCTATGCTCACATCCTTCTGCCATTCTTTTTGTTGTTGTCCCTTTTTCTATCAATTTTATTGCATTCAAACAAATAAATAAATGATTGGGGTCGGGGTGGAAGGATGGTCTAAACCGTTGGTTTTCGACCGCTACGACCCGGGTTCGATTCCCGCATTGGGTGCTTTTTTCTGATAAAAAAAAAAAACTGCTCCAATGGCCTCCGATTCTTGCAAAAGTCCAAACCCACCAGCGAGTACTAGTAACCAAACGGGGCTCTGGCACATTTGTAAGTGCAAAATCGAACTGCTTTTCACATGTGTAGACATGTGATACACTTACAGTAAGAGCAGTCGCCTACCTCTACCCACTATGATTATCTGGCCTGTACCACGTGTACCAGGGATAAGCAAAAAAATAGAAAAAATAAATGTATAAAAGTGTGTTGTATGAAGACTAGATAGATAGACATATATATATTATGGAAGATATTAAAAATATATATATAAACAATAACGGTTATGAATAATAATCGAGTTGGGCAATGAAACATGGACATAGCAAACATTAAGGATAAATAAACACTGAAGGCATCAATTATTAAGATATGAGCATTACAGAATGCTCAGATATGACACAGAACTACTTCAATGTCATGTCTACAGTTTCACTGATAATTTTTGCCTTGTACGTGTGAAGGAGCTACATGTTCAACTTCGTCCCTTGCAGAAGCCTTGACAGAAGGATCTTGGCAAGAGGCTTGACGACGTGTGAATTCCCATAAGATTCCAGGGGTGAATCAGAGGTGAGTAATGGTTCAGATCCATATTGGGCGCTTTATTGGTTGGGCTTTGTTCTAGGAACTGTTGGGAAATTCCTGGATAGTCGATGAATTGGCTGGGCTTTGTCTCTGGGAACTGTTGGGAAATTGTGGGACATTGCTTGAAGGCCGGGACATTTGGGTTATTTTCTGGTGATACAGACAATATTGACTTGGGCTTTGTCTCTGGGAACTGTTGAGAAATTGTAGGAAACTGCTAGAAGGCCGGGACATTTGGGTTATTTTCTGGTGATACAAACAATATGGACTTGGACTTTGTTTCTGGGAACTGTTGGGAAATTGTGGGAAACTGCTAGAAGGCCGGTGCATTTGGGTTATTTTCTGGTGATACAGACAATATTGATTTGGGATTTGTTTCTGGGAACTGTTGGGAAATTGTGGGAAACTGCTAGAAGGCCGGTGCATTTGGGTTATTTTCTGGTGATACAAACAATATGGACTTGGACTTTGTTTCTGGGAACTGTTGGGAAATTGTGGGAAACTGCTAGAAGGCCGGTGCATTTGGGTTATTTTCTGGTGATACAGACAATATTGATTTGGGATTTGTTTCTGGGAACTGTTGGGAAACTGCTAGAAGGCCGGTGCATTTGGGTTATTTTCTGGTGATACAGACAATATTGATTTGGGATTTGTTTCTGGGAACTGTTGGGAAACTGCTAGAAGGCCGGTGTATTTGGGTTATTTTCTGGTGATACAGACAATATTGATTTGGGATTTGTTTCTGGGAACTGTTGGGAAACTGCTAGAAGGCCGGTGTATTTGGGTTATTTTCTGGTGATACAGACAATATTGATTTGGGATTTGTTTCTGGGAACTGTTGGGAAATTGTGGGAAACTGCTAGAAGGCCGAGACATTTGGATTATTTTCTGGTGATACAGACAATATTGACTTGGGCTTTGTCTCTGGGAACTGTTGAGAAATTTTGGGAAACTGATAAACCATCGGCCGGTTTTGGTTATCAAACCGCTGTATCAGCTTTCAATAAAGACGTCCACAAGGTTTGGCCGATTATTGCAGAAGTCCGCCAAATGATGACAGATTCTAAACGGGGCTAAATGTGCAAATTAGAACGGATTTTATACGTTCTTACTAATGAGGAATATATTTAGCTGTGAAGAAGGGCATGCCTGAAAGTTTCTGTAATTCCCCTTAAATAATAGTAATAATTAAAAAAGGTTGCTGTGCACTATCTCAAAACAGCGACCTCTCTGACGAGCTACTACCTTAGTAGAATAAAAAGATCTGCGCGTGCTAACATAGGAAACTAACTATCTGTGGGATCGTTGGGATTATTCCCCCATCACGGAGATTTTAAGGAATAATATTTGATCATGATAACGGAAAACAGAAAATATTTAAGAGCCCTAAGAGTTGAAGAGAAATGGTACTTATGTGTAAAAAGTTTTCTCTCAAAATCTAAAAGAATTGAATTGTTAAGAAGAATAGTGAATTCGCAATCGAAGATTGAAGCAACTTTTTGAATTATAGCTCTAGGTTTGCATGGATTCACTACAGTAGAAGGTAGATTAAGATGGTAGTGACTGGCCCCTCTATGGATGGAGCTTGACCATGGCGCGCTAAACTGATTTGTTGAGGACGGTGGATATAAAACAGAACCAGAGAGGTATATAGAGAACGGTGGAATGAAACCAGAGACGTATGGAGGACGTTGGATTTAAAACCAAACCACAAAGTGTATAGGACAGTGGATATAAAACAGAACCAGACCCGTGTAGAGGACCGTGAATATAAAACAGAACCAGAGATATAGAGGACGGTGGATATAAAACAGAACCAGAGAGATATAGAGGACGGTGGATATAAAACAGAACCAGAGAGATATAGAGGACGGTGGATATAAAACAGAACCAGAGATATAGAGGACGGTGGATATAAAACAGAACCAGAGATATAGAGGACGGTGGATATAAAACAGAACCAGAGATATAGAGGACGGTGGATATAAAACAGAACCAGAGATATAGAGGACGGTGGATATAAAACAGAACCAGAGATATAGAGGACGGTGGATATAAAACAGAACCAGAGATATAGAGGACGGTGGTTATAAAACAGAACCAGAGAGATATAGAGGACGGTGGTTATAAAACAGAGATATATAGAGGACGGTGGATATAAAACAGAACCAGAGATATAGAGGACGGTGGATATAAAACAGAACCAGAGATATAGAGGACGGTGGATATAAAACAGAACCAGAGAGATATAGAGGACGGTGGATATAAAACAGAGATATATAGAGGACGGTGGATATAAAACAGAACCAGAGAGATATAGAGGACGGTGGATATAAAACAGAACCAGAGATATATAGAGGACGGTGGATATAAAACAGAACCAGAGAGATATAGAGGACGGTGGATATAAAACAGAACCAGAGAGATATAGAGGACGGTGGATATAAAACAGAACCAGAGATATATAGAGGACGGTGGATATAAAACAGAACCAGAGAGATATAGAGGACGGTGGATATAAAACAGAGATATATAGAGGACGGTGGATATAAAACAGAACCAGAGAGATATAGAGGACGGTGGATATAAAACAGAACCAGAGAGATATAGAGGACGGTGGATATAAAACAGAACCAGACCCGTGTAGAGGACGGTGGATATAAAACAGAACCAGAGAGATATAGAGGACGGTGGATATAAAACAGAACCAGACCCGTGTAGAGGACGGTGGATATAAAACAGAACCAGAGATATATAGAGGACGGTGGATATAAAATAGAACCAGACCCGTGTAGAGGACGGTGGATATAAAACAGAACCAGAGAGATATAGAGGACGGTGGATATAAAACAGAACCAGAGATATATAGAGGACGGTGGATATAAAACAGAACCAGAGAGATATAGAGGACGGTGGATATAAAACAGAACCAGACCCGTGTAGAGGACGGTGGATATAAAACAGAACCAGACCCGTGTAGAGGACGGTGGATATAAAACAGAACCAGAGAGATATAGAGGACGGTGGATATAAAACAGAACCAGACCCGTGTAGAGGACGGTGGATATAAAACAGAACCAGACCCGTGTAGAGGACGGTGGATATAAAACAGAACCAGAGAGATATAGAGGACGGTGGATATAAAACAGAACCAGAGAGATATAGAGGACGGTGGATATAAAACAGAACCAGACCCGTGTAGAGGACGGTGGATATAAAACAGAACCAGAGAGATATAGAGGACGGTGGATATAAAACAGAACCAGACCCGTGTAGAGGACGGTGGATATAAAACAGAACCAGAGAGATATAGAGGAAGGCGGGTATAAAACAGAACCAGAGAGATATAGAGGACGGTGGATATAAAACAGAGAGATATAGAGGACGGTGGATATAAAACAGAACCAGAGAGATATAGAGGACGGTGGATATAAAACAGAACCAGACCCGTGTAGAGAACGGTGGATATAAAACAGAACCAGAGAGATATAGAGGACGGTGGATATAAAACAGAACCAGACCCGTGTAGAGGACGGTGGATATAAAACAGAACCAGAGAGATATAGAGGACGGTGGATATAAAACAGAACCAGACCCGTGTAGAGGACGGTGGATATAAAACAGAACCAGAGAGATATAGAGGAAGGCGGGTATAAAACAGAACCAGAGAGATATAGAGGACGGTGGATATAAAACAGAGAGATATAGAGGACGGTGGATATAAAACAGAACCAGAGAGATATAGAGGACGGTGGATATAAAACAGAACCAGACCCGTGTAGAGAACGGTGGATATAAACCAGAGATATATAGAGGACGGTGGATATAAAACAGAACCAGAGATATATAGAGGACGGTGGATATAAAACAGAAAGAGTACGTAGAAACAAACCAACCCCGGGATCCAGTGAGATGGGAAGGTCAGTTGGAACTCTTCCAACGTCCACACGTACTGCCGCGCTGTCTGTCCGTCAGTTTGCTTACGTAACCTCACGGCTGGAATCTCTATTTATTTACCCGCGCCACATTTTCCTTGTAATTTTTACCATTTCTGGGATCACTAGCACTCTTCCCACCTTCTATAAACACCGATTCTCCATAGCCCAATCCAAAGTATCCAAAGCTCTGGGTATTGAGCTAGGATCTCTGCTAGGATGAGTAAGTGAGAATGCTGATAATGTAGGGTTCTCTTGTTTATATCACAATGAGAGGGGAATTTGGAACTTTCAATTTTTATTTTTTAGGATCGTTTAGATTTTTTTCACCCCTATATTTTCTTTGGCTATGTTTAATATTTCCCCCCATCTTCCAGACATCAGAGAAGCGAATACCTCCTCAAGCGCCCACTTTTGTAAAATCAAAACCTGACTCAGTCTACTTAGCTGAATGGATCCGTCCTTGTCCGGCTATTATCCCGATGCCAGTTCATGCACGTTTTATTCGAGTGTCCTTTACTTTAAAAAAATATTGTGAAAAAGAAAGTTATTTTTCAGTTCTACCAGTGGTAAAAATCATACAATACAGAAAATTTGTTTTTTGACTTATAAAAATGATCGCATGCATTTTTATTTGGTTTTCAAAATTTTCCGCCTAAATGTAAAACTACATTATCAGCTACCTTCATTTAAAATTTCCTAAGTGGTCAATTCAGTAGTTTTGGCGAGGATGAGAGAAACAAACTTCGATCTAACATTCCATTTCCCATACTGTATATATACGGATTTCGATAAGTTTATTGAATCAATATTAGAGTTTTCTATTCTCTTAAATGGCCATAAAGCGAGTAGATGTCAGGGCTAGACCAACAAATCACCGTTGACTTCCTCCAAACACAGACCTTCCTCAATGTCAAGGTGGAATGTGGAGGTCGCCACTGTCTGTCGCTCGTCTTTGGTGACCTTGTCGACTTTTTCTTTCAATCCCAAATGTATTAATTACAGGCCATGATAATCATGGTGGATAGAGGTTCGCGACTTTTTATACTGTAGTTATATATACCACATGAGAATTTCGAAAATATTATGGACGCCTATGATTATTTTAAAAATTATTAAAAATTTATACTGCCATTACTGCAATGAAAAATTAATGAGAGGGTCTGGCTCATCAGTGGAGAACCCTTCCCCCGTTTTCGCCAGTTAATTAGTTTCGAATTTTCATAACATATGGCGCGCTAATATATAATAATATATGCCCCATGACTACACACGTAGAAGTTAGTACCTTGAAGTCAGCTAGTTCTTTGATTAGCTGAAATCACTATTAGGTTAGTTGTGTGCAACAACGTGTGACTATGGAGTGAGTATTTAAACAAATTTTACCTACTTCAAAATTGTCGACCAAGACCCGGTGCTAGCACATTCGGTGTAGATTAATTCCTGGTTTAGATTCTTCGTTCTCATTCTGTTATCATTACTTGTTTGTGGACTCTGCTTTTGTTGTATATGAAATTCCTTCGGAGATATCGGACAATGACTTGGCGGAATGAATACTCAATGGATAGACACTCAATCTACAAATAATGGATATTGTAGATATATTGGGTCTAAATCTGTGACTTGTATTTATCAACTAACTTCGATTGTCACGACCCAGGTACATTGTAGTGCTAGGAAGATTTCTAAATAGATGTATTGGTTCTTCTTCGTCTCTCTGGCTTGTCGAGGCATCTTACTTTATTACCACACGGTGGCACCTAACTTGTCACTGCTATGACGACTTGTTCGCGGACAATTTGGATCGTTGCTATATAACGCTTGTTTGGGGTGTATTGCTCATCCGTAAGAAATTGACAGAATACTCAGAGAGGGGTTAGATATCAACATCCATTATTGGTTTCTCTGTGTATCCATGGCTTTTAGAATGTCTTTGTTGCCTTGTTTCTACAGAATACTCACCTAGATCTATATGCGATACGTGATTTGCCTTTGGAGATGTTGGTCCTTAGCCGAGTTCCTAATTTGTCGAGCATTCAGAATCTTGTGAGTAGGTTAATTTTATTGATCATGTTTACACATAATTTAGCATAAAATCTATAATGACTCTGTTCTTATCATCGGGTCGCTATGACAGGATTTATGGAGTGTAGATGAAGTAAGGATTTGTTGCCTTTGTTCTATTGGCGTGTATAAGCATGACGTAAAGGATAATTAGTCTCAAAGTGCGCAGTTAATGCATGTTATTAACAACTGTAATTAACTCATCAGCCTCAGAAGAATGTCCTTGATAGGGCTGAGTGGGAATTGCCCAAAGACGGACGTTTTGCAACCTTCTGCTTCACCTTGATCTTGACTCCCTGCACCTGCCGTGAGTCATCCCAACAATGGCGTTACGGCCTTGACTCGTGCCTGCGACCTGACTGGACCCTGCAACACACCGAGTCCGGGAAATGTTAGGAAATTGTATATTACTATCTATCCCACCTGGGTACTGTGATGTAGCATCTGAGAATCTAGTTACTGTAGAGAAACTTGTAGACACTCGATCTAGTTGGATCACGGGACTTAATCACCGCCGAGATACATTAGGCACTATACGAAGTAAACTGATTAACAGAATATTTAAACAAAATTCAAAAACTCACCAACTGTATGATACCTATTAGAATGTATCATCCTTGAGCTTTGTGCCATATCTAACAATATTCTGAAACTTGTAGATACCTATTATGATATATATGGGGCTTTTTGCATTATCTGGAAATATTCTGAAACTTCCCCCTGAGAAGAGTGGCAGTGAGTGACTGAAAGGTCGGCAATAAATAAATATAATAACAGTTAATGCATCTATATTCTTTTTAAACAAAATTACGAAACTTGTAGATGTACAATCTATATGTATCATCTAGTAACATAATCATGTATTATCTAGTAACGTTTTAAAACTTGTAGATGTACAATCTATATGTATCATCTAGTAACATAATCATGTATTATCTAGTAACGTTTTAAAACTTGTAGATGTACAATCTATATGTATCATCTAGTAACATAATCATGTATTATCTAGTAACGTTATAAAACTTATAGATACGCGATCTAACGTTTTGCTATTGGCTTATCTCCTCAAAAATATTTTTTGCTGTTAATTTCAATGAACAATTGTTTATCTGAAAGTTAGATTTTATTTTCAACCCAATATAACCTCCACAAGATGCACATTAATAGAAAATAGTTATATTGTATGGGTCAATTTGAAAGAGACAGAGGAAAGAAGACAGGGAGCTTGAGAAGAATGTCAATAATGGAATGGACGGGTAGACAGAATCAAGAATGATGATCCCTTAAAGAGATTGGGAGAGGAACGAGACCTGTTGAAGGCAGTCAGAAAAAGACAAATTAGGATATACACTCATGGACAAAACTTAATGAAGTTGTACCTTTTATCATGTATATAGGGATTCAGACTATAACTCTGAAAGATATTTGATACACAGTTACCTTTTGTAATATATAATATGTTTATATGGTTTTGACAAAGGACTTGGTTGTTGTTATGTGATGTAATCAATATATAGCGTGAGATATTCATGTTTTTAGTTCTTATGATATAATTCTGTAATTGTAAAATATTATGCAAATATATGAAACTAAGTTTTGTCAATGAGTGTAGATTAAAAGTAAATAAATTGACAGAGGGAGAAGGATAGGAGAAAGAATTGGACTGATGGGCTAAATGGGAGGACAAACTATAAAGGAATAAACATTAAAAAACTCTAATTAAGGAAGCATCGCGCCACTGGACACCAGAACTTGATCAAGAACAGAGAAAGTAACGAAGATGCTTTTTTCTCAGATGTTAGCTTCAACTTGAATACATCACAATTAACTTTTTTTTTTTGCTTATCCCTAGTACACGTGGTACAGGCCATGATAATCATGGTGGGTAGAAGTAGACGACTGCTTTTACTGTAAGTGCACCACATGTCTACACATGTGAAAAGCAGTTCGACTTTGCACTTACAAATGTGCCAGAGCCCCGTTCGGTTACTTGCACTCGTTGGTGGGGTTGGACTTTTGGAAGAATCGGGGGCCTTTGGAGCATTTTTTTTTTTATCAGAAAAAAAAAGTGCCCAATGCGGGAATCGAACCCGGGTCGTAGCGGTCGAAAACCAACGGTTTAGACCATCCTTCCACTGACCCCCTACAATTAACTGAAATGTTTGAAATGTCTTGAGATACTTTACCTATATTTTAATAAGTGGCGATGAGTCTGAGATATGGAACAGATCATGACAAGGATGTGGCTGAAACGTTGATAGAACTAAAATAAAGAAAGGCGATGATTGGCTTATTTAAAGGGCTCTCATTACATAAATTGGCCAATCAGCAATCTTGCCCGTCTCGAAGAATAAAGATCACTCTCTCTACCCTGGCTAGTAGAAATTTGATTTGTGTGAAGGAAATATTCGCGTCTTAATGTTTATCATTTGCTATATGACCAATGGTAAGCCAGGATCCAGTGACCATGTAATCTACATAGATTCCCTGGCAGTCAGCAACATTTGAACTCCGACTGGACTAATGTTTGAAGACCGGACACAGAGATGATGCCGTGGTGATCCCCTATATAAAAAATATTTAAAAAAACTCTACCGTCTCGCGCCTGAAAAAAAAAAGTTTTGAGGCCAAAGGTCGGATGTGAACTCGGGTCACTTCCTGACGCAGGTCGTTTCTGTTGGCTCGCACAGGATGGGCCGCTACACCAACTCTGGGTGATGTGGGTCTCCAGTACCTGCTGTAATGTTATTTACATCCTGTATACATGGTTCCTGTACACATGGTAAAGGCCATGAGGTGGTTGCTACTACATAAACTATAAGCACATCACATGTAGAAGCAGTTCGACTTTTGAAGGTGCAGAGTGTCAGATACATGTTTGGTTTATTTACTGATGAAGTTAAATTATTTTAAGAATTTAAGGTAATTAAAGAAACTATTATTTTAAAATTTTCTTGAATGCGGGTTTTGAACCCAGGTCGCTTGCAGCCTAGATCTCCTTCGTCGAAGATAAATGACAATAACTGGAAGCCTCCGTCGACACGGTAAGTCATCGAATGAGGGAAAACTCTCTGAATGAAGAAACCCTTTTAAACAAAAACTCTCTCTATAGCGAGAAATCTAAAACTCTCTATAGCGAGAAAACTCTAAAACTCTCTCTATAGCGAGAAACTCTAAAACTCTCTCTATAGCGAGAAATTCTAAAACATAAACTTTCGACAACGAAGAGCACTTTGAGCGAATAATTCTTTGTAACAAAATTCTTTTAAACGAAAACATCTATTTAACGAAACTCTCTCTGAAACGAAAATCTTTCTAAATCGAAGCCCCTTAAAACAAAAACTTTCTATATAACGAAGCTCTTTTTATAATAAAAATGTTTCTATAACGAACACACCTTTGGACCTATCATTGAAAACGTTTACAGTTTCTGCCGAAAAACTCTCTAACTTAAACGTTTCTCTGCCACTTCTAATTGGTTCTAGAGAATGCCCGCTGTATAATCACTAGCCATTTAATCCTTTTTGAAGTATTTACCTTTCAGTTGTTTTCAGCACACAATACAGTGGTTCCAATATCTATTAAGTACTAAAGTCAAAAACAAGACATGAAATGCCGCGTACATACATGGAAAATTTTTGTTCTAGTTTTACACACAATCTTGAAAAACACATTTCATTTTTTATAAGTTTATAATGGCAGGAGAACTTTATTACTTCCAGGATACGACTTGCTTCCCGCACTTAAAAATGTTTACGACCCGAAACTTTTGTGTTTACTCTCTCTCTCTCTCTTCTATAAGAACATATAGTCACGACCGTCTTTCCTCATCGGCCGGCCGCCTCTGTCACGGATGCGCGCGCACAGGGAGGTCACGTGCTCGCCGGTTCCCTCGAGCCGGATTTGAACCAGCGACCTAAGGATCACCGTTGTAACATCTACAGTCGGGTAAAACACGGGCGTTGCCCGGGTCATTCGGCTAGTAAGAACATATTTACATAAAACCTGTTTTTAATAAAGTGTCTTTGTAAGTGACATATACATTTTCTAAA
The DNA here is from genome assembly GCA_030710605.1 of Cordylochernes scorpioides. Classification (NCBI taxonomy): domain Eukaryota; kingdom Metazoa; phylum Arthropoda; class Arachnida; order Pseudoscorpiones; family Chernetidae; genus Cordylochernes; species Cordylochernes scorpioides. The sequence goes on from CP092866.1 coordinate 62,670,754, forward strand.
GTATCCTCCAATAAACATTTATTTAGTGGAAATTTATGAGAAAGAAATCCTTCTGGTGGCATATAAAAAACTATTTTTTATTCCAAGTCGCGCGCACGCCTTGAGAATTCAAAGAGTTCTTGGAAGTTAGTAAACTCTTTTTTATTGAATCGTTGATTAGTCAACCTTCTCTTTAAATACCGCGATACTGGGAACGTCAATAGAGCAATAATGGCTTCACATCTCTCATTTACTGTATCTATATTATTACTTGACCCCTCATATCTTTTAAAAATATTTTTTTTTTTTGCTTATCCCTAGTACACGTGGTACAGGCCATGACAATCATGGTGGGTAGAAGTTGGCGACTGCTTTTGCTGTAAGTGCACCACATGACTACACATGTGAAAAGCAGTTCGACTTTGCACTTTCAAATGTGCCAGAGTCCCGTTTGTTTACTTTCACTCGCTGGTGCGGTTGAACATTTACAAAAATCGGGGGTCATTGGAGCATTTATTTGAATCAGAAAAAAAAAAAAAGACCAATGCGGGAATCGAACCCGGGTCGTAGCGGTCAAAAACCAACGGTTTAGACCTTCCTTCCACCGAACCCCTTTTAAAGATCTAATTATATAATTGTGTTAAAACATACGTCACACACAACACACACAAAAGCCTTTATTAAGACACACAGGTCTTACAGAGGATTCTCCTTGGGGTTACAAAACGGAGAAACCTATGAAAGTGGGAAATAAAAAATGGAGAAAGATTATATACATTTGGTAAATATATACAGATTATAAGAAAGAATAAAAATAAGAAGAATAAAAAAAATCAAAAAAGAGAAAAAAAAAAATTTTGGAAATATGGATGGGAGAAGTGGAGAGCGAAAAGAGGAAAGAAAACAGGTATTTTTAAAACATACGTCTAAAAACCCGAAAAAGATTTTTAATAAATAATATTGGTGACAAAAATCCTTATTCATGATAAAATTGTGAAAAAAGTTGTAAAATTACGAATATTTTCTCACAATGAGTATCTTTTTATTTAAAAACTGCTAGCTTTCAAGCGTAAATCGCTCTTCAACGGGCTTATTATAGTAAGTCGATATTATAGTAAGCCCATTGATGATCGATTTACGCTTGAAAGCTAGCAGTTTTTAAATAAAAAGATACTCATTGTGAGAAAATATTCGTAATTTTACAAAAATCATTATTAAGGTAAAATTTCGTTCTCTGTCGTTCTAGATGCGTTCTTAGAAAACAGGCATTCTTCTATAAGTTGATTTATTTAACTTTATTTGGTATTTTTTTCAATTCTCAGTCAACCAAAATAATGGAAAATAAATCTTTCTATTCAATCCAATATATGTATTTTTTATTATCTAAAGATCTAAATATGGATTGCTCTATTTTCAGAACAATAAAAGTGAAATTCTGTCCGATTGGTTAATGTGCGGCGAAAACCCCTTTCACCGATACTAATGTTTATAGTGATAAGTCAATTTATAACTTAAACTTCAATTAGCCTATTTGGAATCCCGCCTGGACCCCCGGTATGACTAGTGGGTTTAAGTATAAAATGTAGTGAATTCTCTGTGCCCTGGGTTTTTGTATATTTGTTTACTTCTTGGTTATTTATTGTCTGCTCATTCACTTCTTGTATACTTCTTGCTTATTTTTTGTCTATTTGTTGTTGTTGTTTTTTTTTCTTCTTGGTTATTTCTTATTTTCTCGTTTACTTCTTGTCTATTTGTTGTTGTTTTTTTTTACTTCTTGGTTATTTCTTGTTTACTTCTTGTACTTCTTGGTTGTCTACTCATTCACTTCTTGTTTACTTCTTAGTTATTTCTTGTCTATTCGTTTACTCCATGGAAACTTCTTGGTTATTTATTGTCTACTCGTTTACTTCTTGTATACTTCTTGGTAATTTCTTGTCTATTTGTTGTTGCTTTTTTTTCTTCTTTGTTATTTCTTGTTTTCTCGTTTACTTCTTGTATACTTCTTGGTTGTCTACTGATTCACTTCTTGTTTACTTCTTGGTTATTTCTTGTCTATTCGTTTACTCCGTGTAAGCCTCTTGGTTATTTATTGTCTTCTTGTATACTTCTTGGTTATTTCTTGTCTACTCGTTTACTTCTTGTATACTTCTTGGTTGTCTACTCATTCACTTCTTGTTTACTTCTTGGTTATTTCTTGTCTACCTGTTTACTTCTTATAAACTTATTGATAATTAGTCTCCTTCTATACCACTAAGTGCATATATTTATTTCTATTATTATTCAATTATAGTATTTTATATCGTTGTGTGTGCATCGTTGCGTGCAGTAGTTATACCACGTCATATTATGGATAGAAGATCCCAGGTTGATATCCTGGCAGGTTCTTAAATAGATCAGTTGTAAGGCGATCTTCTGTAATGGATTTTCATGTCACAGTTTCGTGAGACCAAATTTCGTGAAGTGACAACAGAGGTATTTGCCGGTTAGTCACATTGCTAACAGGCTAAATATATAAAACTCACAGAGAATATATCGTTATTGACAGCTTATGATCATAATTCGACGACACACATCCTCAACTTCAACATGTATCAGCAGAGATTTCGGCAATCCGCTGTCGCCATTTCCATGTTGGAACGCTTTACACGACTTTTGTCAAAATTAAAATTTCGTGTTGAGCTTCTACCTTAGAAAGGTCGACAGCGGGTCGCCGAAAAAAAATTTAGTTAATAAATGTTGATGTATCTATAATTGACAAAACTCATAAGTATATATAAGATTTATAATATACAATAAAATGCGGCCCGTGATTGTAAAACGACATTTGAAAATTATCCCGCATGAGTTTCTTTTCAACGAAAAATCAAAATCTATTCCAAGGAGAAATAATGGATAATTTTCAAATGTCGTTTTACATATATAAGATTTGTTCTTAAATGATCTATATGAGTACAGGCAGTGTAGAAATTGTGGGGCAGAGACAATAAATACATAAATATTGATGAAACATAGCGTATATATGTCATAATATATGCTCTTCCAGGATTAATAAAACAATCCAACAGCCGACGAGAGAGAGATGGGCAGCTAAAGCTAAGAAAACTAACTTACGACCATTTTTTGGTCACATTCCTGAGGGGGGCGTCACCACCTGGCGCTTATCTTTTGTTAGCCCCGCTTGTGTACACAGGGAAAAAACAGTCGTTCAGCAGATAACGACTCACTCGCCACCTCTTTCTCTCTCGGCTGGCTGCCTGGATTTTTAGCTCTAACAATTCGTCGTGTGATTATTTCTCAACTCACCACATCATTACCACTATATTGTCACATTGAAAGTCGACAGGATAAGATCTGACCGGGAAGCAAATCCCTCATATACCAGAGCATGAAGAAACAAGAAGCCAAGCCACGATGATCGAACAAACCCACAACCAAGTTCCACAAGAACCAACGACCGACGCTACTGTAGCCGCTTTCCTTCGAACTCTCACCCTCTGTCTCGACCAACTTTTAAACCGTGAGTCTGAAGAAGCAATCACCTACGACGGAGATGAACCTGCCGCACACTTCTTCTCACAACTTGAGTCTCAGCCGAACTTCCACAACTTAGAGCCAGCACGCCAAGCTCGAAAGGCTCTATCATCACTCAGAGGCGAACCTCGCAAAATTGCACAAGACTTAGCTCTACTCAATAAGACTTATGAAGAGGTCAAGGAGTCACTCTGCGCCGTCTATCCCCGACGCCCTAGCTTCACTCTTCAAGAGTTCTATGAACTTAAATGCACATCGATGGCCGAGATCGAGACCTACTACAAGAACAAGGTCCGAATAAGATTGGCGATCAACCTCCCTAAGAGTGCCATCGTGCAAGCACTATCCAACGGTGTGCCACGTAACTATGGCAACCTTTTAAAGATGGCACAACCCTCGGGACCAGAAGAATGGTTATGCTTAGCCCAACAGCTGACCTACGAAGGGGATAACACCAGCACTAAAGCTGCCCAACGACGATCACCGCGCCAGAGCAGAGCACCTTCCACCACCGTGGACAAGACCCCACCATATCCTTGCCGTTACTGTGGCCAGAATCATTGCAACAAACAATGTCGTAAACAACCATTCGCCGCCGACAATACTCTCCTTCACCAGGTACAGACTCCTGAACAGAGGTCTTCTCTCCGGGATGCGCAAATCCATCCCATCAAGCAAGCTATCACAAAACCAATAGCCACGTCCCAAATTTATCACGTCGCACCTTCCCAAGTCCCAATTGAACAGACTTCCCAAGTACAAATTGTACAGACTTCCCAAGTCCCAATTGAACAGACTTCCCAAGTTCGAATTGAACAGACTTCCCAAGTCTCAATTGCACATACTCCCCAAGATCCCACTACCCCTGATCCACATGAGCTGATTGTGGAAGATGAGATGTCCAAGAACCCTCAACATGACAACCGCCAACTGTTAGAGGACACAGCCCTTAGTGACTCTAGCACGCCGGACAAGCGAGACAGCCCCAGTCTCAGTGAGGAGAAGTGCTACGAGAGCTTTGGTGACTGCGAGCATTCCGACTGTAGTAGAGTAATGGAAAACCCCACTGGAATAATTTCTTCCAACAACGCCGTCCCCTGCCAGTCTACGCCACCACGAGCGGATCAAGTCGCCTACGTCCCGCGGACTCGTCTACACGCCATGTACGGCAACCACATTCCCCATCGGGACTTTCCAACATGAACCAAGTCTTCAACACAACCCAGCTTCGAAGTCCAACAGAAGCCCATCAACAGTGAGTGTTTAACTTTATTGTGATTTCATCCGTTTACATTTTTGCTTGTTATATATATCACATCCATGTTAGCCCACTTTTAGCACAGTTCATGCTCTAAATAACTTATCTCATATCAATTTTAAAACCATAATATGCTACAAGCTTCAAGCTTACAATGCCTTATTTTATTCTCAATAACATGTTCTCTCGAAAATTTTTCTTATCTTATACCATCGCTCTTGAAAAAAAAAAAAAAAACTCTTGTTCTTTAATTTTTCGTACATCAACTTATGTTTTTATGAACCAATGACCAAATTTTCGCTGAACCTCTCAGTCTTTCTGCAGTGAATCTATTCCTACATTTAAACTTAGGTTCTGAAAGTCAAGGCTTTTTTTTTCAACCATTCGACCACAGAGGTCTTATTTTTGTCAATTGACCGCAAAGGTCCACTTTTTTCACTCGACCCCGAAGGTCTTTTCTCTTTCACGTACGTGCATGTCCATTATTTGTTTAATTTATTAATTTTAGTGTTATCAAGAGAACCGTACATATGTTGTCTGCCTAATCAATCTTCTTCATTCTAAAGTATCTCTGTAAAATGTCTCAATACGTTTTGTTGACGAATGCTGCAGAGATGACTATTTGCTCCAGCCTCTTTCTAATGGCTTCCTTTGTTCATTTTAGAATGTTGAACCACTTACTTTAGAGCTCTCTTACTTTCCACCTTTTCTTTCTCTTCACCTCCTCATTCACGTATCCATATTGTACATAGCTATGATTGTCCATACCTACACTCTGTACCATATTAACCTACACATAAAATTAATTTGTATATAACCTTTTATAACCTTGATATTTTCAAAATCTCCCATAAATGTCAAACTCTCCGGTGTTGTAAAACTGCTTGTAAATAATATTTACTTGTGTACTATACAGTATTTTATTTACATAAAACTATGTCACCATTACCTTAACTAATTTTAATTGTAAAATTATTTTCTCTATTCCTGGCTTCTCCAGCTTTAAATATACTTAAACCATGTTCAGCCTTCTTCAACGGGGGCCATATGTCATAATATATGCTCTTCCAGGATTAATAAAACAATCCAACAGCCGACGAGAGAGAGATGGGCAGCTAAAGCTAAGAAAACTAACTTACGACCATTTTTTGGTCACATTCCTGAGGGGGGCGTCACCACCTGGCGCTTATCTTTTGTTAGCCCCGCTTGTGTACACAGGGAAAAACAGTCGTTCAGCAGATAACGACTCACTCGCCACCTCTTTCTCTCTCGGCTGGCTGCCTGGATTTTTAGCTCTAACAATTCGTCGTGTGATTATTTCTCAACTCACCACATCATTACCACTATATTGTAAAACGACATTTGAAAATTATCCCGCATGAGTTTCTTTTCAACGAAAAATCAAAATCTATTCCAAGGAGAAATAATGGATAATTTTCAAATGTCGTTTTACATATATAAGATTTGTTCTTAAATGATCTATATGAGTACAGGCAGTGTAGAAATTGTGGGGCAGAGACAATAAATACATAAATATTGATGAAACATAGCGTATATATATATTTATATATATATATAGCACCGTGACATTCACTCAAGTATGGAAATATGAATAGAACATTTATTTAAAGAAGTGAGTGAGCTCAGTATGTGACGTGTGGAACACAAGCCGTCGTCAACATGCTGACGTTCTGTAAACGTGCGTCCGTGCATCAGCAAATTTTACGTCAGAGAAAACATCGCCAGTTGATATACTTGGTTGCTGCATTCCTTAGGGGAGCTATGGGCTATCTACTTGGAAACTAAAGATAAAAGAACTTTTTTACTCAACAAAATATTAGTTTTCTGAATTATTCAAATCAACTAAAAAGTATCGTAAGCGATTAATTCTGGCGAGTGACGACTTCGATGAACCTTTAAAGAAAAAATGAATTGACCAACCTCCAATGAAAGACCGCCTTATGAAATATCCATGTTTTTTTGGCTGTAACTCATGTAAGATTTTACTATATACTCTAATATTGTGCATATATTTGGTTAAAAAACGAAAATTCCATCGTCTATTACTTGTTTGACAAATTTCGGAATTAATTTTTTTTCTTGCATAGAACCTGGTCCAAAAGAAAGATGTCTTAAGGATAACAGAAAAAAAACTGATTTTGCCTTTAATAGAGGAAATCCTCCGTGACAAACAGCACATTTGAACTTTTTGCCCATTTACAAATAATTGCGCGCTATATGACGAGAAATGTTTTAAGCAAAGATCTAAAAGAAGCACCCTCTCTTAAGTGAATGCCTATCAAGATAGAGCCCAGCTTCTATGGTGTGTTATAAACAAGTTTTATTCGGTTATTTTCTTTATATCTCCTCGTATTTTGGGTCAACACAATTACGACTTCCATAATATTAAAATAGAACAGAACAAACTTCTATATGTTGTTTGCAAGTATCTTTCTCTAGGCCAACAACATTCCTAGAACAAGATGACTTCAATAACATAAAGAGAAAACTCTACTGTGTTCTCCGTAGGGATCATACTTCAGAACAATATCCACGCACAGATCTCTCTGACACCACCCTCTCACACCGATGTCACATCACCGACCGCGCCTCAGCTGCCCAGACAGCTAGCACCCGCGCCTTCTGCACCAGCACCCCCCTGCTCCATCTATGGAGGTCTCCAACATTGGTCCCGCGGCCCGGGCTTCGCCCCATCGACCAGCTGCGCTTCGGCCCCCTGCACCAGCACCCCCAGCTTCATCTGTGGAGGTGCCGCCTCCTGCACCAGCGCCCCTTGCTCCATCTGTGTAGGTGCCAAGTGATGGTCCCACGGCCCACACTTCGCCCCGTCGGTTCACTGCGCCTCAGCCTGCTGAACCAGCGCTGCAAACTCCCCATGAAGAGAAGTCAGCTCCAGCCGCAGTAGCCCTACCGCTACTACTAACTGCCTCGACGACCATGAGCTCCAGACCGCTCCTACACCCACTGATGATATTGACTCTTTATACCTGAAACTCGAGTACCAGATAAACGATCTAATCGAACCACTGAACGATACAACTATCCTGAGCCCCCTATATGGAACAAAGTGGGTCAGGCCAGAGATTACGTTCACGATTCTACACCGCGATGATAGAAATTATCTCAAAAGATTCTCTCGCATTAACACAAGATTATTCTTGTCGAATTCCTCAACACTGTCATCGAGCATGCTGGGGACATGGATTTCATAATCCGCAACGGACTGTCCGAACTCAAGGCGGCTTTAAGCTCTTGATGAAATCCTGGACGTCCCTCCGGAGGGGGCTCCGTATTTTGTATATATTTCTTCACATTTTAAAAATGGCTGTAAACCTTCTCCCTACTGTTGACTAGATGCCAATAAACTATTTTTAATTGTCAAATTGTCATGCACAGACCTCGATTTTCATACCAGAGTAGAACAACACTCATGGAGCAGCACAAATTCTAGGCTCAATGAGAGTACAAGTTATCAGAACAAACTATCATGTTATCCAGTTTACCTACTCCAGGACAACATTCATGGAACATCCAAGACTCTGGCTTCAAGCACAGTACAATAGGGATAACCTATCCCAGAACATATCAGACTCCGACCTCAATGACAGTACAAGAAAACAAAGCAAACTATCATGTTCTCCAGCGATAACCTACCCCAGAACATATCAGACTCCGACCTCAATGACAGTACAAGAATACAAAGCAAACTATCATGTTCTCCAGCGATAACCTACCCCAGAACATATCAGACTCCGACCTCAATGACAGTACAAGAATACAAAGCAAGCTATCATGTTCTCCAGCGTTGACCTACTCCAGCATCAGAGACCTCAATGAGGGGGCGTGCTCCAGACTTAGCTCAAGGGCGGGCAGGAAGGCTTGTTTGGCCCTCGGTCCCAAAATAACGGAGTTACTCACGTCCCGTTACGTGGAGCCAGAGGTGGACCTGCCAGATGTTGGGTAACACTCTAAATACATACTTACCTCTGAGCTATTCTGACTCCAGCACAGCCGCTATCTGCCACGATAACGAACTCTGCGTATATATGTTATATCAAGATAGCTCTAATCTACATATTTTATCTATATATTTTCTCATGCTACAAGCACAACATTAAAATAAACATATAATCATTCAAATACAAAGGGCATATGTATATATGTATCATATGTAAACATCCAAGTTTTTTAAATATTTAATTTAACGTTTTTGTTTTCGTTTCTCGGACTTATCATAAAGAAATCCGTGTATGAGAGATTGATTGTCATAATTATTATTTTTTTCAATATATATGATCTGCATTATTATCATTAAATAACTTTACTTTTTTATTCGTTTTCCTTTGTAGAGACTCCGTGATGATTCCGTCTTTTAAACTATGTCTTAATAAAGCGTTTTTTGTGAGTCTAATAACTCAATTACATTAGGGATTAGATAGAGAGGATATAGCGACTGCTGTGAAAGATGCATGGAGACATCTGAGGCTCTTCATTGGACACGACAACTTAAGGGGTTTGAGATCAATTTGTCTATGGGGGCTTTGCATACAAAGTCAGTGCCCAGTAGGCGTGGGGTTATAGGATTCATGTGTCAGAATACCTGATTTGGGTCCAACTCTAATTATAAAACTATAAAATCGTTTTCCGGTACACAAATGCAATTTCAAATTGTCCACAATTTGTGTTATGGCAACAGGGAGCTACCAGTTGTGCGGAGTTCAAAATGTCGTTGCTACCTTTATAGGATTTCTGTGTGTTGGTGGAAGCCAAAATTTCTTCCGTCGATTGAAGCTGCAGGTGGGAAACGTCCAGTTCGTAAAGTCTTTGTTGTGCGACGTTACGTGACGTTGGACAATATGTCCTGAGGTATGTGGCGACTGATTAGGCAACGTGGGCCGGCCATCTTTGTCGCTGCGGCCTTGTCCTTTGTGATCCATTTAACTGCGACAATGGCACATCTCTGGATGGCGACTCCAACATTTCTATGCCTGTACTTGGAGTACTGTAGTTTCCATCCACGGCGGTACTGTGGTCCATTCAGCCAGGGACAACTTTACATCTCTGGATGGCGACTCCAACATTTCTATGCCTGTACTTGGAGTACTGTAGTTTCCATCCACGGCGGTACTGTGGTCCATTCAGCCAGGGACAACTTTACATCTCTGGATGGCGACTTCAACATTTCTATGCCTGTACTTGGAGTACTGTAGTTTCCATCCACGACGGTACTGTGGTCCATTCAGCCAGGGACAACTTTACATCTCTGGATGGCGACTCCAACATTTCTATGCCTGTACTTGGAGTACTGTAGTTTCCATCCACGGCGGTACTGTGGTCCATTCAGCCAGGGACAACTTTACATCTCTGGATGGCGACTCCAACATTTCTATGCCTGTACTTGGAGTACTGTAGTTTCCATCCACGGCGGTACTGTGGTCCATTCAGCCAGGGACAACTTTACATCTCTGGATGGCGACTCCAACATTTCTATGCCTGTACTTGGAGTACTGTAGTTTCCATCCACGACGGTACTGTGGTCCATTCAGTAATACCGACTTCGTTCTGTGCAGCCTACCATCTAAAAATATGATTCATTTTGCCAGTGGAAATATACAAAATCTTCTGTGGATGATAAGTCTTGAAAGTACTCGAGATAATTCAACCTATTATCCAATTCAATCTTACTTGTCTAAAAATATGGTTAAAGCAGCAAAGATATAATTTATTTAAAATATAACACAGAGAGGGAAGGAAGGCCCCGTGAAACGGGCTCGAGATATCACTAGACCTAGTAGCATCACACCGCCAACTCGAGGCTTTAGCGAGGTCATTGTTGCCAAGTCTCCAGAAACTAACTCTGCAAGGATGAGGAGGAATCCTTGGACATTCTGGAACAGGCCCGTGCGGAGGTCCTTGCTCTTTGGGGTAAGCTGTGCGCTACCTCTGGTCGAGTAATTCTTTCCTTTCTCTAGATATAAGCTTTAGATGGCGCACGTGTGGCCTCTCTATACCTTTACTTTGGTATATTTTCTTGTATTGAAGAGTTTATATAATGAGAGGGTTATTTTGACATTAAATATCGGAATATAGGTTACTGGTCCTAAAATTCAAACTTATTTGTATATCCTATTCTGCTATATATGACAATATGCCTTTTTCAAATTACAGAGCAGCTTCCCTTATCTCTCATATATATATATATATACTTCTATCTCCAGTGTAAACATCGAATTCTATACGTTGAACGAGAGTCATTTCGCAAATAAAATAAAGGAAAAAAATTGTGTGTACCTTGTACACATTGTATGCATTCCCTACGTGCATATTTTATTTTCAAAACGACTCTGGTTCAACGTATAGAACTCGATGTTTACACTGGAGATACAAGTTCATGTAATTCTATGTTTACACTGGAGATACAAGTTCATGTAATTCTATGTTTACACTGGAGATACAAGTTCATGTAATTCTATGTTTACACTGGAGATACAAGTTCATGTAATTCGATGTTTACACTGGAGATACAAGTTCATGTAATTCGATGTTTACACTGGAGATACAAGTTCATGTAATTCTATGTTTACACTGGAGATACAAGTTCATGTAATTCTATGTTTACACTGGAGATACAAGTTCATGTAATTCGATGTTTACACTGGAGATACAAGTTCATGTAATTCTATGTTTACACTGGAGATACAAGTTCATGTAATTCTATGTTTACACTGGAGATACAAGTTCATGTAATTCGATGTTTACACTGGAGATACAAGTTCATGTAATTCTATGTTTACACTGGAGATACAAGTTCACATGTAATCACAGTCCACAGATATGTAAATTACGGATGCAAGGAAGATGGACAAGCTGACAAAAAGTTTTGTGGCTTGATCTGGCAGTAGCTGTAACGCCGATGAAACCTGTGCGCTACCATTTAGCATATGACTATATCCGCTATTGCGCTGTCTTCCCGCCCTTAACGGCTGGTATAAAGCAGACTGTCCATCAGACATGGTCAATTGTACTGTAAGACAGTGTCTAAAAATATTGATGTGGTATTTATTTTATTTGCAAGCAAAACGCGACATTTCATTCACACCTCTCTTTAACTGGCTAAATGGTAAGTCCTGAAATCTCGCATTTTGGTCGTATATTAAAGAAGCATTTCATTTTAGGATCTACTCTCTCCTTCTTTTTTTTTTTATTATAGAAACACACAACACGGGTGATATGATTATTCCCCGTGTAAGATATTATTGTACGGAGAGATGATACTGGGAATACCAACAACACTACCTGAGTTGTGCCAACTCTGTCTACAGTAGACCACGTGTGGTTCCAGACAAGCGGGACTCGGCGCCCCCTGCCCTCCACCACGACCACCACCACGGTGACCACAACCAAAGCCACACGTGGTCGCTACTGGCGTCCCCCTGCTTGCTCCGTGGATGACCTGCTGCGGCTGATCACCGCGCCGTCCGGGGGCCACTACGTCGTGCCGGGGGACCCCTACAATGAGGTGTACCCGGGCATCCTCATCGGGGACGGGTGAGTCGTCTTGGCATCTGTGTTGAATTCCCCGCATACTTCTGATAGCCGAAATCCCGACAAACCAAAATACAGAAATCCCGACATGGAAAATGTTTTAACAAATAAAATAAACAATACAGGTTTCACATCACGATGCGATGAAGTTTATTCAATCAATTTGGAACAGAAGCACTGTCTTCTCTTATAAATTATTTGATGAGGTATTTGGATAATATTTTGCTGTTTTATTTTCTAATTCAATTTGTCGGGATTTTGACACGGATCTTGAATTTAGAACGTCGGAACTGAGGTTAACAGAAGAACGTCGAACCTTCAAACTGAGATTTCATAAAAACGTTATGTCGCACGTATGGTGCCACCGACTTCTTATATTGTAAGTATGCCACAAGTGCCTCCTAGATGTAGTTATTAGCCTAGCCATTTGGAATTTCTCAAATGCCATCTGCGACTTCTGAATCCTGGTACGCATCTCAAGTGACGACTGACCAATTGGCCAGCTATGCTTAATTCAAAGTGGATTTAAGATATTGATCTTCCATGCTCCACCAAACGTCAGTTAGCGTCACAAGGATGAATGCTACTTTCAAAACTACAGATTTTAACATGACGCATCAAACTAATAATTCGTCAAGGCTATCGTGCTACAGTTAACCAACCTTCCAGTTTTACCGAGGGAAGGGAAAAAAAAGCCTCGCCCGGCAAATTCCAAATCACAAAAGGAAAATGACCAAAGTGGATTGTCAAGGTCAGGTGAGGCCCTTTCTGCTTCTTTTTCTACCGTTTCAGATTGTGGAATGGAAGGATTGTCGTTTGGTTCCTAGTATATAATGTGACTTTTTCCGAGTTTTCCAAAACGGATCTCTTAGCGTATTCACTGATCTAAGTCTGACCGCTCTTCGCAGAGAACATCGAAAATACTTTTTTTTTCTCAATTTCAGACGGGATGAGAGGTGTTCTTTGCACACATCCGACTAAATACCCTTACTGAGAGTAGACTTCGACAGTATGCAAGTAATCTTTGACATTATGCAAGTAAGGCGGGTTTGGTAAGTCATCTGCCGAGTGATGCTCAGCTCCAGGATGTCCTAGTGATCTAAGTGTAATGTCATTCAAGACTTTCATATTGCATTTAGAGATCGTTCCCATTTAGTTTCTGGTTGTTAAACATTGCCGGTTGAATTGATGGCTTCATCATATGTGTACTCACTGTAACTTCAACTATGCAGTATCCTCTTTTCCAGGACTGGAGGCCCCTTGTCACATCAGAATCCTTAACAGAAGGAACAGAGTTCCAAAATATTCCAAAATATAATTTCAAACCCCTGATTCTTATGCAAGTTCAACTTCGCCAGTCGGTGCAAGTAACCTAGCGGTGCTCTGAAACTTTGTAGGCGCAAAGGTTGAACTGATTTGCTGTATTGGCTTGTAGTGGTGTAATTACAGCATAATCAGCCATAAACTCTGACCATCCATGATTACCATGGCCTGTAACATGTATACTTGGTTTATATGTGATGGTCTGTATACATATATAAATTGAAATTAATAATTTTTGTCTGTCGCGAGGGACAGAAAACTCTGAAATTTACTTGGTCAATACAGATGCGGTGTTGCAATATCGTAACACAGCTTTCTAAGAATGTGTATCTACATTAAAATAAACACTTTGGAAAGCGCCATATTTGGGGTCAACAAATGATGATGATATATTAATGAATCCCTATAATCATTATTACTATTTAAAAGAGTATTAAACGCATCATGCGATATAATGAAAACTAACATTTGATAAACCAACCTTATTTTGTCAAACATTCCCTCGGACACAACCCGGTCATTCGGCTAGTAATATCTCTCTGTGTTACGATACGATCAGGACTTGGACAACTGTATTTGCATATCCGTAAAACGTTCTCATCAGGGCATCTCAGTAATGGAAATGTGATTATGTCTTAAGAGCAAATATGTAAATAATGATAATTTCGCGAGGATGCCTTTAATAATATTCTAAAAGAGGGAATTATTCATTCACTAACAAGATCATTTTTAGAAGTATTTTTATTATATTCACAAGGGTGATATACAATGTGTATGTATTTGACCACAACACACTGTATAAGCTATTGTAGTCGCCAAGTTTAAGAATCCTTCTATAGCTTCTAAGAGGAAACTCTCCCATTTCCTTAAATGTCCCACAAGTATGTGATCTCTGTACTTGACACATCAACGCCCTTATTATGCAACTAAGTGGCGGTTTATGTAACTTCCTTGCTGACTATGCAAATTAAACAGGATTTTCCTGTTTATTCTGTATACATATCTAAGTGGTGGGCCTTGAAATATCTAAGTAGTAGTTAGCAAAGATGTCTTTGTTTTATGTATATTGTACCTCACATCTGCCACTCTATCTTGATTTTGAGAACAAGAATGTTTAATAAAAGAACCACCTCCTCTCTTCACCTGCCCAACCTTCCAATACCAAAGATTCCTGACGGCCACCTTAGGGATCACCAACCTTAGTCCAGCATCCCTAGAAAATCTCCCAAGAAATAGAACTTCTTGACGCTGCCTCAGAAATTTGGTTTCCACTGGCATTGTAAATAAAATCAATAATATTTAGGTCAAAAGGATAGCCCGGATAGTTGGTGACTTCTGTCTTCTTCTTCTTTCTTATCTCCACTCAATCATATTAAGGTATCAAGCTTCTAAAGCTTGAGACTTTTGATGGTGTCTGCCGGGGAATAGTAGAGCTCATCAATGGATGAGTCAATACAGTCAATAATGTGTTTTGGGGTTTCAGGTTGAGAATTGCACTTAGTACATAGTGGGAAAACCTTGCAACCATTCTGGAAAGTCATTGTCCGTAGATGACCAGACTTAAGTCTGGAAATCAAAGACTGTTGTTCTCTCGGGAGGACAGAACCGGTGCTTGTCCCTCCTGCTCTGTACCAGTCATGTGCAGCATCAGATTTCCATTCCTGCAGGCATTGGGTTTTGATGGTACATTTGATGGTGACTTCTGTACGTTTCGGGAACCTGGGTGGGTAACACATAATAACAATAATAGAACAAAGTTTTGCCGGTATGAAATTGATCTACATAAAATTAATGGTCGCCTCTTCCATCAACGCCAATAATCGTAAATAATAGCTGAAAATAATAATAGTAACCAAAGAGACCGTTCAACCACCAAGTACAAAAAAAAAAAAAAAAGATTTTAAATCGACCTGTTCATTATTTGAACTATCTGGTCTTCATATTGAGAACGGCGGTACCAAAGTTTTGATCTATTCAGTCAAAGGGTTCGATCAAAAGTCAAAACTGACCTGCTCTTTGAATAGAATCATATTACGAAATTATGTTATAGATGGGACCAACAACAACCATTTATGCCGTATTTGAGTTTTTTAAGAGAGTTTAGAAAAGAGATGAAAAACAAAAGCTTCCTCAAACCTATAATAGTAATAGGAGGTAAATTAGAGTTATCATGTCTAATGAGCAACACAGCAAGGTTTACATTGGACATGCAAGGAGAAAGTTTTGCCCTATTGAATTCAGCACCGAATTATTTTCACTGTTTCGCTGAAAATCTATTCAACAAGGTTGGGAAGGATTGTTCCAATCCTCGCCTTTCCGATGTAATGGCTTCCAAGACAGGAAGGATGTGCTGGCTTAAGAAAATTGGTGTCAACTCCCCATCGACCCAGATGACGCTAAGGCAACGACCTTAAGAGCTACGTGAGAACTGCTTCATCTAGTTAGTGCCATGGTAGCAGCATCCTTGGTAGGTGATGCCAGGTTGGCAACCGGCGGGTTGAACCAATCACTGCCGAGATGCTATCGTGGAGGCAACAGAGTAGGTACATCCTGCGCGTTGTGTAAGATCATCCTTTTGGTCACGGTCTTGCAAAGTTGCATAAGAAGGCCTATTGGAAGAACTCCAATCTAATTGGCTGATGCAAGGTCACGTGGAATGCAGCCAGAGTCCTAAATTCGGCTGAAGGGTTGTCGGCCGTTGGCCCAAGGTGAAGGTTGGAAGGCTTATTTTAAAAGCTGAGATTGCGGGCGACCTTCCAGGTGTACCTATTGTAACAATTGGATGGTACTTTTGTCACTGTTGACTATTTAAAATCATGATATCTCAAGATATAAGGTGGCTTATGAAATATTGTTGTGTTTTCCGCTCATAGAGTCTTGATGAAGAGCTGTTAACATGAAATCTAGGCTAATTTTATCGAATAAAGAACAATTTCGCCATAACTGGATAAAAATATCTAGTGATTTCAAATAGTGCCGAAGATTTATTTTAGGAGACTGTTGATATTATTGTCTGTGATTAGGAAACTTCCCAACAATAGCTTCAACTACAGCAGATGCGGTGTTGGGTGACACTTTTCGGGAATATAAATACAATTCCTTCCTGGAAGGCCCGGCTTAAAACATGGTCCTTGTTTCTACTGGAAGTTTAATTGGAGATTGGATGATATCAGGACAAGTTACGGCTGAGTTTACCGAAGTGGTCGTTACTAGAGGTGGAGCTCATCAGATGGGTCACTCCTCGTGGGAAGTTTACTGAGATTGAAAATTCCACAAAATCCAGTTATTTGAGTACTCTGAATCCTTAAATGTTGGATTTTAAAATTTTAATTTGTATCTATAAAAATTTAAAGCAGAAAAAATCTTCATATTTGAACTATTTTTCTTCTACATTAATAAAAGTATCGGCGTTAGAAAATTTAAATATGATAAATTGATATATTTTAAATTTTTGAAAATGTTTTTATTTAGAAGTGAGAGCGAGGGGTTAGATCTTTCCAACAATGTCAGAAGCTAGTTCTAGATTGTTGTATGGAGCTGAGAGCGAGGTGTGACAGAAACTAAACTAGACTGTTGATAATTGTTGTCTGGAGCAGAGGGCGACGTGTGTAGGATCCCTCCAACAATGACAGAAACTAAACTAGACTGTTGATAATTGTTGTCTGGAGCAGAGGGCGACGTGTGTAGGATCCCTCCAACAATGATAGAAACTAAACTAGACTGTTGATAATTGTTGTCTGGAGCAGAGGGCGACGTGTGTAGGATCCCTCCAACAATGACAGAAACTAAACTAGACTGTTGTTAATTGTTGTCTGGAGCTGAGGGCGACGTGTGTAGGATCTCTCCAACAATGGCAGAAACTAAACTAGACTGTTGAGTCGGGTTTTGTCTGGAGCTGAGAGCTAGGTGTTAGAGTTCTCTCCAACAATGGTAGAAACTAAACTAGACTGGTGAGTCGAGTGTTGTCTGGAGCTGAGAGCGAGGTGTTAGATCTCTCCAACAATGGCAGAAAGTAAACTAGACTGTTGAGTCGGGTGTTGTCTGGAGCTGAGAGCGAGGTGTGTCGAATCTCTCCAACAATGGCAGAAACTAAACTAGACTGTTGATAATTGTTGTCTGGAGCTGAGGGCGACGTGTGTAGGATCTCTCCAACAATGGCAGAAACTAAACTAGACTGTTGATAATTGTTGTCTGGAGCTGAGGGCGACGTGTGTAGGATCCCTCCAACAATGACAGAAACTAAACTAGACTGTTGATAATTGTTGTCTGGAGCTGAGGGCGACGTGTGTAGGATCTCTCCAACAATGGCAGAAACTAAACTAGACTGTTGATAATTGTTGTCTGGAGCTGAGGGCGACGTGTGTAGGATCTCTCCAACAATGGCAGAAACTAAACTAGACTGTTGCTAATTGTTGTCTGGAGCTGAGGGCGACATGTGTAGAATCTCTCCAACAATGGCAGAAACTAAACTAGACTGTTGCTAATTGTTGTCTGGAGCTGAGGGCGACATGTTAGATCTCTCCAACAATGGCAGAAACTAAACTAGACTGTTGCTAATTGTTGTCTGTAGCTGAGGGCGACGTGTGTAGAATCTCTCCAACAATGGAAGAAACTAAACTAGACTGTTGCTAATTGTTGTCTGGAGCTGAGGGCGACGTGTGTAGAATCTCTCCAACAATGGCAGAAACTAAACTAGACTGTTGCTAATTGTTGTCTGGAACTGAGGGCGACGTGTGTAGAATCTCTCCAACAATGGCAGAAACTAAACTAGATTGTTGATTATTGTTGTCAGGAGCTGAGGGCGACGTGTTAGATCTCTCCAACAATTGCAGAAACTAAACTAGACTGTTGCTAATTGTTGTCTGGAACTGAGGGCGACGTGTGTAGAATCTCTCCAACAATGGCAGAAACTAAACTAGATTGTTGATTATTGTTGTCTGGAGCTGAGGGCGACGTGTGTAGGATCTCTCCAACAATGGCAGAAACTAAACTAGACTGTTGCTAATTGTTGTCTGGAACTGAGGGCGACATGTGTAGAATCTCTCCAACAATGGCAGAAACTAAACTAGACTGTTGATAATTGTTGTCTGGAGCTGAGGGCGACATGTTAGATCTCTCCAACAATGGCAGAAACTAAACTAGACTGTTGCTAATTGTTGTCTGGAACTGAGGGCGACGTGTGTAGAATCTCTCCAACAATGGCAGAAACTAAACTAGATTGTTGGTTATTGTTGTCTGGAGCAGAGGGCGACGTGTGTAGGATCCCTCCAACAATGACAGAAACTAAACTAGACTGTTGATAATTGTTGTCTGGAGCAGAGGGCGACGTGTGTAAGATCCCTCCAACAATGACAGAAACTAAACTAGACTGTTGTTAATTGTTGTCTGGAGCTGAGGGCGACGTGTGTAGGATCTCTCCAACAATGGCAGAAACTAAACTAGACTGTTGCTAATTGTTGTCTGGAGCTGAGGGCGACATGTGTAGAATCTCTCCAACAAAGGCAGAAACTAAACCAGACTGTTGATAATTGTTGTCTGGAGCTGAGGGCGACATGTTAGATCTCTCCAACAATGGCAGAAACTAAACTAGACTGTTGATAATTGTTGTCTGGAGCTGAGGGCGACGTGTGTAGAATCTCTCCAACAATGGCAGAAACTAAACTAGACTGTTGCTAATTGTTGTCTGGAGCTGAGGGCGACGTGTGTAGAATCTCTCCAACAATGGCAGAAACTAAACTAGACTGTTGCTAATTATTGTCTGGAACTGAGGGCGACGTGTGTAGAATCTCTCCAACAATGGCAGAAACTAAACTAGATTGTTGATTATTGTTGTCTGGAACTGAGGGCGACGTGTGTAGAATCTCTCCAACAATGGCAGAAACTAAACTAGATTGTTGATTATTGTTGTCTGGAGCTGAGGGCGACGTGTGTAGAATCTCTCCAACAATGGCAGAAACTAAACTAGATTGTTGATTATTGTTGTCTGGAGCTGAGGGCGACGTGTGTAGGATCTCTCCAACAATGGCAGAAACTAAACTAGACTGTTGCTAATTGTTGTCTGGAACTGAGGGCGACGTGTGTAGAATCTCTCCAACAATGGCAGAAACTAAACTAGATTGTTGATTATTGTTGTCTGGAGCTCAGAGCGACGTATTAGATCCCTCCAACAATGGCAGAAACTAAACTAGACTGTAGATAATTGTTGTCTGGAACTGAAGGCGACGTGTGTAGGATCTCCCCAACAATGGCAGAAACTAAGCTAGACTGTTGATAATTGTTGTCTGGAGCTGAGAGCGACGTGTGTAGGATCTCTCCAACAATGGCAGAAACCATTTCTAAATCAATTGGAAGTTATAACTGCCAATATGCGATCTAATAAAAAATGTTTGACTGCGTTAATTTCTGCACTCAAGCTTTAGCTTTAGTAAAAAAAAGTAATAGATGTGTTCGATCAAAGAAAACCGTTAACGTGAACATATAATGATAGAGTTTAAGTTTAAACCAATCATCATCCTAAAAAACCGACTCAGTATAAACTGGTTCATTAACAGACTCCTCGGAGGAGACTTTTCACTTTGACTCGGAATAATCAAAATGGTTCCCAAAGGTGAAGAAGGCTCTACAATGATTCAAGAACGAATTCCATTATAAAAAGGCCTATTTTAATATAGAGAAACTTACATTCCTACACTGAGAGAGTACTTGGATGTAGCATCAGTCCAAATGTACTTCCGTGGAATATCAACAAAGGTTCATTGAATTTTCATTAAAACGTTTTGGAGAATTCATCACATTATAAAATTGAGTAGTAAAAGTATAACTACAGTAAACTCGTCTGTTCGGTAGTTTAGAATTTGTTTCTTCCCAAGTACATTTTTATCTTCTCTTCAAATTTTGATGCTATGCAAAATATAGTACACTACATAATACATTCATTAAGGATAAAACGCTTTTTTGAAATCAATTATTCTTTATTGGCCTCCTCCAATGTTATTTATATCACAGGCCAACGGGGGCTATCTTCTTTAAGGAACGTGTCTCTAGAATCCTTCTCTTTTCTGGTATTTACGAAGACTGAGCCATTTGAAAATGAAAGGTGACAGTAATTGACTATTCCTTATGAAATAATTTATGAAAAAATAGTCAATTACATTCATACTTTTCTTGTTTAAAAGGCCCAGTCCTCATAGATACCAGTGGGGAGAAGAGTTCTAGAGGATATTCCTTGAAGATAAGCTGTATCGTAATATTTGAAGATAATAATAAGGATAAATGATTCAAAATAAGCGCCTTTAATTTGATGTTGTTGTAGTCGTGTCCAATGAAGAGCCTCAGATGTCTCCGTGCATCTCTATGACAACAGTTGCAATGTCCTCTATCTTGGGTCTTTAACTTGATCATATATATAATTCTCTCTCAGCTGTGTAGATTATGTAATAATTGTTCATATATATTGAAAACTTGATATTTTGGAAATAAGAGTTAACAAAAAAATGGTATCTAACAAAAAGAAATAGGTCTAAATCCTTGATAAGAAATGTTCCATTAGTTTAGAATTTTATCGCGAAAAGACAGAGATAGACAAGCTAATTTTGGCTTTTATATAAGGATAGATATTATTAACAAAAATATATAATTCAATTTCTATTTTGAAAATTGGCTTTAGAGGAATGTCTCTTGAATGATGCATGAACTGTGGATGATAAATAGTGACTACCCTTGACTTTTAAATCCCACTTTGAGAGAAGATTGAGTTGAGAAGATTTCACTGCAGAGAGACCACTCACATGAAGTTGTTGTTTTTTTGGGGCAGCAAGTGGATCATCCATCCAAGGTTGATTACGCACTCCTGGCAGAAGCCCAGCACGTGGGGCAACCGCTGCTTCCTGCCTGCCGTGTTATACCGTCACGCCAGCTCGGAATGTGTAGAGGTGGTCTACAGCGCGTTATTCTGTAGACCTTCTATATAGACTACTATTTAGCTCTTATAATGATGCTCTACACCGCCACCGTGTTATACCGTCACGCCAGCTCGGAATGTGTAGAGGTGGTCTACAGCGCGTTATTCTGTAGACCTTCTATATAGACTACTATTTAGCTCTTATAATGATGCTCTACACCGTCACCGTGTTATACCGTCGCGCAAGCTCGGAATGCGTAGAGAATATATAGGTGATCTACTGAGGTAGACAGCGCGTTATTCTGTAGACCTTCTAGTCTACTACGTAGCTCTTCTATCTTTTAATAAGGTTCCATGGTTTGAGATGTAGATTTGTTCTACTGAGGTAAACAGAGCGTCATTCTGTAGACTTTACAATCTACTACGTAGATCTTTAAAATAATGAGAGCTACACCGCCACCGTCACTCTTGTTTGGAATGGTTATTAAATGTAGATTCCATCCCCCGAAGTAGACAGAGTATCATTCTATAGACCTTCTAGTCTACAGCTCTTAGCTCTTCTAATGATGCTCTACTCCGCCACCGTGTTATACCGTAACGCTAATTTGGAATGGTTATCAAATGTAGATTCCATCCCCCGAAGTAGACACAGAGCGTCATTCTTCTCATGATGCTCTACAGAGTCACCGGGTTATATCGTCAGGCTATATTGAAATATGTATCAATTGTAGATTCGATCTACACCGCAGTAATCACTCTGTATACCTTCCAATGATCACGAGAATTGCGGGTTTAGAAAATTACAAAAGGAGTAAGTGAGAAACCGATTTTTTTCCTTATTTTTTAAAAAGGAATTAGATTAACTATTGACATTCCTATCTTCAGATAAAAAAGACACACAATACATTCTTTTTTTCCTGAAGAAGGACATTCCAGAAATAAACTCTAATTGCTTCTAATAAAAAAGATGCGGCCTCATAATTTCCTTTTGTAAACCTTCCAGTATAGTGGGTAGCTCTTCAAAGGATGATTTTGAACCGCCATTCATGGTTTTAAATCATCTCCCGGTGTAGAGTTCGGCGATCACAAGATCCAGGCACCTATTGGTCTGCCCTTGTCTCTGGTTTGAAGCCACGCTGTCTCTAAGATGAATACTGATACAGAATTTTCTTATCCCTGGACCTTTACTGGGCGATATCAACCAGGTCTGGTGATTTAAGCTGGTGATTTTTATAACCAGAATCCGCACTGAGAACTTATTAACAATATATTTCTTCAATGGGCTCCGATTCTTGACAACTAGAACCCCGCCGGTGAGTGTCCCTCTCTCATCAATGGTATATCTTTAGAGTATATCAAATACTACTTTCATATTATTTCATTTTACAAATTCATCAACCTGATCCCAGTACAATAATTTCACTTTTTTACAAATTTATCATATATGATATTATATGTTTATTTTGTTTCTATGTGGAATTAAAAGTTAAACAAATATCCCCATGGCTCACGCCATTCTTGTACCAGTCCAGGTGTGACTCAACCTGCCAAGAAGATCCCCACCAAAGCTAGACTTAAGAAAGAGCTGTGACTCTGCAGTATGCAACTTAGCGGTCCTAGTTACATATCGACCTAAATAGGTTTATGCAAATTGAAGATGATGTTGACAAGTTGTGGAAGTTGGTTTGGCCTGACCCTACTTAACCGATTTCTGTGTCACAGAATGAATCATAACTACAGTGTCTCTGTTCTATATTCTATTTTAAATTTACAGAAAAGTTTCCTACGATCAGAACTGAACGTGAAATATATGGCCTGACTCATCAGCGGGAAACCCTTCCAGCTGTTTCGGCATTGTACTCTACCAGACAACTGATTTTATCGCTACTTTTTCAAATTAAAAACTACAGGACTTATACTACAATGATAAAAAAAAAATGAAAATAGGATGGATGGCTCATCAGTGGTGAATCCTTCTAGCAGTTTCTTCCGTTTAATCTCCAGATCGCCCTACTATCGTATTAGCTGGTATAATCCGTATTTGTTAAAAATAATAAAATCATATTTATTCATGTGTTATATGTAAACACCAGTGTGTTTTATTCTCTTATTTATTTATTTTTTTTTTTTATCTTTTTCTTTCCTCGGATTTTTACCTAGACCAATCTATTTTGAGCTTAATTGTGTACCTTTTGGTAGTTTTCCTATTAATACACGAGTATAAGTGTCAATAAAATATTTCGAATTGTCTTTTTAAAAATTAGAGTCGATATTCGATTTAAGATCAATTCAAAAGATTTCTCGTTCTATGTTGTGTTTTTAAAACCGTATATTTTATGATTATCATTAAATTACCGAGAAAAGCTTAACATTCAAGTGTACATTATTGCTAAGTGAAAATGAAAATAAGTTCGTCTTTACAATACTACGCGATTTGAAAAGTAAACGTTTAGGTTTTGGTTGCGATCAATTGACTCTGGGACTTAATCGATTTGAATATATCAGATTCGGTGTGGTGGGTCTTATCATCGGTGGGATTTCATACCAGATTTGAATTTGGGATTCGGTCTTAAATGTGACACGTCTTATCATCGGTTAGCTTTCATACCAGATTTGTATTTGGGATTCGGTCTTTATTTCAATTTGACTTTAATTCCGGTAGAGATCTTGAATCGAGAGACGACTGTACAATAAACAAAACTGGAGCTGAACTGCCAGATCAATAATTCCCTGAGATCTCAGCTGTCTTCTTTCACTTTTTTTTTTTTTTTTGGTGGGGGGTTCTCCTTTGACGATCTTCAGCTGGCCTTGCAAGAATCTTTACTTTCCTTCATCGCACCAGGTTTTTCCATACTCATTTCTTCCTTCAACTTCCTTCTAATGTGGTCTACACCAGAATTTTTTTTTCTGGGCCTCAGATCTGTAAGATTTGCGGGAAAAATCGCGCACGGATTGTTGTTTCTTAAACACAAAGCTTTACTACTAAGTAGTAAATAACTACTCTCAAAGTTGATTGTTACTCAAACATAAATTTGTGAAAATTCGAGAAAATCCTAAAAAAAAATTAGGATATTGATAAAATAAATTTCGTAAAAAATTTTTTTTTATTGTTTGAAATAATAAGATTTTTAAGCGCGCGCGTGGACAGGTAAAAATCTCCTAGAACTGGCAAAAATTTTCCGTGGACAAGTTCTCAAGCTTCCCAGTGTGTCCTTAATCCGCTCCCCGACTGTCCAACATCCCAACACAGACAGGCTGTAACACTGTCTCAATGGCGGTCTCTCCCGCCAAGCGACCACCTACCTAGAGCATCCAACTTTTAAAACGACCATCAAACTTTCTTTCTTTTTAAAAAATCCTTTTCAAAGCGACCACGTTTTCAACGTGACCAGTTGCTACAAAAATAGATTTCCCACGTTCCGTATGACTCCTTCTTTCCAAAAGGGTAATCTTGAAACTCCTTAACCAACATTTTGAAATTCAGCAACAAAAAATCAACTATGCGTTTTTGACTTGTGTTGATCAAATAATGTACAGTGTCTCGTGTATAATGTGAGTATCGTGTTAAATTCTTCAAAATTCTCTAAAACGATGCATATAAGAGGCGCTTAAGATTGCGTCTGACCAAACTGTCCCTGAGGTTTACTGGGTTTTTGGTATTTGGAAGGGGTTGGCACTTCAACTGTACGTGGGGCCCTGTAAGAAAGGAAGTCCGGCACCAGCAATGTGTTGAGTTACTGATATGTAAATAGATTATCTAGTCTATAGCTGCCTCTGTCATTATAATCGCTTGAAAATTTATTTGATCCTCGGCAAAAACGACAATATAGCAAGTAAGAATACAAGATGGATGTTATTGTTCGATATGAAATGAGGAGTTACATGGCGGTTGTATGCAGCCCCACGGCTCTCTGCACCGCGCTGCTGAAGCGGATCGGAGTCACCCACGTGCTGAACGCCGCCCAGGGCAAGGAGCGCGAGCTGAGCCTGGTCAACACCAGCCCTGCGTTCTACCGCCACGCCGGCATTCAGTTCCTGGGCATCGAGGCGCTGGACCACGTCTGCTTCAAGCTGGACAACTACTTCGACAAAGCCGCCAACTTCATCCAGAAGGCTCTGGAGAGTGGAGGTAGGTTCTAAATGTCATCTTGTAGGTGTATCTACCGCTTGTATATTCACTATAAAATGTCTTATTAAACACTGGCATCAATATTAAGGTGACAATGTCAGGCTTCCAGGGATAACACATGAACTGGTATCAAGGCTTGTAGCTCTTAATTAAGCTTGGTCTTTGTGGTGTTTTGCATAACAATAGTTATGTTTTAGATAAATTGTAGAGATATGCAAATAAGGTTTTGCATAGTGTTTGTTTGTGTTATTATGTTAATTATTTTTATGTATATATATGTATCATTAAATTGTAAATATTCAGTCAGATTAGTGTTATGAGCGAATAAAGATTTTATCTCAGACCTAGTGGATCTCGGTGACCTGGTGTAGTGTAGAGACACAACAGTGGCGACGAGTATAAAGGACGTAGACACAACAGTGGCGACGAGTATAAAGAACGTATACGCAACAGTGACTATTGAAGAAAGCAAATACGAGTGAATGAAATTGAGCGAACAATGATGAACATTGAGCAATTCAATCCTAACAATGGAAATGAAATATCAAGTTATTTAGAACGCTTTGAATCCTATTGCATAGCGAATGATATAGTAAAGATCGTTAAAAAGAAGGCAACATTTTTCTCGCTATGCGGAAGAGAAACGTATAATATAATACGGACGTTGACCTCTCCCAAGAATCCATTGGAAACAGAATGGGAGGAGATAGTAGCAGGGATTAAAAAATATTTTGATCCAACGCCAAATATAATAGTGCAGCGTTTTAAATTTGCGAAAAGGCTTCAAATGCCAAATGAAACAATATCTGAATTTATAACAGCTCTAAAGAAAATTGCCGAGAAGTGTGAATTCCCTGATGTGGAAGATAGGTTGCGTGATGCCCTAGTATGCGGCATTCTAAGCGAAGAGATACAATCAATGCTGTTAATGAACAGTATGCTAACATTTAAAGTGGCTCAAGAGATGGCATTGGCACATGAGGCTGCGGTAAGGAACGTTGCAGAAATTAAAGACGGAAAACCTCAGGAAGAAATTAATGTAATGGGAAGAGCTGTTAAGGTGAGACGGAGGAATGAGAAGATTTTTAAATGTTTCCGCTGTGGATATACAAACCACAGAGAAGAGCAATGTTTCTTTAAAGAGAAAAGATGTTTTAAATGTCAGAAGTTAGGGCATATATCTAGGGTCTGTAAGAACAGGAACTGGAGGAGCGATCGTAATAATAACTGCTCGATAGATGAGGAGGCAGAGGCAACTAATGGCCTTTTTAATATAAATCAAGTGAAGGACACCAGTAACATGCGGAATTATATGGTAAAAGTACGGACTAGCGGTCGAGATATGAATATGCTCATTGACTCAGGAACAAGAAAAAATATTATTTCTGAGAAGACGTATATAAGAACTTGGGTGAAGTCAGAAAGGCCTAGAATAGAGAAGGATTCTACCAAGTTGGTGCAATGGAACAGACAGAGGTTATCCATTCTGGCTAAAATAAAAGCCGACGTAAAAGTGAACAAAAGAAGTATCACAATGGAATTTCTTGTGATCGAAGGTCCGGGCCCAAATCTGATTGGAAGGGAGGCGTTTGACCAGATTGGAATTGGTCTTGAATGGATGAATTATGGCGACAGTGTATGTCAAATCAATGAGGTAATGAATGGAAATGGTATGGCCGCTGCGATGAACGGTAATGGCAAGGGAATGGCCGCGGCTATGAATGGAACCGCCAATGGAATGATGAGCGGAGCTAATGGAATGGGCGCGGGTTACATGAACGGTGGGGAGGACATGTACAGTGAGGGTGACGGGCTGAGCGTGTATGGCAACCCCGGCGTGGACTTCCCATTTTTCGCCTCGGTGCCCCGAGACCAGCTTCCAATGCGGACAACAGGAGCTTCCTGGATACTATGCCGATCAGGAGGGACCCACCAAGGCTGGAGGAAACACCTGGGCCAAGTAGACCAAATAAGAAACCGGAGACTCCCCGAATACTTTAAAGATGGTGTAACAAATTGGGGGTGAGAAGATGTGGTGTTTTGCATAACAATAGTTATGTTTTAGATAAATTGTAGAGATATGCAAATAAGGTTTTGCATAGTGTTTGTTTGTGTTATTATGTTGATTATTTTTATGTATATATATATGTATCATTAAATTGTAAATATTCAGTCAGATTAGTGTTATGAGCGAATAAAGATTTTATCTCAGACCTAGTGGATCTCGGTGACCTGGTGTAGTGTAGAGACACAACAGTCTTGATGAGACAATACTTGATATAGTGCAAGTATCACATCATAATTAATAATTTCAGCATCACCCATACTTGACTATTTTCCCTAAAACCACTTTAAATAATAGTGGTGATTAGTCTCTATTAAGGATTATTTGTTATATGAAAAAATATTTTTTTTTTTACTTTGGAAAGACCAAATTGTGGTCACTGGTCAAATTTAAAGCGCTTTTATCTATTGATTTTTTTTTTTAAGACGAGGAGTTGGAACTTTCAAAAAGTAGTCTATCTAAACTGGTACGGTCGTTAAGAGGCGTGATTAGAAGAGGCGTTTAACGGGCGTTGATCTGGAGGAGCTTTTACTGAAGATCCCCGTAATTGAGGTATCAGGTTGACTTTTTCCTAAGCCTACTGACTATCCATGGCCTTATTAAAATTGTTTTAAAATGTTTGGATCTCCTAAAACGTATTTTCAAGCCATCTTTGGGTCAATCCAGGAAAAATGTATCAAGCTTTTGAGACGTATTCAACTTTTGGAGTTGGTCTGATTTTCCATCAGATCATATTGTGGGAATAAGTAATAACAAAAATGGTTGAGTGTGATATTTGTTGTAAAAGCTTCAGAGATATCAACCGCTACAGATCAAATTTGCAGCAGAATAGGGGGAAAGGATAGAGATCGTCAAATAACTATTCAGGAAGTTTTCTAATATATCTTCCTGAGGTTATGTATAGGCAGTTGAAATCAAAGAAGACATGTTCGACTGTCTCAGTGTATTAGATAAATTCTTGCCAAAGTTTTTTTCAGTTTTAGAAAATCTAGCGAGCGTGCATCTGAATTCAGGTATTTAGGCATCCTGTAATGGCTGCTGACGTAGTAGCTACGAACTTAGGCTCAGTTTACCTGTGGGAATATCAAAATAGAACAGGGTTAGTTTGTCTCCAGTAACTTTCATGGATTCCTTTCTTTGACATTCTCAAGTTTGCCCCCAGATTACTGGTAGTACACTTTTGATCTGCTATTTTCTATTTAACGAAAACGGAATATGTAATTACGGTAGGAAATATCAGAAACTATTTTTAAAATTTAAAAAATTCACAAAAATGTAGGTGTTATAAATCTAAATGATAAATTTAGCTAACATAAGTGCTTAAAATATCGCAGCGATACGTCAACAAAATAAAAATTGAAAATATATCAGTTATATTCATAGCTGTACGCGACATTTCGTTTTTTTTTTTTTTCATTTGTTTCTATAAACTATATTGTTGAAGTAATATGCCGTGAGAATTCACTCAGAATTTGTCCGAGGAATTTGTCTTGTTATTAATTACAAAACATGAAATCTCTCTCAAAGTTTAGAAACTCAAGGATATTGTCTAACTTTATAGAACCTTGAAACTTTTGTTTAATCTTATATTTTTTCAAATTCTATAAAATTTTCGAATCTTTCTCTTTAATACTTAGAACGTGTGTATGAATGGTTTGTAATATATATTTTAAATTATATACAATTTCAAGTTTTAAGAATAAATCTGTGTGATTTACAGGAAAGGTTCTGGTACACTGCCGTGCTGGAATCAGCCGATCGGCAACTCTGGTGATTGCCTTCCTTATGATCAAGAAAGGGCTGTCGGTTCAAGAAGCCCTCAAGACCGTGCGGGCCAAACGAGCTATCATTCCAAACGATGGTTTCTTGCGTCAACTCTGCGAGCTTGACGACCGCCTAAGCCTTGAACGCTCCTGCAACGCCCTAACCCTGATGTAAAACCGACACCCGACCCTGCCGAAATGGACCAAACAAACGATTCCCTAAATATGTCCGCCATTTTCATTTTCTCAACCCAACAACAGCAACTATCTTCTGCTCTCAAAATATATATTTATTTTTATATAATGAAATCTATAGAATATTTGTTTTTTTTTATGTATTTTTATATATATCCCTCATACGATCTCAATAAATGATTATATATTTCATGCATACATATCCTCTTTAAAAAAAATATTGCAGTTTATAATGGTTTAATTTTGGATTATTTTGTAAATATATTTTTGTTGAAGTGATTTTTTTTTAGTTATTTGTGATAGATTGCGCTTTTTTTTTTGTGATTTAACCCTTTTTGTTTTTATTTTATCATTGCTTTTTTAAATATCATATCTAAGCCATGTATTAATTTTCAATGCAACATATATACTGCAATATGAATATATATATATAATATTTTTATGAGTGCACCTTTTTGCAACATTAATTTTTGTTATTATAATTCTTTTAAAATTTATTTTTTTTCATATATAAATGTTTATTTATTGTAAATAAACACGATTATAATTTTTTGTTAAGAATCTATTTTTAAAAATTGACATAAAAATGCCATGATGCAACAAGATCATTTTACGTCCATATCATGAAGTATCGAATGTTTGGATGTACATATTATTGCATTCTTATATCTCCACTTTCATATTATCAATTTGCGTGTTAACACTTGTTGATCATATTTTGATTTCACAACTGAATAAAATATGCATCAAGGCTTTGAAGTTTGTCTTTTATTTAATCAATCAACATTCTTTAGCAACAAAAACAAAAAAGAATAAAGTATTTGGCTGGAATTTTATAATAGAGTAAAATTATAAAATGCGGGAGGATGATCTTCGTGTACGGAAATATCTTTATTTACGGAGATGCTAACCAGAATGGATGATTTTTGAGCCCCGATGGACGCATAAAGCGGAATATATACAAAGCACTATATACATTGCACTGTTGGAGGGGCCTGGGGGTGGGTGGCCAGGGGTTCATCGCCAGGTGAGGCCAGGAGAGCCGGGATGTAGAGGAGAATCAGGGGGGCAGGGTGGTGATCCGCGGAGATCAGGGGGAGGCAGAGACTGGTCCAATAGTATTGAGCCCAGGGGTGACCGTGGAAGCAGACAGACCGCAATGGATATTCATGTACAAACACACAATTACCTCTTTCTTTTAATAGAGACGTTAAAATGCATCTATTACATCAAAAGAATGCATTTATGTGATCTTATTTTCGAAGAATGATCAAATTCAAATCAATGAAAAAGCCACAACACCAGTTTTAGAAAATTCAAACAAAGGCCTATTTATACGTATACAATGGTGTTTTGAGCTATGACCCACATCAGTGTAGGGACGGCTGGTATAGGGAATTATTCAATAATCTGAATTTGCTTTCACGTTCTGCATTTTTATTTATTAAATTAATGTTATTACCATCTCGAAAAAGTCTCCTTCCTTAATTATTCGTAAATTTCATATTTTCAATGGACTCAAAAACGATCTTAAAGTAGAAGATATTATTGAGTTTTGCTGGCACATTCACTTTTATTATTTCCCAAACTTTAGTCAATCTTCTGACTAGCGAATATCAGTGTCATCCATTTTCAATTAGGACAACGATGCAATCTCCCTATTCGCTAAACACAAGTCGGGGAGAAGAACATCTTTTATACGAGGACGATTTTACCATTACCACTAATGTCATTTTGTACCCGTAGAACGACGTCTTGCCCAAAAGCTTATACGATCGTCCTCGTATAAGAGAATCTCTTCTCCACGACTTGTGTTTTTTCTTCTATTTTCAATTCTAATTTTAAACTTCACTCTTTGCCCTTTACAAACCTTGGCAGCCTGATTACATCAGATGAGAAAAGTCAAGGAGACCTAAATGCACGAATATCCCAAGGGATATTCAACAAGAAAATTGTCTGGATGTTGTTGGTTCCTCTTGTAAGGCGTGCCGTCATGAGATATCAAATTTCAAATGAAAGTGAAAAAGTTTTGCTTATTTTTTGTGTTTATGTTAATATAGTTCTTCTGTCGAAGGACCTTCTAGCCTGAAGAGAGAGGGGCGAGATATATTAAATATATACTCTTAAAAGAAACTCATTCCTAGATGGCTTCGTTTATTTTTAATTAAGAAAAAAAGGTCTTTTAACATCACACACAAAAACAATGTTTCTCGAAACAAACGAAAAAACATTTTATCAGAAGCTTTGTTTGGAGAGTGTATGTATAAGCATGTATAATATATATAAGCTTATGAGACCAGGATTCTTAGAGATACAGAAATGTACAGGCTATCTAGATGTGGTGCTGGGGTAGAATGAGATATAAGAATGACAACTATTCAATCAGTAGCGACAACTATCCATATAGTGCTTCGAGGGACTGAGAGGAATACAGCTAGCCTTAACTTGATGTATTTGTGAGCAATAACTGGTATTAATTAATATATAAACAGAGGTCATATCCCCCAGCGTTCTTCAATCTACAAACAAATCAAATGATTTCTAGAACCCGCCCTTCTATACACAATTCCCAATGCCTCTCGATGGGAATCTTTCCCTGACTGTTTCAATAATCTAAATTCCTCTATAGCTGTGGGTGAGATAAAAATAATACAAAATGTAGAACTTGTGTGGTGTTCAAGAAAGTATCCAGAATTTCTTAATAATCTCCTAAAAGCTTCTATATGGAAGGTGGATGACATTCGCAAGATAAGCCTACACTCTTTGACTAGGAGTACGAGAGGCATGAGAGAATATTAAAGATTGAGAATAATTTTAGTGACATCTGTTAGTTTTCTTTCGTTAAGAAATCTAAATTAAAAAAAAAACCTCATAAAAAAGGTTAAAAACAATAAATTAAACCTAAAACTATTAGGCACTCATTTTTCAAGTAAAACAAACTTTCTACTGTCCTTTTTGCGCGATGAGAATATTTATATATAATTCTACTGTGTACTAGAAACTTATGTCCATAGTTAGCTCAATATCATAACCAATATTCTACCCAACAATGTCGTATATATAAGGAGAATTGTAGAATACAGTATTAAAGTTCTAAAAAGCGGTATAGTGGATTAAATTGGATAAGCAGCTAGGAGGGTTTACCACTGATGAACCAAGCCCTCCTAATGTTTTTCATCGCAGTAAGGGCAATATAAAGTTCGTTTTACTTGAAAAAGAAAATTTTGCTTAATATTTTTCTTTCCTATATAAATGGCAAATTATTACCATATAATTAACACAGAAATCAGTGTTATAACTAATAAGATCCTTGAGTTGTTCTACTTTCAATAACTATGTAAACAATCAACGTCGCCAAGTTCATTGTTTCAAATTGCGATCTGTGAACTGAAGCTTTTACATTTTTTTTTTTTTGCTTTTAAATTCGACGATCAAATTAAAAAATAAAAGTTTGATATAGGTAAAGTATTTTAAATAGAGAGAGAATTTATATTATTTTGGAACTTAAAATTAGGTTTATTACTAAGTGTACAAAGTTCGTTAAAACCCTAGAATTTTCCAATGAAATGGAACTGGGAATTATCTTCGGTTTGTTATAAGGTGAGGTGAGGTTCGCTATATCCACAGCTCGTTATAAGCTTGTATAAAGGTTTTCCTGTATATGTCTTGATGAAATAAGAAGTGTATATCGTTATTTATCAACAAAATACTTTATTAAGACCAACGCCCCACTTTGGATACTTCCCATTGTATATACATATATTTACAATTATATATTACATTTACACTACAATATTATGGTGTTCAGCAGTTTCTTCTTTACGTTTTCTGATTTGAAGAAGTTGTATAGAAGTATGATGCTGGATTGTCTTTAGTTAGTTTATCTATCGTAGCATATATTGACGACAAATACTTAGTGCTGATTCGTTAATAAATATCTTCTCTTTCTTCCTGTATTGTTCTACATTTGGTCATACAGTTTCCTAGTTCATTCTTCACTTTACACAAAGCACATGATTAGTCATCTTTTGGTAAGATTTCCTCGAAAGAAAGTGAAGAATATTCTCAAATGAGCACAATGGATCGTTTGACTATAAGTGGTTAGCCACTGATTAGATAATTCTATGGTAGAAATGAAACATCTAGGTGCTTATAATTATTCTAGTTTGATTATTTTGCACCTATTGACGTTTTATAATAATTATAGGAATTTCTCTATTTAAGGTTGAGGCATTCGTTCTATATTTCAACCAAGAAAATCCAGTAGAATCTATTATTTGAGTCGTATCGTTATATATATCTAAAAAATATGTTTAAAATAAAATTTAAAACGTCATAGCAGAAAATTATTATTAGAGGATAAGAATATTTTGTTCAATGATACGTTCAATGATGGGTTCGTGATGAAGGGATAACTTCTATATTATAAAGATGACTTTTTTTTCGATAAAATGCAACTTTCAGGAGATAAAATATATTCAAATGTGTATTAATACTATATATTACTTGCATTTTTTAAATAAAAATTTCAAAATTTACAATAGATTTCTATATATAATACAATCCTCTGAATAAATACATATCAATTTAGCTCTTCAAATTAAAGACACTTCGGCCAGTAAATCTATTTTATTAGATAATAAAAACATTTACTGACCGAAGTATCTTTAATTTGAAGAACTATGAATGCCGGCCAGGCAGCCTCTATACGATAATTAATTTAGCTATAAAACACGGGATATTGTTCTATATACCCATTGTGATATATGAACAAGAGACAAGTACTGTACAATAATATAATATATACAATCAGAGTTTACAGCAGTTCTACAAATTATTGAAGTCCTTCCTTTAAACGTTTCCTCAGAGGTAAAATTTTGTGGAGATGGCATTCGAGGAGGTTGGAGGAGAAGTTGAGATCCTCGATCCACTCGGGGTCGGTCCAGAAACTGTCGTCGACCTGGCGCTTGGAGGACACGGGGGGCTGGGAGGCGGAGAGCAGGTGGAACGCCACGGCAGTCAGGGACTGGAAGTCCTGAGACCCACGGGACCTCAGAGGCAGCAGTTTGTGGCGTAGAGTCCTGTAGATAGTGCGGCTTACCAGCTTAGTGACGTTGAGGTCGTAAAGTGAGGAGATAATGAGATGCACGCCGTGGGTCTTCACTTTCAACTTCTTACCTCGAAGTCGGAACTTGACGTATTCCTTCAAGGTCGACTTGACATGGATATGGTAAGGCGTCAGCGAGTTCTCTTTAAAGCTGAGATAAGCGCTGCGTGCCACCTCTAAGGAAATACAAACCTGTGATAGCAATGATAGAACTTGCAGTGCATTGAAACGTGGGCGGTTCTCTGTCACTGGCGAGCCGGTGTATTCCAGCTGGATGAGCAGAAAGAACCGCGGGGAGTCGTCTGGTAGTTCGAGCATAGGTAGAGGCGTATCTAGTATCAGCCAGGTCTTCTGCACCTTCTCGAAGCAGATGCAGCGGTTGCTGGAGTCGGTAGCTAGGTTGTGGAGACGCAGCATGTTGAGAAGATGACGCCATTGCTTGCTACCATCCCCTTCCAGGGCCCAGATGCGGAACTCGGTGTTCATGCTGCGGGTGACGAAGGCCTGGGAGTTCTGCAGGGGCTCCAAGGGCGGTAGATTCCCCAGGACCTCGGAGAATCTGGCAGGGACCGCCTGGTTGCTGATGGACAGGAAGAAACTGGTGTAGTTGTTCAACCCTGCGCACACAGCTCGTTTCATAAACACCCATTTTCTAAATCTTACAAACCTTGAAAAAGAATCAATGAGAGAGGTCGAAATCTCAAGATATCAATTAACAATTCTTTATAACGTGCTTATTGCAATGAAAACAATGTATTTGGAAGGGCATGACTCATCAGTGGTGAACCCCATCTATTTCACTAGTGATGAGTCAGCAGTTCCTCTCAAATAGCTTCCACATGGCACTAGGAGTTGTATAAAATTGTTGTTAACTCAAGAATTCTAGAGTACGTAGAGAGCGCACTGCCGTGTTATATTGCAATTGGCTGCCTCTGTTAGATGCCTTGCATTTTCGATATTTTTGACTCACTTTCTAATTAAAAAATAAAAGGTATAATTTGTGTTTTGTGTTAGTTATATATACAGTTATAAAGAGCGTGTTTTAGCCCTCGAACTAGACTAGCAGTAGTTCTACCGTCCAAATAACCAGTTGCTAGGCCGTATTGAGAGTTAGTTTACTACAAGTATTTCTAAAGTCCATGTGTTATCTGGACTTAGATCCCGTTAATTATGTAGATCCCCACAACCTTTTCCAGCTCGTTTCAGAATCGAGCTCAACGTTTAATTAAAAAACATTGAACCTCTCAAATAATTCATAGCTATCAACCACAATTGTATATAAAATAGAAAAATATTAGCAATTTTTATTTAATTAAGAAAACAAAAATTGAAGTAATTAGTTTCAATTAACGTGGGTTTATTTTTATGTTCTATCTGTAAAATTATGAATAGACCAATAAAAGATGTGTTTAGTGGATTATGTCTTTTTTTTTTTTTGCTTTTTTTTTAATGCTGTGGTATATGGTTGAAATCGCATGATTATCCAGTTAATTCGCTTGTACCTGTGATCTAGTTTTTTCTATCCCAGCCTTTTACTTCCTGAGTGGTCATTTCTCTCAATTGTATTCCGCCCTGAAATGGTGAAACTGCTGAGTCGACTCTCGCCTAGGTCCGTACTGATCAAATTCAGCAGAATTGCTATGGCCAATGTCGAGGACAAGACTGTGTACAAGAGGCTAATCATCTTCAGAACGACTTGTAACCGCTCTAGACGTGCGTGCCCTTCGTCTGGTGTAAATATTGTATCAAAATATTCATTATTTTATCAACAGATTATTAATTTTAATATTTATTTTTTGCTACTCTGTAAACTTTCAGCATTGCCTATTTGGTATTTTATAAATGTTGAGTTTTTCTTGACTCAAATAAATTGCCGTGTCATCCTGATTCTTCAGATCTCCCAACTCCAATGTTCTGATATTGTCGAATCAGAGGAAAATACAAAAAAACTTCCAATATCCTCGCCTGCCCAAACTATGATAACTGGAAGACTTGAATGCCACATCTGTGAATCGTTAAGAATTATTGAAGAAGCAAAATTACGAAATATATATATAAGCAAAGGTTGCCTCTCCCGTCAAAATAAACGTCAAAACTAGATGCCATCTATTGACCGTCATCGCAAACTAGCAACCTCGGATTGGTGACAAAGCCACAGCACCAGCTTTGACAAATTAAAAGGCGCCCACCTGTAGCCATGGTTTCGGGCTATTGGCCCTCTTCAGCCCAAGGCAGACTTTATTCTATAAGATGGTGTTGTGGCTTTGTCACCAACCCGAGGTTGCTAGTTTGCGGCGACGGTCAATAGATGACGTCTAGTTTTGACGTCTATTTTGACGGGAGAGGCGACGGTTGATTTATAGATCAATTTCACCCCTGTAAAAAAAATCCATCTATATATTTATAAATACCAAAAAGTTCTTCGTGAATGCATAACGTGGACGTACCGTGAACTTTCTTACTTGATTTCAGACACGACTCTACGCGAAGCCAATTCATATTTAGACCCTAGACATCCTCCCCATGTCCCCATTGTTAGCTAGAAGATCTAGACTACGGTTGAGACTTTGTGCTCTAGTATTTAATAATGTAGTCCATATAACTGTCAAATATTTTTTATTGAACGATGAAACATCGCTAGAAGAAAAAGGCTCATTAAAATAAAAATAAAAAACTGGAAAGAAATTCGAAAATAATCTAGTATTATATGTTAAATTGTTATTTCTCATATTATTTTTGGAATGTTTGATATAGCCCCGAATTTAATAAATCTTCTCTTTCTCTCAAACATTTCATCAATCAAGGAATATTGTCTTCAGCCAATGATCCTGCTTGAAACATTTTCCAAGATTATGAGGATTATATTGTGATCCTATTCTCTCTAAAGGATCATAACTCTTAGCTCACTATTTCATACACATGAACAATGTATAGAAGCGTATGTAACATGGATTTTTTACAAAAAAACATTATTTTAAAAAGAAACAATTATACCTATTACGAAAAGCTTATGATATAGACACTTGAAACTACCTAAAATATTACGCAAAATATTAATTGCAATTGATTTAAAGCTTCAAATTTTACATCGAGTCTTCATTTTTTTCTGAACAAGAATCCATCATCGCCACAATCAACATCATTATTATGATCTATTAGAATGACTAAGGGAGATTCTACAGAGAATATAATACAAATGAAAACACCAAAACGCGATTTTTCTTTTCACAAATAAATCAAACCTCCACTGTCCCCACTGCGATGAAAAAATACTGGGAGGGTTCACCACTGATGAGCCGGGCCCTCCCAGTATTTTTTCATCGCAGTGGGGACAGTGGAGGTTTGATTTATTTGTGATACATTCGCGTTTTGATTTTTTCATTTGTATTAGATAATATATTCAAATTAGAACAGTTTGTGCCAGTCGTACATGTAACTAGAAGCTATCTAACCAGAAATATTCAATTTATTTGAAA
The DNA here is from genome assembly GCA_030710605.1 of Cordylochernes scorpioides. Classification (NCBI taxonomy): domain Eukaryota; kingdom Metazoa; phylum Arthropoda; class Arachnida; order Pseudoscorpiones; family Chernetidae; genus Cordylochernes; species Cordylochernes scorpioides. The sequence goes on from CP092866.1 coordinate 62,709,046, forward strand.
TTTCCACTTTATTATTCCATTTACCATTAGAACAAAAGAAAACCCTCATTCAACGACCATCTTCTTGATGAGATGGCTAAAAAGCGACCGCGCTTTCAATCCATCAGTATCTGTTATATGTGAAACCCACCCCTCTTTAAAACAAACCACTACGATATTCTATTAGATAGGAAAAAGTCATATATTGGCAAATAAATATTTTATTCAATCGAATATATAACTTTTTACTATATAATGATTTAAGTATGGAATGCTCTATTTTCAGAACGATATTCTATATAGATGGAAAATTTGCCGGGAGGAAATTAATCCATAGAAGCAATGGGCGTTTCTCCCGTCAGGTTCTGACGTTTATTTTGACGGGAGAAGCGCCCATTACTTCTATGGATATTCTATATGTGTACAAAATCACAATAACAGTGTACAATTATGTGAAAAAAATTGTACAAATGTGAAATATTGTAATGGGATAAGTTGAATAAATTAAGAAAAAGGCATCTCCTTATTCAGTTGTTCGATAAGAAAATGTATTTTTCTTAGTTAGAGGTGATACTTCTAGATGCTCCTGTTGAAGGGTATGTTAAACCGAAAGCTAGAGAAATAGAAATGGTGCAAGAAACTTAACTCTGGTTTGCTTATTGATATTACTAAATTTCAGTGAATGTTTCCTCAACGAATATTGATTTTAAAAACAACACTTGAAGTTTCACCGCATGAGTTTCTTTTCAATGAAAAATCACAATTTATTTCAAGGTGAAATATCATTACTCTTCATAATTCACCCTTTCATACCTCATCCAAAAAGGTTAGAAATAGTCAATATTTCACCTTGAAATAAATTGTGATTTTTCATTGAAAAGAAACTCATGCGGTGAAAATTCAAGTGTTGTTTTACAATCACAAGCCGCAGTGTATTATATTGAATATTGATTTAACAATAAATATATTTATTATATTTTTACTCCTATTTTTAGTAGAGTAATAATGATGATAAAAATTCATTATTATATTCTTATTATCATAATCATTCTTTGACTCCAAAATGGGCAAATTATCGTTCTAATATGCGCAGGCTTTGAGCAGACTATATGTTAAACTCTGTGTTAAATTAATCATAAGGCAATACACCGCGCCATCTATACACAAGAAATGAAACTATTAAATGTTTCTTTTACACATAAAACAAACTAATCCCAATATTTTATCATCGTAGTAAGGGATAGTGAAAGTGGAGTAATGGCAATTTATCTTCTGTTGGGGAATTTGTGATTTATAGATGGTTTAGTAATGGGATTTATGAGAATGTTTCCTATTGTTCTAGGGCTGCGCAGATAGTAAATATAAATGGTAAAATTTATTTTTATATAAAAAAGCATAGGGATCCTCTCCCGTCAAATTAAACGTCAAAACTAGACGCCATCTATTGACCGTCGCCGCAAACTAGCGGCCTCGGGTCAGTGACAAAGCTACAACACCAGCTTTGGAAAACTGAAAAGCGTCCACCTAGAGACCATGATTTCGGGATAATGGCCCTCGTCAGTCTAGGGAGGACTTTATTAGCCCGAAACCATGGTCTCTAGGTGGACGCTTTTCAGTTTTCCAAAGCTGGTGTTGTGGCTTTGTCACCGACCCGAGGCCGCTAGTTTGCAGCGACGGTCAATAGATAACGTCTAGTTTTGACGTCTAATTTGACGGGAGAGGAGCCCTATACTTTTTTAGATTAATTTCCTCCCGGCAAATTTTTCCTCTATATTTTTATATGTTGTGATGCATTAGCGCGCCATCTGTTATGAAAATTCGAAACTAAATGGCTCATCAGTGGTGAGCTAGGCCCTCCCATAAATTTTTCCATTGCAGTAAGGTCAGTAGAAATTGTTTAATTTCAAAAAGAATCATACGCGACTATAATAGTTTCGATTTTTTATATGTCTTGAATAAAAATAAGAGTATAGGTGGCAGATACCATCATATATATATTGGGAAAACTGATAAAATAATTATGTGAAAAACTATTTTTTGAAAATCAGTTTTCTCATTAATTTACATTTGGCATCAAGTTAAAAATACATTAGTGAAAATTATAGTCTCTACATACCTCATTTTTTAGCTTTATTATGATATAACTTTAATAAGGCTTTGTAGTGCCTGTGTAGACATGTCCGCAAACAGGCCAATATTCTAGCATTATTATTATAAGAATCCATTATTAACAATCGTAAAGAGATAGAGGTTACCTGCCGGAATTCATAGTTATTCAAATTAAAGATACTTCAGCCAGTAAATCTTTTTATTATCTCGACGTTTCGACAAAAAAAAATCTTTTGTCCTCGTCAGGAGCGAACAAAAATTAAAACATTTGGCAAAACGTTAGAATAATATTTAACTCTTTGCCAAATTATGAAAAAGGCATCTCCTTATCGTGCAACTGAAAGTTGCTGATGGCTTGCGCCATTTATCGGAATAAATATCACTATACTTGTTGATTTCTAATTATTCCAGAATTGGCCAAATACCCATTCTTGATTAATCAAGAAAAGCTAACCACGATGGCGCAAGCCATCAGCAACTTTCAGTTGAACGATAAGGAGATGCCTTTTTCATAATTTATGCACCTTATCCTAGTAAAATATCACATTTGTACTATTTTTTCACATTCTCTTTGCCAAATGTTTTAATTTTTGTTCGCTCCTGACGAGGATAAAATATTTTTGTCGAAACGTCGAGACAATAAAAAAGATTTACTGGCCGAAGTATCTTTAATTTTAAGAATTATTAACAATCATATAATGCGCGCAGTAGTATTAGCATCAGGCTTTATGAGACCTCAAAATAAGAAAGTCAGTCTGATATTTTACCATTTTTAAATTATAGGGTCGAATTCCTCATCCAGATCTTTCATGATACTTTCACAAAAAGTGTAAATTAGATATTGGTTCAATTTGAATTGGCTTTTAATGGCCTATATATTTTTAGCTGCAACTTCATCTATACACCTACTCTTGTTAAATTTATGATTTTTTATTAGAAATTTGAATGAAGAAGAGTGAAGGTTCCCTTTAAACCCCCTTTCCTTATCTGCATATGCTGCTCGAATGAATATTCCGCAGAAAGAACCTTGTTGGTGCCCATTAAAAATGTTTCATCAATTATATTATCATCATCTTCTGACTAAAAATATGTAAAATGTTTAGTACTGGGTTAATTTTAAATTTTCCTGGTTGAAAATACGGCAAAAAACCTTTTCCAAGACTTAACTATTTACAGTAGAACCTCCCTTTAACGGACACCCCGCTAGCGGACACCTCTCTCTACAAAGGACAGTTTTCATTTTGAAAATTACCGATTTTACAATTTAGCAACTCTCCGGTAAGAAGACACCTCTCCCTAAAGGACACTTTGGCTCTGCAATTCGGTGTCCTTTACAGGGAGGTTCTATTGTATCCTGTTAAAATTTCAACAAGATTGGTTAAATATTGAAGAAACGTATAAGGAACAAATAAAAATACATTGACTTATATAAATATACTAGCCGAATGACCCGGGCAACGCCCGGGTTTTACCCGACTAAATGTTTTTATTCAAATACTATTCGTTACAATTATAAATTAGCACCGTGGATGTCACTTTTGTGAAACGTCCCGCTCCAAATTTTGTGTGTTTTTAAAATCTAAAAATAAATATGTAAATTTTCACAACGATATTTGAAAATTATATTATTTTGATTTTCAAATACTATTCGTTACAATTATAAATTGGCGCCGTGGATGTCACTCTTGTGAAACGTCCCGCTCCAAACTTTGTGTCTGAGAAGCGATATTTTTATAGAAAGATGATCTGGCTTTTGTTTTCTGCTCGAATGGATGTTTTTCTGTTAGAATTTTGTTCCTGCGTACAAAATAATGAACTGGTTTCACCCGTGGTCTCTGCTTTTTGGAATTTTTCCCGATATAATTTTGTATCTGATAATCAAACATGATACAGCAATAGCGTCATCATCATTTTCTGACTAAAAATATATAGTTTTAATAATTGATTCATATATTTTTTAAAATAGCATATCGTCTTCCCCGTATTTTTTTACCCATGTATGTAAATTTTGGTTTGAATTAGTGAACTACTGCGAATTTGTATACCGGACATACAAACAAACATACAAACATTCATTAATATTGTGGCGAAGAAATATTTTATTATTTAATTTAATATTATTCAATGAAAATATATTCAACAGATTATAAAAATATATATTAATCTGTATTTGTGAAATCATCTTTAAAATATTTCTTTGCTTGCTTGCTTGCTTAAGATTCTCTAGCTGAAGATAGTTTTGGGGCTGACCTGTTAATAATTGTCGACTCGTCGCTGTGACGTCATCAATAAATACTTTTACATCTTAGGATATTTCAAGGCTTGATTTCTACGCTACAACTGGTGGAGAGACTGGACCGATACCCATTAAGAAATAAAAGAAAAATTGATTCTGTTGAACCAGAAGAAACTTCTATGAATGTAAAGAAGGAAGGTACTCAGGTAAGCAACTACGTTGTTCAAAATTTGCCAAGGAACCCTTCCATTTTCTCCGGGGAGGATGGTGAAGATCTCCAAAAATGGTTAAAGGGGTATGCACGTGTGGCAAGGTACAACCATTGGGACGAAACCCTTTGTCTTACTAAAGTTTATTTTTATCTGTCTGGAACTGCTCTCAAATGGTTTGAGAACAACGAAGAAAGCATCCAGACTTGGAAGGAATTCACATCTCAATTAGAGAATGTGTTCGAAAAAAAAGAAAATTCAAAATTGCAAGCGGAGAAGAAACTTAAAACACGGGCACAATTAAAAGGTGAAAGTACCGAATTTTACATCCAGGATGTCCTGTGCTTGTGCGAAGAGGTTGATCCTCAAATGAGCGTAGAAGATAAAATCTCCCACCTCATGAAGGGGATAGCTGAGGAGCTTTATCAAGCACTCCTACCGAGGGATGTACAGAGCACCGAGCAATTCATTACAGAATGTCGCCGTGTCGAAGCGCTCCGTTGTAGGCGAGTTACCCCAACCAGGTACGAGCGCCTACCAAATGTAGCCTCTCTCTGTGACCAGGATGACGGAGAAGATCTGTCATCGCTGATCCGAAAAATTGTCCGCGAAGAGATACAGCAAGCATTGGACTCTCCTCAAGAGGAACCTAAAATCGCTGCCAATGAAGATTTAGTAAGGGAAGAGATCGTAAAGACCTTGGCGCCTATATCAAAACCTACAATAAGTCCCCCTCAAGCACCCAGGCCGGTATCAAATCCTAAATTTGAGGCTCAACCTAGAAATCCCCATCCTACATCTCAATATCAGAAACAAGGAAGAAGACGCGACACCAATGAATGGCGGACAACTGAGGGAAGGCCAATCTGTTTCTACTGCGGACGCCCAGGTCACGTAGTCCGCTATTGCCGTGACAGGAAGAGACACAATGAGGAAAGGAGAAAAGAATATTTCCAAAGAAAGCAAGACGCAATGGTATTCTACAACTTTCGAGCTGAATCTCAGGACCCCAATGACGAATCATCGAGGAAATATTTCACTCTCTATCGAAGCCCTACCTCATATCCCGGTCGAAACAGACAACATTTCTCACCTGCTAGAAGATCTAGCTGGACGCCCCGCCATTAAAACTAGATGATAGACCATATGGGAGGTAAGGCCGCAAATTTATAAAATCCTCCCTTGCCGACCACAGTGGAAATAAAAAACTGCATTGACGTAAACATAGACCTACCAAGCCCTCATGAAGAAGATATCTCAACTGAAAGAACACATCCACCGCAGTCACCTGAAAATATTCCTGGCCATAGTACTAGTTCTTAAGACTGACGACGTAAGTCTCCTGCTGAGCATCGGGTCGATGCTCTCTATAGGAGGAGGCTATGTGGCGAAGAAATATTTTATTATTTAATTTAATATTATTCAATGAAAATATATTCAACAGATTATAAAAATATATATTAATCTGTATTTGTGAAATCATCTTTAAAATATTTCTTTGCTTGCTTGCTTGCTTAAGATTCTCTAGCTGAAGATAGTTTTGGGGCTGACCTGTTAATAATTGTCGACTCGTCGCTGTGACGTCATCAATAAATACTTTTACATCTTAGGATATTTCAAGGCTTGATTTCTACGCTACAATATATATAGTCACGACCGTCTGTCGTGGCCTCTGTCACGGATAATATACAGTTATCATCGTCATGCGTTCTTAATTCTGTCACCGTTTGCTTTTGGTTCAGTGGTAGAATGCTCGCCTGCCACGCGGGCGCCCCGGGTTCGATTCCCGGCAGATGCATTTTTTTTTTTTACAATTTTTAAAACTCATTTATATATTATACAAGAATGACATCCACGGCGCCAATTTATAATTGTAACGAATAGTATTTGAATAAAAGCATTTAATCGGGTAAACCCCGGGCGTTGTAGATTATAAACACAAGGTAATAAGACCACATCCATGATAAGGTACAGTTTGGATTATAGATTATAAACACAAGGTAATAAGACCACATCCATGATAAGGTACAATTTGGATTATAGATTATAAACACAAGGTAATAAGACAACATCCATGATAAGGTTCAGTTTGGATTATAGATTATAAACACAAGGTAATAAGACCACATCCATGATAAGGCACAATTTGAATTATAGATTATAAACACAAGGTAACAAAACCACATCCATGATAAGGTACAATTTGGATTATAGATTATAAACACAAGGTAACAAGACCACATCCATGATAAGGTGCAATTTGGATTATAGATTATAAACACAAGGTAACAAGACCACATCCATGATAAGTTACAGTTTGGATTATAGATTATAAACACAAGGTAACAAGACCACATCCATGATAAGTTACAGTTTGGATTATAGATTATAAACACAAGGTAACAAGACCACATCCATGATAAGGTGCAATTTGGATTATAGATTATAAACACAAGGTAACAAGACCACATCCATGATAAGTTACAGTTTGGATTATAGATTATAAACACAAGGTAACAAGACCACATCCATGATAAGTTACAGTTTGGATTATAGATTATAAACACAAGGTAACAAGACCACATCCATGATAAGGTACAGTTTGGATTATAGATTATAAACACAAGGTAACAAGACCACATCCATGATAAGGTACAATTTGGATTATAGATTATAAACACAAGGTAACAAGACCACATCCATGATAAGGTGCAATTTGGATTATAGATTATAAACACAAGGTAACAAGACCACATCCATGATAAGTTACAGTTTGGATTATTACTATATATAGTCACGACCGTCTTTCCTCATCGGCCGCCTCTGTCACGGATAATATACAGTTATCATCGTCATGCGTTCTTAATTCTGTCACCGTTTGCTTTTGGTTCAGTGGTAGAATGCTCACCTGCCACGCGGGCGCCCCGGGTTCGATTCCCGGCCGATGCATTTTTTTTTTTTACAATTTTTTAAACTCATTTATATATTATACAAGAATGACATCCACGGCGCCAATTTATAATTGTAACGAATAGTATTTGAATAAAAGCATTTAATCGGGTAAACCCCGGGCGTTGCCCGAGTCATTCGGCTAGTTTATATATATATAGAAGAAGAAGAAGATATATACTTAGTCTATAGCCATAAATATTGTTGCAAAACCAAATCAGTGATAAAAATTTTAATTTGACCGCCTGAAGTATTCAAAATACAGTAGTTGTTATTTGAATATCTCGTGCACACGTGTTTAGAAAAAAAAAATCGGAATATATTTGTTTTTTGATAATGGATTGGGGTGTTAAAGAAAACCGTATAGCTGTCATAGCCTTACACAAGGTAGGCCAAAGTCCTTCATCCATTTTAAGCTTTTACAAAATTTCAATATTACGCGTCAATTTTTTTATTGAACTATTGAAAGGTTCAACAAGGCTGGCACCATTAATGACCTTGAAAGATCTGGTCGAACGCGCGTGCAAACGAACGCAAGCAGCTATAAAAGCCATTCGCGAAAGAATTCGTCGAAATCCACGCCACAAACAAAAGATCTTAGCAAAGCAGATGAATTTAGCTCCAAGAACCGTTTCCAGGATAATCAAGCTTTCAAACGACGCACAGATCATTTGATAACCCCTGCTCTTAGAGATATTAGAAGGGTTAGATCAAAAATGTTGTTGGCGCGGCAAGATGGTCAGTGGCATGAGAGAATCTTTTTCACAGACGAGAAAATTTTCACTGTCGAAAAAAATATTAATCGTCAGAATGATAGGATATATGCTCGTAGCTCTCTAGAAGCTTCTTTGAAAGTCAGAAGACTTGAAAAAGTCACCAGCCTTCTTCTGTCGTGGTTTGGTGGGAAGTTAACTACCAAGGTGTAACAGATCTCCACTTCTGTGCCAAAGGGGTAAAAAATACAGCTAAAAACTATCAAGAAGATATTTTGGAACAAATACTAAAGCCTCTAAATACAAAAATGTTTAATGGAGAACATTGGATATTTCAACAAGATTCAGCTCCTGCTCACAAAGCTAAGTCAACTCAACAATGGTTGGAGACAAATGTTCCGGAGTTCATAAAGGCCAATGAATGGCCCTCTGGAAGCCCTGATTTAAACCCCTTGATTACAGTTTGTGGGCATATTTAGAAGAGAAGGTGTGCTCTAAAAGATATCATAATTTGGATCAATTGAAATCAGCATTGGTGAGAGCAATGAAAGAAATACCCTTCGAAAAGATACGTGCCGCCCTAGATCAGTGGCCCGAACGTTTGAGATCTTGTCTCAAAAATAAGGGAGGACATTTTGAATGATTGTAAATATATTTAAAATCTATGTCCTATTGGCTAATAAAATATGTATTTATATTCCATTAGTTTTTGTTCTTAATCATTTAATTTATAAAATTGTTTGTAACAGAATTTATGGCTAGACTGTTTATAAAGAGAGAGAGAGAGAGAGATTTATTAGATAAATTTATTCTGTGTTTTTTTTATTATTTAGTATATATTGATTCAGTGACCCGGGTAGTTGGCGTTCTACGCTCCAGGAATCTGGGTTATAAATATCTCTCTTAATTCTGTGACGCTTTGTAAATTTAGAAATCATTTGGCTTTGATAAAATTGAAATTTATAAAATTTAGGACTAAAAAATTAAATGGATAATTACGGAGTTGAATAGTTTTGAAAAAAAGGTTTTATTAAAATTCACACTAAAAATATAGAAAATGGATATTTCAGCTACCACCATTTAAGAATTAGATGTTCCTAGGTATGTACCCAGAGAAGCATCTCTCCCTTTAATTATGTATCAGAACGATATATTATGTTCATGACCCTAATTAAAAAACTTTGATAGTAGTAATGAAGTCAAATAACACCAGTTTTGGAAAATTCAGACAAAAGCCAACCTGTATACCATGGTTTCTGGCTATGGCTCTTATCAGTTGAGGAGCGGCTTCGATTTCATATCATCCTTAGAGGTTTGGCTTTTGTCTGGATTTTCCAAAACTGGTGTTGTAGCTCATTCTTCATCGCCACTAGTAAATATATTTACTGAGATGATTCACCGTTAGCTTTGGAAAACTCATACGGCCGAACTGGAGACCATGGTTTCGTGCTAATGGCCCTCGTCAGTCAAGGGATGGACTTCATTATGCGAGATCTGCGAAGGATTTCATGAAATCTTCACAATCTGCCGAAGAGCTATTTAGCTGGCAAATAGTAGGCCAATTCTACGGCCGAAATATAGATGGAGTTTTGCCAGAAGGTTATTTTTGTGTGAGAGATTTATACAAATAATGGTCACCTCTCCCCCGGTCAAATCGACGCTAAAACACTTTTTTTATATATAGGATAGTTGTCTCTTCATTATATAGATCAAAATATTTCGGCAAAAAGTTTCGCGTTCCAAAAATATTTTTCTCGAAATACGTTTTTTATCTTGATTTTCGTGCTACTCGGAGATGAAAATTGAGGTGCAATTTAGATGCAATTATATTAATTAGTTCCCACAATTGTTATTGTACATTTACAATATTGTTAAATTACACAGTACAAATATTACAACCATTTTTTTTATCAAAGAAGATTTTCACAATTTGGTGAAAAATCTCATATATGACACAAGCAAAATATTGAAAAACAATAGGTGAATGCCCAGGTCATTTTCATATTTCATAGTTCATCTAAAATACCCATTCCAAGAGTCTAGCATCAGTATCACTATAAAAGGAAGATCAAAAATGCAATATGACAGCGGTATGGTAGATTAAACTAGCGAAACCGCTGGGAGGGTTCACCACTGATGAGCCAGGCCCTCCCATTAAATTTTCCATTTCAGTAAGGACAGTAGAATTTGTTTATTTTTGAAAAAAATCATACGCGTTTATAATATTTTCGAATATTTTTTATATACGCAATTTTAATGATGAGATAACTTTTTTACAATGAATCACACCCTGTGAGTTGCTTAATTACAAACAATAGATCATGGGGATAATATAAAATGGATGTGGATATAAAGAAGCTTATCATTTGAGTTAAAAATTACTTTCTGTTGCCCTTTACAATCAAAACTATTTTGATAATTCTAGCCGAAAAGAGCAGTGGGTCGCCGAAATGTCACAATATAATATTTTTAAAGGTTTAAGTAAATAATTTTCAACTCAATTTTCAATCCAACCTACAAAATGTATTTAATGAATGAAGACCTTAAGACGCGAATGTTTCTTTTCACAAATAAATCAAAATTCTACTGTTCTTACTGCGATGAAAAAATATTGGGAGGGCTTGGCTCATCAGTGGTGAACCCTTCCAGTGGTTTTGCCACTTTAACCTACCAGATTGGCGAAACCGTTGGGATCAGTGGTGAACTTTCCCAGCGGTTTCGCCAATCTGGTAGATTAAATTTGCGAAACCGCTGGAAGGGTTCACCAATGATGAGCCAAGCCCTCCCAATACTTTTTCATCTCAGTAAGGACAGTAGAAGTTTGATTTATTTGTGAAAAGAAACATTCGCATCTCAATGTCTTCATTTGTTATATAGATGGCGAGTTATTGGTTTGTATTACAGAATGTGTGTTTGGTGATTTCTATAAGTCTATAGGCTGCAAGAGTGAACTCACCATGTTCCTGGTTCAGTTGTTCTTCGTCAATGTTGAATGTGGGAGATGTCATCGGGGTATCGTCCAAGAATGTCGAGAACATGTCAAATAAAGAGATTCAGAAATATTACGTCATCCTATTTAGAATCTAATGTTTGTTCTCAATCTGTTTCTGTACAGATTGAAGGTTTTATTTGTCGTTTGTATATCTAGACTGGGCGTGCTTGTTATAATTCATTGTTATGATTTTGCTTTTTTATACCATGTCATCTTAAATATTTGATTTGTTCTGTGATAAATCTAAAATTTGATTGATATAATATAATGTTTTTTTTTATCAGAGAGTTAATAAATATTTTCATCGTAATATTATTAACTAGAGATATATTGATAACCCAGGGAGTTCAGAACACCAACTACCCGGGAAGTCCAGCTCACCAGTATGGACTAGTGCTAAGCGCTTTTACTCGCGTCCTGTTTTGATTGCTGAGTTGAACCAGTTGACCAGGAAGTTCCATGTTGAGGTTGAGTCTGACCATAGATGTAGGATATTATACTAAATGTGCGTAACCCAGCGCGTACAGAAGTCGCCAACTATCCGGGCGTAATATTATCAAATACGTCCTATTATTCATAAATCCAAATATAATGGATTGAGTTATATTCCCCTCAACATTATCCAATATATAAGGATAGATAGAGCTTTGCCCCCCCTGCTCAAGGATGACTCGCAAATTCGTGTAGTATTCCCTTTCTAGAGATAAACTGGGTTTCAGGAGCGCCGAACGTCAACTACACACCCCCGGGAACTTGAAAAAAAAAAAGAAGACGAAGAAGAAAATTCAAATAATACGTGAACATTCGGATAATTTGAATTTTTGCAAAAAAAATATATATATGAAAGATATATATAACATAGAGGTTCGGGAAGATTAATTCATGTGCCTAGAGAGACATCTCTCCCTATAATTATGTATCAGAACGATGTATTATGTCCATGACCCTAGTACCCACCTTTACTGGTGTTGATGAAGAATGAGCCACAACACCAGTTTTGCCAAATTCAGACAAAGAGCCAACCTGGTTTTGGCCCTTATCAGTACAGGGGCGGTTTCGATTTCATAATGAGAGTCAAAACCATGGTATACAGGTTGAGGTTATAAAACAGTGCATCGTTCTGTTAAAAGGGAGAGGTGCCACTTTAGATACATGAATATCATCCTCCCGCAACTCGATGTTGCAAATATTGGGTGGTTTCTTAATGCCTATGGATTTCCCTTCTTCCTCTTTATATTTGACTAGCCGAATGACCCGGGCAACGCCCGGATTTTACCCGATAAAATTTATTTATTCAAATACTATTCGTTACAATTATAAATTGGCGCCGTAGATGTCACTCTTATGAAACGTCCCGCTCTAAACTTTGTGTCTGAGAAGCGATATTTTTATAGAGAGATGATCTGGCTTTGTGTCTTCTGCTCGAATGGATGTTTTTCTGTTAGAATTTTGTTCCTGCATACTAAAAATGAATTGGCTTCATCCGTTGTCTCTGCTTTTTGGAATTTTTCCCGATATAATTTTGTATCTGATCTACTTATATAATTGCCTTATTCTGTCTGTGTGAAGTTCACTGTGTGAAGTTCACGGATAGATTTTGGTCAGAATGGATAAAATAAAAAAAAGTGTCAAGGGATGGGAATCGAACCCACGACCTTCCGCTTACCGGGCAGATGCCATGACCACTAGGCTACCCAGGACATATTTTTCCGTTCATAAAGTTAATATAAAGTTAATTTATTACTATGCAGTTTTCTATTTAGTCAATATACCTAAGTTCATGTTGCAAATGTAATTATCTCTATCGATTTAGTAGGTGAAATGCAAAAAAAAAATCGACATGATGAAATCTTTATGAAAATTCACATTTTTATTTTTATATTTTCAAGACACACACAGTTTGGGGCGGGACGTTTCACAAGAGAGACATCCACGGCGCCAATTTATAATTGTAACGAATAGTATTTTAATTAAAACATTTTAAAAACACACAGTTTGGAACGGGACGTTTCACAAGAGTGACATCCATGGCGCCAATTTATAATTGTAACGAATAGTATTTGAATTAAAACGTTTTTAAAATATATACGCACTCGGGTAAAACCCGGGCGTTGCCCGGGCCATTCGTCTAGTAATCAATATACAGCAATATTGTCATCAGTATTTTCTGAATAAAAAAAAAACTATTTTTACCCAGAACTTGTTAATTTCAATTTTTCTTGGCTAAAAATCCGATAAATATTTCTTCCAGATTTTTCTATGTCCTGTTAAAACACGTTTTGCATGTACATTAGGTCAGCTGATATTACCTCCCATCTTTACCGCTAGAGGCGCTGCTTGCGAGCGAAAGGGCGAATTTGCAACGCAATTTGCAAATAACTCGAAGAATATTCGGGATAGAGACCTGAAAATTTCACTATAAGTTTTTCCAGATTCTACTCTATATACTGTTAAAATTTCAGTCAGATTAGTTACGTATTGTGGACGTGTATAGCCGACATAGGAACAAACACACATACATACATACACTGACTTATATATATAGGGATTGGCAGAGTTCCGCACCGTCCTCTCCTCAGCGTCCTCTCCTACTGGATTTCTTCCCCTGCCAAGACTCATGCCTCTCCCTGCTCCCAGACGCTGTTCCCTGCCAACTCTACGTTTCCTCCACCCCTGGCAAGACTCCTGCCTCTCACTGCACCCAGGCCCTGCCAACTCTACGTTTCCTCCACCCCTGGCAAGACTCCTGCCTCTCACTGCACCCAGGCCCTGCCAACTCTACGTTTCCTCCACCCCTGGCAAGTCTCCTGCCTCTCACTGCACCCAGGCCCTGCCAACTCTACGTTTCCTCCACTCCTGGCAAGACTCCTGCCTCTCACTGCATCCAGGCCCTGCCAACTCTACGTTTCCTCCACCCCTGGCAAGTCTCCTGCCTCTCACTGCACCCAGGCCCTGCCAACTCTACGTTTCCTCCACCCCTGGCAAGACTCCTGCTTCTCACTGCACCCAGGCCCTGCCAACTCTACGTTTCCTCCACCCCTGGCAAGTCTCCTGCCTCTCACTGCACCCAGGCCCTGCCAACTCTACGTTTCCTCCACCCCTGGCAAGACTCCTGCTTCTCACTGCACCCAGGCCCTGCCAACTCTACGTTTCCTCCACCCCTGGCAAGACTCCTGCCTCTCACTGCACCCAGGCCCTGCCAACTCTACGTTTCCTCCACCCCTGGCAAGACTCCTGCTTCTCACTGCACCCAGGCCCTGCCAACTCAACGTTTCCTCCACCCCTGGCAAGACTCCTGCCTCTCACTGCACCCAGGCCCTGCCAACTCTACGTTTCCTCCACCCCTGCCAGACATCTTTGCTGCCAGATCTTAAGATCCCTTGCCACTGGAAGTCGCGTTCTGCCATGGGGGTTAGAAGACCATGCTCTAAATGGCCAATTAACTCGGAATAGAAAGAAGAAGAGTTCCGCACCACCTAAGAGGTAGCCACTTAGACACTACCGTGTTCGTTTATTGCAGCGGTTCGATCTCTAAACCTTTCCTCCAAAAATGTTTACAATTTCCATCGACAGAGGGTGCTATGCTACTTTATAGTTTTACCGTATTTAAAATTTCAATTATTTGTTGGTAATCTCTTAGATGGAATATAATATCCCTATTCTCCATTTTTCTAATTTGGATGAGTCACTTCAAGATCCTACCCTTAATCATTGTTTCAGTGTCATCTGAACCGTAGAACATATAAAGTTGAATCATTTTGCCGAAATTTTAGTTTAATATTGTTGTTTTTTTATCTTGAGGCAAATGTTTCCTCAAAGAATTTATCGCAGATACCTTAGACGTGACTATGTTTACAGAATTGATGTTTTTCATCAAATTGAAATGTAGTATCAAACCTCTCTCTCTTTAGAGAAAACATGATCTGTGAAGATGAGGTCGAATAATGACCTAGTACAGGGGTCGGCTAACTTTTGAGTCGGAAGAGCGAAATATTACAATTTACAAACTTTCAAAGTTTTTAAAAGAGCCACAACATTTTTTTCTTGCCAACAATAAATAGAACTCGCATAAATAATACTTACGTATGGAACTATATAAAGAGCCGCATGTGTCTCGCGAGCCGCAGTTGACCGACCCCTAACCTAGTACATGTATTCGAAGCTGTGCGATAGGAAACCTATGCCACGGTCTGTTGATAGTTTGCTAATGCCTAGGTTTACTGTAATAAAAAAAAATAATCTCAAAGATAGAATTTGGTTAGTTTCGCCCTTAAACTTCTTCAGCCAAAAATCTGCAGTTGACTTGTGCTGGAAGCTAGGTTGATGATTTACAATACCTAATTCTGGTACGTGTAGGTTGACTTGAAGTACAGTAGTCTCCCATGAGATACCCCCATATAAAAACACGGTCTTTGCTGGAGGTGGTCTCTTATCAGAGACACTATGGTTCATTTGAAAGACTCCTCATGTCTTGGCATGATAGTATCTCTGATAAGAGACAACCTCCAGGAAAGACCATGTTTTTATAACGATCTTCGAAATGAACTAAATATCAATTTAAATACAAATAAAAAAAAAAAACATGAACATTTATAGATTAACTAGACGAATGACCCTTGCTCTGTCCGAGTGAATGTTTTTTCCCCAACGAAAATAATGTTTTATATAATAATAGTTAATTATATTAGTCTAGTATAGTAATGATGACAAAAATTCCTCAAATTTTTATTAAATTTTTCATTTTCGACCGCAAAATATGCAATTAGTGCGTTTTTTGGGGTCATTTGCATATACTGGATCAAAACATTGTTAATTAAATGTTAATTTTGATCAGTCAAAAATTGTAGGCTGGTATAAGGCATAAATTGTTGGTTAACAACTTTATTAAAACAAAATATAATTATTGACAACACACTGACTTTCCAGACATTCAGAATTATATAAAGATATATAGATCTCTAATTTGTAATCAATTTTATTTTTCTCAATTATCAGTGACACGTTCTGAATAATTTCGTCCACGCTAAAACTTTTTAAGTAATTAAATTATTGCAGAAAATGGGACGTACATATATTGATGTGTAAATCCTAATCAAAAGTTCTATCGAAACAAAATCCATAGCAATAAAACATGTGTAGTGTTCTGTTATCATCATTGCCATACTTGAATGTTCTTGTTCCTTTTTGTGGGAAGAATCCTCAATGGTAATGTTGTAGATGATATTAGATTGTAGAAGGGAGGGAGATATTTATTGTTTACAACAACAAGAGAGAATCCTGGTTCGAAACCCGCAATGAATCAGTTTTAACAATACAAGATTTGGCGAAACCGCTGGGAGGGTTCACCACTGATGAACAAAGCCCTCCTTGTATATTTTTCATCGCAATAAGGATAGTAGAAGTTTGTTTTATATTTGAAACGAAACATTCGTGTTTTGATACCTCCACTTCTTATATATAGCCGACGTCGCCTTATAATTAATAATATTGTAGCGTAGAAATCAAGTCTTTGTATATATCTGGAGATGAGAAAGTGTTTATTGATGACGTCACCACGACAAGTCGACAATTATTAACAAACCAATCCAACTATCTACAGCTAGAGAATATCGAGCTAGGCAACTAAATGATGATTTTACAAATGTAAAATTTAAAATCTTTTTCAAATATTTTCGTTGAATAATTAAATTAAATAAAATTATAAATTATTTCTTCGCCACAATATATTTCTTTGAAGGCCACTAATTCGGAGTTTTGGCAACTTGTAAGTGAACACGTGTCAATTTATAGTTCTACATGTGTAGAGACATGCGGCTTACTTACAGTAAACTCTGTAACAAACCCTTACCCAATATGATTATAGGAAAAGAAGATATTTAGAGATTTTTTTTTTTCAAATAAAATAACTTTCTATTGTCTTTATTGCGATGGAAAATATTGAAAGGGTCTGTTTTCATCAGTAGTGAAACCTTCTAGAAGTTTCCTCAGTTTAATCTACAAGCCGTCTTTAATATTATATTGAACTGTTTTGTTCATTTAGCCGAAACTTTAGAGGAATTTTCGGTAAATGTATTTAAGGAAATATGGAGAAGAGTAGAAATATAAATGATTATATTGACCTGTACCAAGTTAACTTAAGACAAGTAACGATGGGCTGACTAGATAGCTATTGGTTGAATGTCAAAATCTCTGATGTTCCATCTTAGGTAGACCGAGACATTTTGAGTGAGTTTTATTAGGAAGTTAAAATCGTGGCAATGTAGGGGCAGTACCTATCCATCCGTGTACTCCCACCAGTCTTTGTCGTAGCCCTCGTGTACGTGCTCGAGGAGGGCTTTCCGCCTCGTGTCGCAGTAGCGGTACTTGTCCTGCACCTTCTGCTTGATGTCCATCAGGTTCTCCTGCGTGATGTCCCGTTCCAGATACTCGGACAGCACCTCAGTAGCGTTCTCCAGGTCACCTTGGTTGTCCTCAAATATCGTCGACTGGTTGTTCTTCTTCAGGTAGTACGCGAAGACGTAAGTGTACATCAGCGTGAGTCGGCATTGACACAGCACGTCCACGGCCCTCCGCAGGAATTGGACTTCGATCCAGGACATGTTCTGCTGCTGCATCTCGTCCATCTTGATCTTCACCGAGGTGTACAGCTTATTCTCGAACTTCAGACTCTGCATGTGGTTCATATAGCGGTTACAGTAGAACAGATAGCGCTGCAGGACAGCTCGCGATTTCTCCTGGGCGTCTCTCGCGGCTCGAGCTGCCTCCTCGTCGTAGCGGTTGCAGTTATACCACGATGAGCCATGGGGTTCCCATGGTCCCAAACACACCCAGCAGAAGTCCGCTTTACAGCTTTGGTTCTTGCACACCATGTGATTGCATCCGCCATCCTTCTCGATAGTAATGTTGCACTTGGGACATTCCTTGGTATTGGCAGCTATCCAGTTCGACGTCTCGCTATCATCGTCACATTTTTTCTTCCATCTCTTGAGAAGCTCGCAGTTAACAGGATCGTGCCAGTTCTCACCGCAGGCGAAACAGAACTGACGTCCGCAGGTGCATCGAACAGGTTGCGAATCATTGTAGGTAGCTTTAATGACATTGGTACATTCTGGTTGAGGACACCAGCGCAGAAGCCGGTTGCATTCGACAAAGCTGTTGGTGATGAGATGCTGGTATTTACTCTTCACCTTAGGATCCGAGACAAGATTCATCACAGTCTGATCATCAACAAGAATGTCGCAATTGTGAGCAGCGCAAGGAATTGTTTGTCCCATTCCCTGGTCGATGATCTTGGTAGTGAGGTACTCGGTCCAACATTCCATGCAGAAGCGATGTCCACAAGCCAGCCCAGTCATCAGAGAGGTCTGGTATTCCAGGAAGCATATGCCGCAGGTTTCTTTGACTTTTATCGTGGTGCTGGTCCGTCTCTTGGCCTGCTTGAAAGGGTTTACAATATGGGCAGCCTTGAACAGCGCATCTTGATCTTCTCCATAAAATCGTTCGTAAAGACATTCCTTATCCCAGCGGAAATGATTCAGTAGGATGCGTGTAACGGTGGGAGGCATTTCAACGACATTATTGACTTCTTTAATGGTGTTTATCATTTCTTCCACCACCTGCTCTGTGGTCAGCACCTCGTAGGGAAACTCTTCGTCGACGTCGAATTTTGTCTTGGCGGTGCTCGCTTCGGATTCCAAGGCGAGGCTAAGTTCGTCGACCTCATCGTCGGAGCTGGCCACCATGTTGAGCTCCGCTAAGCTGTCCTCATCCATGTTGCCGATTTTGATCAGGCGCAGCTCTCCGCACGTCGGTCACCATGAGATTGAACGTTTCGGTCAGCCTGCCATTGTTGGAATGGTACCGAATCCCTCTCTGGTGTTGCTTAGAAACATTTTCTGATACCGCAAGTTGCATAATTCACTTTTTGATAATATCTTGTGGACTCGGTTCTGTGATAATTTAGCTTAATATCCTCTTTTAAATTGAAAATTAGCTTCGATTTGTCTTTTCCATGGCATCACTTGGGTCGATATCTGAAACATTTAGAAAATATGTTTATTTGATCTTATTGATTTTTTTTTATGTATAGCGCCCAATTGGAAATTTTGATTTTGAATGTATATTAAAGCCTTCATTATCTTTGTATGGTCTACGCAAATACTTGAAGAGAAAAAAATCCTTTCAAAAGTTTATTTATTTGATCGCTTAATTATTGCAAATTATATATACTGCTGTAAAACATTTTAGAATATTTTTATCAACGTCTTTTTTATCATTTACTAGCGGATGTGTACACGGCTTCGCCCAGGTTTTATCCAAGTGAAAGTTTGCCTAACTAATATTATTGATAATAATATTCCGGAACACACAGAATATTATGATAATAATGATAATAATATGCGTTTAAATATATATTTGAAACACATAATTTTTATGAAAACATTTATTAAATTTTAAATAAGATATTTTCTCTAAATAAATATTAATATTGAAATGCCAAGGTTTTTTTACAACGTCATTGTAATATTATATTACTAAATCCTCAGATTAAATATTAAATTTCTTATACTTGGAACACATTTTAGCATTTTTACAATTTATAAAAGTAATTTCACCAGTTACCGCTAGAGGCGCTGCTTGCGAGTGAAAGTAGAAAATTTGCAAATAAAATTGCAACGAATATTTATTTCAAATCAAATTCAAACCAGAAACCTTCCCAGTAGTATAGTAAATAACTTCTTAAAGTTTCACGGCGATTGGATAATCTTACCTTTTAAAAACATTCACGTGTAAACAAACTAACAAACTACGTGTAAAATTATTAACCAATCAAATTCATTTATCGTCGCGAACAGTGCGGCGCCAAGCGGTAAAAGGCTGGAACTAACGCTTTTTGGTTTTACATTTAAAAAAAAGCACATTAACCTTTTTAGTTTTTTGAATAGCCTATATGTTAAACGAAATCTTCAGCTACCCACATGCGAAATTTCATAATGATTGATTCTGTAGATTTTGCGCAACGCGATAACAAACATTGATTTTGGATTTCATTTTTTAAGATATAAGGATTCTATATACATTTATAGATATATATACATCTCTATATATAAAAATGAATGTTTGTCTGTCTGTATGTCCGGTATACAAATTCGCAATAGTTCACTAATTCAAACCAAAATTTCCATACATAGGTAAAAAAATACGGGGAAGACGATAGGCTATTTTAAAAAAATATAAATCAATTATTAAAACTATATATTTTTAGTCAGAAAATGATGATGACGATATTGCTGTATCATGTTTGATTATCAGATACAAAATTATATCGGGAAAAATTCCAAAAAGCAGAGACCACGGGTGAAACCAGTTCATTATTTTGTATGCAGGAACAAAATTCTAACACAAAAACATTCATTCGAGCAGAAAACAAAAGCCAGATCATCTTTCTATAAAAATATCGCTTCTCAGACACAAAGTTTGGAGCGGGACGTTTCACAAGAGTGACATCCACGGCGCCAATTTATAATTGTAACGAATAGTATTTGAATAGGGTACATTTAATAGGGTAAAACCCGGGCGTTGCCCGGGTCATTCGGCTATTATATTTATATATATTGTGTTGGAGCGGGTCGCTCCTTAAATAAATGCATATATTAGTTAATAACTAAATGGAATCCTCTCTTTCTTTTTCCCAGTAAGAGACGCCTACGGAAGCCAACAGTACATAGACAGATAGAGCACATAGGCTATAGTTATTAACTAATATATGCATATATCTAAGGCGCCAATTTATAATTGTAACAAATAGTATTTGAAACAAAACATTCAATCGGGTAAAACACGGACGTTGCCCGGGTCATTCGGCTAGTAAGGATATAAGGATAAGGAAAAGAGGAAAGGATATGTATATTAAATAACGGTGATAAGAGCTTTAAAACGCCGATATTTGAACAGAGAACAAGCTAATTACACACACAAGGTTTATTTTAAGAAAAAAAAATAATAATAATAACCATGTGCGCTGAAGTTATTTCACACGAGCACTTATTTTATGTACATTCTACACCCAAACACCATTTAAATCCACATTCTCTCTATATATATAAGATATTGGTTTTCTTTATATTGAAGATATTTTTATGAATTCATCGCAAGGACGTTACAGGCCGTTTCAAGCATTCTCTGTGTAAAGGAAAATAAATTATCAATGATCTGTTTTTTTTTTACAAATTTCTGGAAACCAATTAAGGATTTTTCAGATGACTGACAATGAGATAGAAAGAGTGCCTGGCTCTATAGAGCTAGCATAGGAATACAGTTTACATTTTAGAGAAAATGTAAAGTTCACAACCATTTTTTTGTAAAAATAAAGTAGTCAATATATGCGAGGCCAGAGCCTCAAATCCAGAATCTCTAAAATGAAGTGGAAAAGATAGAGATCCGAGCAGCTAGACCCCGCCCCCTCTCTCTCTCCTTCTCTCTTGGTATATCCCGGATTCCTGGAGCGTAGATGAACTTAATGGCATCTTTACGGGGGTCCTGTGAAAGAGAGGTGTCGTTGATGTTAGCTACTGCACTATAAATTGAATATCTATTCTGGATTTCTTCATTTCTATCCCCACAATCGTTTAGAATTTTGCTTGATAGTCAATTCACAATTGGATTGCAAGTTATATTGCACACAATACATATATAATATAACATATATCACATAGATATTTACGAAATATCTGTATATTAGGTTGGTCATATATCACGTAACAATTTAAATAAACGTTTAGTTTATTTTTGTTCCACTAGATGGCGCTCTGCCATCTAGAAATGCTCATGTTAGCCTGGTCAGGATATGCCTCTTTTATTTTTAAAATCTGTACATATCTCTATCTCTTCTAGATACATATTATTCTCTCTCACTCATAAAATTTGAAATATTCATTAGATGTCACATTAATTTACAAGAGAACAAATATATATGGTAATTTGAACCAAACCTCATATTGGTAAATATAACAAGATTGCCTTGTATAATTGAAACACCACTGTAAATAATTAAACGCATGACCGATATGAATCATTGCATCACAATATGTAATGTACTCTGTACAAACTGAGGGTAATAAAATAAAACTGTGTAATAGAATAAGAGTTGAGCTAAATAGCAGAGAGTGAGATACAGAAGTTCAACAAAATGTAAGAACGAGGCTTAAGGATGTCAGAAGTTTCTAGAAAATCGTTAAGATAGTACAATGACCTCTCTTACATGATCCACGCCCTTATTGCATCCGATGAAGGCCCAGTACTTCCTCGTCGGCAGGATATATAAACCCCCTCAAAGCTAGAAATGCATAGTTACTTTCCAGTCCGCAGAAGCCCTCGTCAGTTGTCTCCAAGGTCCATCCCCATCGAGCATGCCACCATAGATCATAAGAAACATTCTTAACTCTCCATATTTTTTCTGCTTAGCTCAATTCTTTCTGTTCACGGAACTTTCCTAGTACAACTGTGTCCGTTTTGTGTGTGGACAATCCCAAGTCTTCCATTCTGCCTGTACTCTGTGACTGTTAAACGTCTTCCAAGGTGCAACGAAAGTCTACAGGATTGATTTCTAGGTTACCACATATTTGTATTGGAACCACTAAATAATGTATACCAACTAGAAAATTAGCTCGTCGTACCCCGAAATGCCAACTAGTTTGAAGTCTTCACACATTTTTTTTTAATAAAAAAAATAATTTTATAGAAATCTAACAATAATATGGCTGAATCTCTATATGTCGGATGTCTGTGCGCACAAAACGACAATAAAAATGAACAGTGCATTCTCCACTAGATGGCGCTGGGAAGCTGGAGGACTGAATGAACAGGGAAAAAACATGAGCACGAAACAAATACATAGAAACCAGTCAAGGTAGAATGTATTAAAAGAGATATATAGGCAAACATATTTCGAAACAAAACATATAGAATATCATCATCATTAATATATTGCAGCATCTACCTCTATATACCCTAAACATGCTTAGGACAAACTATGCTAATTTATATTTATATATTAGAATATCTCTATGAGTAGACCCTTCCGCTAGATGAGACTTCTATATAAAATATAGTTTTTAGTACCAAATTTACCATTTTTATTAATATCTGTTTTACATTTTTAGTGATTTCTGAGGATTTTAGCTAATTTTATCGTATTCTTCTCTTCAAATAGTAAACCATTGGTTAGAATTTCCTGGATGGTAATGGAGATTGAGTGGCTCGGCTCTATATTCATCGCAACTTTAATATGATAGGGGAGGAATATAAAGGTCTCAATGAGGAGAATTCTTTAATAAGTCAAATTCTTTATTTGAGAGGCGAGGGGGGGGGGATGCTGTTGTTGGAAAAGGCAGTTGAGAACATGCTACACTTTATATGATAGCTGTTGTTGAAAGTCGTGAAATAAGCTCAAAGGTTTGTCCTACAATTTATTGGCACATAACAATTTTTGTCATTATCAATAAGTTTGATAAGGTCAGGCAAGGCTTCTTGATTACCACAAAATAATAGACATCAAAGAATGAACTTTGGGATGGGGAAGCGGATGTAAAACACTAGCTAGTTTTCTCATCACTGTGTGCTTGAATTTTTGTAGTTGTTCAATTAATTAATAAAAACTCCAACTGGCCGAAGTGTCTATTTTTCATATAAATATGAATGCCGGCCAGGCAGCCTCTATCTTTACGACAATTAATTGTTGACTGGCTCTCTCTGTGAATAATATTTTGGGAAATAAATTATTCACTCAATTGACTATTCCTGTGCAAATAGGCTGCGAAAGTGTCGTGGTAATGGTGATGTTGAATAAAAATAAGCGAGAAAATAGTTGAATTAAGTATGAACAAATTAAATTTGTGGCTATTGAAGCATATATTCGTGCCTTCGCGCATTTTAACATGCATTGTGCGCTCATGCCTCAGGCTAAGGCCTGAGCTGGACCGCTTATCTAGTTTAATAAAAAGGAATGATTTATTTCATTTTATTATTTTTAACAAATAAAACGAGACTTACTACTATCCTTACTATGATGAAAAATATTGGGAAGTCCTGGGTCATCATCTGATAACCCTCTTAGCGATTTCATCAGTTTTCACTTAAGGTTGGTAAAATTGGTTTATGATTAACTACAATGGAATTTTAACTGACTTTTTTTTTTCATCAGAAATAAAAAAAAATTGAAATGAAATTTGCACAGTAGTAGATATTTTATTTATTCAATGCATTTTCCATTATTAGCTACAACAGTCTCGAGGCGAATTCGGAATGAAATACAGGCCCTAGCGACGATGACCTTGTCCATTTGGGTTATTCACTGTGTAAACAGCCTCATTGATTAGCTATATGGTATTGTGGGGCGCTTTGTTGACATCTCTCTCAACAACCCCCATACATAGTAGTCGAGAAGTTGCAGTCTGGAGAGTTCGGAGGCCAAATATCAGGATTTCAATAACTGGGGACGTTAAGTGTCAACAACGATTGTGTCTCTCTTGCATTGTGGGCTGGATCTGAGTCCTGTTGGAAGACCTACTCACTTCCTGAGGCCACCATGTCTATCCAAGGCTTCACAAAAGGTCTCTAAAACATTGATATAGGTGTCAGCTTTCATCCTAAAATCCTTCTCAAAGAAATGGGGAGGCATAACATCACCTTGACTTACTCAATCCATTGGAAATTTGGTATTTCCTATGCTTCTGGCATTAAAATCCTTCAGTCGATCGTCATCCCGGCTCTTCTATATGGGGTGGTCGCGCTTCTTCCAAGGAAGGTGTCTGTCAGCTCCAGAGTATCCACTACACATTTTCAAAGTATATATTGAGAGAGAGAGAGCCCTTGTACTCCAACCATACCATCCATATCCCTGACAGGTAACCCCCCCCCCCCCCCCCCTCCCCTCTTGACATCATCATCCAGGCTCGGCTGACTTTCCTAAAGGAGATTAATCAAGGAGGGGAACTACGAATCGAAGCCAGGACTTGCTGCGCTGCCATACTCCCTATTCAGACGACCCCTTTACTTCAGTTTGAACCTTCAAAGAGGTATTTATAACAAAACCACTAATTTTCACATATGGATCAAAAAGTGATTCAGGAGTTGGTGCTGGAATCATTATCCCTTCCCAAGAACATTAGCCAGTTCTCCTACGACTTCACCCAGACTGCACTGCCTTTCAAGCTGAACTCATATCAATTCTCTGGGCAGCTCAACTCGCGGAGATAAGTTCAAACAAAGCAAAAGTGACCATTACCACAGATTGTAGATCCGCTTTAGCAACTATTTGCTCTTCTGAACCAAAACGAACATCGCTAGTGGCGAAAATAATAAAAGTCCTTAACAGAACTCTTCCCATCAGGCTGTGTTGGGTACGCGAACAGATTGGAATCAATAAAATTGAACTAGAAGCCAGTGCAGCAAAAATTGTCACTACTTCTGTTTTGTCACATTCATACTCCACCTTGCCTCGAACTCATGCTTGAATGAGCGTAAGGCTGCTTTATCATCATGGACTGTATTATATTCCCTAGATTACTCGACCAGATCCCTCAGAAAAATTGTTTCCACTCCAAGCCACCTTCTTAAATGTCTACCAAAAATCCACCATGTACTTGCAGACATTGCACGTGTGTATCCCGAAACAGACCTTACCTGCGTTAACTGTTCAGAAAAACCACAGACAGTTGATAATCTCCTTTTCAGCTTTCCGCATTCCTGAGACACAGAATACAAACAGTTATCCTGCCTGGACTGACCGACCTCAATCCTACATCTATAGCCAGACTCAACCTCAGCATGGAACTTCCTGATTAACTGGTTCAACTCAGCAACCAAAACAGGGCGAGTAAAAGCGCTTAGCACTAGTCCATTTTAGTGGTATT
Source organism: Cordylochernes scorpioides (assembly GCA_030710605.1). Taxonomy (NCBI): domain Eukaryota; kingdom Metazoa; phylum Arthropoda; class Arachnida; order Pseudoscorpiones; family Chernetidae; genus Cordylochernes; species Cordylochernes scorpioides. Next base: position 62,735,145 of record CP092866.1, read on the forward strand.
ATTTTTGTTCTTTATATCTCAACATTATAAATGCCAATGGTTTAATAAATAAAAGTTATCCAGTATGGCAGAAAATTAAATGGCTTTCAATAATAAATAAATGTTTAATAATGTGTGTATGTCATAATTTGTACATAACTGGATGCAAACCCGCCCCAATATGTATGCAATGTATGTCATCAAATTACTTGCTCAAATAGAGGGTGGGTAAATTGGGAATCTGCCCCGGAGGGCCCCTTGCTCCGTCCCCCACACATCCGCTATAAATCGAGGTCATCAGCGCGCTGTGGACATTTTAACGTCACCCATCTTTGGGATCCCGGTTTGAGCCTACATATCGACTTTTACAAAAAACACAATTTAATTGCATTCTCGCAAAAGACTTAAGACGTTACCGACACTTCCCAATGAGTTTACATTTCTATTTTATATTTTTATTCTTCCAAAACCCACATTTTTCCACACTAGGCCCATATCCAATTACACCTAGACACCACAGACCTTCGACTTTTAATAACATATTTTAAACAATATCACTCCTTAACATACTACATTCGGCCTTGAGATCTCGAAAAACAACACAAACACAGACAGAAAATCTACGAGGTCTATAAAGAGTTGATTGCGAGCGTGATATAGATTTTGGCACTGTAATTTTAATTACAAAGCGAGTTTGCGAACCTCGCTATACATTTTTCTTATATCATTCATTTACATTATTCTCTTATGTTTTAAAAATCAAAATACTTAATCAAGTTTACCATGTTATCCTAATTCAATACTTATCATTTATTTTAATCAATTATTTACCATTTAAATATAACCACTTCTTTTATCTTGTTCATAATTCAATAACTAAACAAATTTTTATCAACGAAAACTCACTGGTTTTCTTTTAAAATTAGATATTTTACTTTTTTTTATTGATTTACAAAAACCTTTTCTTTTTTCACCATGCGCAAAGCATTCACTTTGATTTCTTTCAACTTTTTATTTTATTTTTGATTTCTCAAAAGACCTAATAGAATTCCCTCGATTTTCTTCCCCATCTCGAGTAGAATATGGTTAGGCATTTCTTTTTTTTTCACCATGCAACAAGGCATTCACTTTGATTTCTTCCAACTTTTATTTTATTTTTGATTTCTCAAAAGACCTAATAGAACTCCCTCGATTTTCTTCCCAATCTCGAGTAGAATATGATTAGGCATTTTTCTTTTTTTTTTCTCACCAATGCACCAAGGCATTCACTTTGATTTCTTTCAACTTTTTTTTTATTTTGATTTCGCAAAAGACCTAATAGAACTCCCTCGATTTTCTTCCCAATCTCGAGTAGAATATGATTAGGCATTTTTCTTTTTTCTTTTTCTCACCATGCACCAAGGCATTCACTTTGATTTCTTCCAACTTATTTTATTTTTGATTCTTCAAAAGACCTAATAGAACTCCCTCGATTTTGTTCCCCATCTCGAGTAGAATATCGTTTAGGCGCATTTTCTTTTTTTTTCCCACTATGTACCATAGCATTCATTTTGATGTCTTACAATTAAAAAATTTTTTATTTCTATTAATTATACGCAAGCTATATATCATTAACACCCTTCTCTTTTATCTCTTACTAGCCGAATGACCCGGGCAACGCCCGGGTTTTACCCTATTCAAATACTATTCGTTACAATTATAAATTGGCGCCGTGGATGTCACTCTTGTGAAACGTACCGCTCCAAACTTTGTGTCTGAGAAGCGATATTTTTATATAAAGATGATCTGGCTTTTGTTTTCTGCTCGAATGAATGTTTTTCTGTTTGAATTTTGTTCCTGCATACAAAATAATGAACTGGTTTCACCCGTGGTCTCTGCTTTTTGGAATTTTTCCCGTTATAATTTTGTATCTGATAATCAAACATGATACAGCAATATCATTAGGTGTTGTTCGTAATTTTTGCACGAATCATAATTAAAACCTTCTAAAAGTAAATTGGAAAGTCTATCACGCGAGTTTCGTGAGGCCAAAGTTCTTTCCCTGACATTCAGAATCCTGGCCGTATGTTCTTGTGGGGTTTCTGCCGCTCTCGAAGTACTGACCCTGTTTCTATTTTGCCGAAGCCTGTTCTCACGTTGTCCCACGGATTCCGCCGCTCTTGAGGTACTGGCCCTGTCTCTATCTTGTTGAAGCCTGTTCTCACGCTGTCCCACGGATTCCGCCGCTCTCGAAGTACTGGCCCTTTCTCGATTAATCCTAAGACGATGCTCACGTTGCACAGCAGTCTCAGCACTTCGCACATTTCTTTTTTTACTCACTTCTGATAGGACTTTTCCAATAGGTTTGCGTTTCTTGGGGGGCATCTCAGATCTCTAAAAGCTAAACAAAAGAAAAGAGTATAAAACAGTAATAAAAATAGGCAAAGTAGAGAAAAAATATGTTATTTAAAAGCTAAACAAAAGTAAAGAGTATAAAGCAGCCAATGGGCGCGCGTCGCCGTCAGATCCCCACGCGTTCTAGAGGGCGCTGTTTGTGAGCTAAGTTGAATAATTTGAATATATAGTTTTAATAATTTATTTATATATTTTTTTAAAATAGCCTATCGTCTTCCTCGTATTCTTTTACCTATGTATGGAAATTTTGGTTTGAATTAGTGAACTACTGCGAATTTGTATACCGGACATACAGACAAACAGACATACAAACATTTATTTTTATATATATAGATATCACTACCAATGCTTGTATATAGACTCTCTATAACCACAACTAATTTTCCACAAAAATTATTTTTACCCTTTACAGAACTCACTCAGGTTTTCCCCTTCGTGAATTCTTCACATGTAGGGGGCGCATCTGTCATAATTTGTACATAACTGGATGCAAACCCGCCCCAATATGTATGCAATGTATGTTTTAAAAGATTTTAATAAAGACAAGGCTTAAGAAATCTGGGAGAGAAAGGCCATCAAAGAGGAAGCAATCATTAGCAGGTTTTATTATCCAGGAACTCATAAAACTGGGTTCAAGAACCTAGCATTTCCTGGATCATGTCAGAACAAGCTAAGAACAAAGAATTAGCCGAGACCCAATGAGAGCATAGGAACCTTAGTTAGGAACCAATGGGAATCGAGCACCCCTGGAAATTCATCCAATGAGAGCCCGGAATAGCTTTCGTCTTAAATCGGGAACAAAGTATAGTCAGTCAGGAGATCGCCGCGGTGGAGAACAGTTTGGAGCGAATTCCATCTCCTCAACCCCTCAGATAAGTCAAATCTCAATCATGTGAACAGTTATAGTCAATAGCCAACTCAGTCAAAATAGCTTCAACTCCTTTCTCCCTAGATTGCTAGCCTTTTTCCAACCCAAATCCTGTGTTTTTCTCGTTATTTTCCCCTGTTTGAATACCTTACCACTTCAGCAACGACTGCGCCCATCAATTCAATTAATCACCAATCAATTCAACCCATCAACTTCAAAAGGTAATTCGTCCCGATCCCACATGTATATTGTAATAAGATTAAATCAAACAAACTATTTGAACGTTTTAATTAAAGTTAGGAGTTAAATATTGTTACATCATGATTAATGGCGTATTTCTTATATTAGTTTTAATATATTTGAAATTTAAATTATATATTTATTTATTTTTATATAAAATATTCTATGATATTTATTTAAAACAGATTATTAATTTATCATCATTTGTATTTAGGTACACTGTGACTTCACTGCTCTCTTTGATGTGAGAAAATAAATAGAGGATTCTGGTGGCTACTTAAAGAAGACTTATCTCGTTATTCCCTTTTATAAATTTGTAGGATGGTTGAAACACGCTCTGGTAAGATGCAAGACCCAGCACAGGAGAGAATCCAGGCTGAAGAGTCTGCCAAGCCGCAACCTGGTGTAACAATTGGTAGAGATGCTAGTTCCGACCCAGTTGTCCTGAATCCCAACATCGACATCCCCAAGTATGATGGAACGGAAGACCCTCGCCCATGGATTGAATCTCTTGAAGAAATTGGCTTCTTGTACCATTGGGCAGACTACATTATCTCTCGTTATGCCGCCATGAACATGACGGGAAGCGCTAAAACCTGGTTGAATTTACACAAAGCTAGTTTCACGAGCTGGGAAAATATTAAAATCCGCCTCATTCAGGATTTTTCTTTGGACGCGAATAAAGAAGAACTTAGAATGAAGCTCAACAGAATGCAACACTGGAATGAACCAGCAATCAGGTTCGCGGAAGACATTCTAGTGTTGTGCAACAAGGTTGACCCCGCAATGGAAGAAGAAACAAAAATTGAACATGTTATTGGAGGACTGAAAAAAGAGTACTCATTCGCGCTCTACCTGAACCCTCCTAAAACGACCGATGACCTTCTTGTCGTGTGCAAGAAAATGGATTCTTTTGAAAAGAAGTATCGGGAACGTGTGGAGAAATCCAGAAACCTATATAACGGTCCACGCTATTCTAGACCCCAACAACAATCGAGGTACGTGCCGCCGACTGCCGCACGAAACTACCAGACCACTTCCAGGCCCCAAGCCCCTGTTTCCAATAATTACAAGAACGACTCCCATCCTACCCCCAGAAAGTATCGAAACAACTTTCCCCAGCCCTCTACCCCTAGACGTCCTTATAATCCTAACTTTGTGCCGAAACCAAACCTTCAGAGAAACACTTACAATAAAAGCCAAGAAGTGAGCAAAAATAGGACGGAAGATGGAAGACCAATCTGCTTTAAATGTAACAAGCCAGGGCACGTGGCCCGTTATTGTAGGGTCAAGTTTATAAGAATCCTAGAAGAGGATCCAGCAGATACCCAAGAGAAGGTCGAAGAAAAATGCCAAATGAATGAAATATCAGAGAAATCAGGACCTCGGCTTTATGCTGATGTATGTCATAGCACACAGACAAATATTCCTACCCGGAATAGATATTCCGTGTTGGAAGATTTAAACTAAGCGTCGCGCCTGAATCTGTCAATCAAAGCAAGTCGACCATAAACGGAATCAAGAAGTTGGACCCTAAATACAAATTAAAAATTAATGTGGACAAGATAGGGACTTTTGAAGCTTTGGTTGATACAGGTGCTGACCTCTCAGTGGTCGACCTCAGAACGGCCCTCGATACAGGCCATGGTATAAGTAAACTCGCAAAAATTTGTGCAGGACCCGATGGAAAAAAATTGGACATGGTAGGAAGTATATTTTTAAATATAAAAATTGATGACGAAACATTATCACACAACTTTGTGATATTGAAAACGCATTTACGGACATTAATTCTTGGGAGAGATTTCCTTAAGAAAATGAACGCAAAAATAGATTGTAAGCAAGAAACTATAAAATATGAATTGACGAATAATCATGACGAAATCAATTTTGAAATGTTGAAAATAAAGAGTGCCAAGGATTCCATTGTACCGGAATGTTCCATGAAATTGATCAAGGCATTGGTAGAAACAGAGGATGGAGAATATATTATCGAGGAGAGCAGCAAAATGTTTCAAACAAATGGACTTCGTCTAGCAAGAAGCTTGATCAATGTTATAAATAGGGAAACACACATCTGGATAACTAATCCGTATCCTCGACCGTTAAAAATAATGAAAAACCAAACATTGGCTTTTGGAAGTAGTCCAGCGAAAATAAATGTGAGTCGAGAAAGAGAGGTAGAAAAGAACGAAGAACCTAGATTCCAAATAAACGAAAATCTTTCACCAAAGGAACAGAAGGAGTTAAAACAAGTTTTAGAAAGGTATGGAGATCTTTTTTCATCGAGATTAGGGAGAACCAATTTGGCAAAACATCGGATAGACACAGAAGACGCGAAGCCAATTAAACACAAGCCTTACCGGGTAAGTGCTAAAGAACGAGATATTATAAAAGAGCAAATTGACGAGATGCTTACAGAAGGCATAATTAGGCCATCTTCTAGCCCCTGGTCTTTTCCAGTAATATTGGTCAAGAAGCGAGATGGTAAATACAGATTTTGTGTGGACTACAGAAAACTGAATAATGTGACAGTAAAAGATGTCTATCCGATCCCTAGAATAGACGAAGTTATGGATACTCTCCAAGGATCTACACACTTCTCAGCAATAGACCTCAGATCTGGACATTGACAAAGATGATTATGATGAATACATAAAACATCACTTAGACAAAATAAACAGAACAAGAAAATTAGTTATTAACAACACAATAAAGACTCAAGAAAGAATGAAAAAGAACTATGACAAGAAACACATGGAAAGAAGCTACGAACCAGGAGAATTAGTAGCAGTTTGGACACCAATTAGGAAAATAGGAAAGTGTGAGAAACTACTGAGAAAATATTTTGGCCCATATAGAATATTAAAGAAGCTGTCCAACGTAAATTACTTAATTGAACCAAAAGATAATCCTGGCCAAGACCCATTGATTGTCCATGTCTCAAGAATCAAACCCTATTTTGAAAGAATTGATGAGGTCAATCACGAGGACGTGACGACCTCTGGAGAGGGGGAAGTGTTACATCATGATTAATGGCGTATTTCTTATATTAGTTTTAATATATTTGAAATTTAAATTATATATTTATTTATTTTTATATAAAATATTCTATGATATTTATTTAAAACAGATTATTAATTTATCATCATTTGTATTTAGGTACACTGTGACTTCACTGCTCTCTTTGATGTGAGAAAATAAATAAAGGATTCTGGTGGCTACTTAAAGAAGACTTATCTCGTTATTCCCTTTTATAAATTTGTAGGATGGTTGAAACACGCTCTGGTAAGATGCAAGACCCAGCACAGGAGAGAATCCAGGCTGAAGAGTCTGCCAAGCCGCAACCTGGTGTAACAATATCACCTAGTTGTAAATTGAATTGTAAATTTCACAATTAAAATTTAAAAATTTCGTTCAAAATTATAAATAAATTGAAGTTTTTAATAATATAGTCATTGAGATTTTAAGCTATTATAAATTTTCGAAATAAGTTTTTTTTTTCTATTAAAAATTATTAATTTGACCAATAATTTCATAAACAAGGAATGTAAATATTTTGAGCATTGTTTTTAATAAAAATATTTCTCTTCTTCTCTCAGCACTGTATTACTTTTTTTTTTTTATCCCTAATTACATTAAGAATTTCAAAAATATATTTTTAAATCAAAAAATATATTATATACAATACATACTTTTAATTTTGAAAAATAATTAATTTCCATGTCTTTTAAAAGAGAAGGAGACGACGTTTCGCTTTTAAAGTGCCTAAAAGTGAGTCTAAATTAAGTTATAAATCCAAATATTATAATAACATTTATCATATGATCTGCTGGAAATATGAATTATTCAGGGAAGAAACTTATCTACGGATGATTCTTATTTTGAACTTAATACCTTTCTAATGCTTTACGACATTTTACACCATACAAAGTATTTAAAATGATAATTAACCCTTAAGTACTCGCGCGGGGTCTGATAGACCCCAGACAAACTTATTTCATTAAATATCTAGAATTCTATAAAACATTTGGAGATCAAAAGTTTAGTAACTTAATTTTATAAGACAATGAAAATGCAAACATATATTAACTTGATTTTGTTGCCCTATAATATACAATAAAATGGAGTTGGAGTCCATTGGACCCCGCGCGAGTAATAACATAACTTTAATTTTCAAGCATGGGGAAATAGGTAAGCTACCTTATAGCTCTGCAACACTTTATATCCTTTATCTATGACTTTGACTTAGTTTTTTTATGAACAATAAATAAAAATAAACTGGAAATTGCCCCAATTTTTTGCTACAAAAACTACGTTCAGCTCACTCTTCCATTTTTTGGATTCAAGAAAAGAGAGTAGACTGGTTTCATATGTACCAAAAAGTCTAAGCAGTTATTTTAATTTCAATCATGGACTCCACAAAACAAATAGATTCAGATTTTGGTAGAAAATCTAAATCAGAGATAAAATAAATGTAAAGAAATGAATCAGGCGTTGATGTAGTTGATCCATTGTGTAAAATTCCACAGTAAGTAGGAGGACAAAGAGATGGCTATTGTTCCTATTTTTTGATCTCATCAATGTTTCAACAAAAGTTATAAATAAAAGGAACCAAAATTTGAAAATATTAAAATGAAGATCGTTCATTGAAGGGATGGCATTTGGGATAATTGACCCAAACCTACAAAAACGGAAAAATAAATGTTTTCTGGCAAAAGAAATCAAAAATATTATTTTTACACATGTTTCTACAGATAAGCCACAACAATTAAAGTTTTAATCTATCTACTTATATAATTGCCTTATTCTGAAGCTCACGGATAGAATGCGCGCCCATTGGCTGCCGGCGAACACGTGTCCTCCCTGCCCCCCTCTAGACAACCCTGTTATCAGCTGTGTGATACATACACCTGTCTATAGCGGACACTTTAGGCAACCCTGTAATCAGCAGTGTGTTACATCCACCTGTCTATACAGACCACCCTGTATATAGCGGCCATTCTAGAAAACCCTGTTATCAGCTGTGTGATACATACACCTGTCTATAGCGGCCACTCCAGACAACCCTGTTATCAGCTGTGTGATACATCCACCTGCCTATACAGACCACCCTGTCTATAGCGGTCACCTTAGGCAACCCTGTTATCAGCAGTGTGATACATACACCTGTCTATACAGACCACCCTGTCTATAGCGGCCACTCTAGACAACCCTGTTATCGGCTGTGTGATACATACACCTGTCTATACAGACCACCCTGTCTATAGCGGCCACTCTAGACAACCCTGTTATCGGCTGTGTGATACATACACCTGTCTATACAGACCACCCTGTCTATAGCGGACACTTTAGGCAACCCTGTAATCAGCAGTGTGTTACATCCACCTGTCTATACAGACCACCCTGTATATAGCGGCCATTCTAGAAAACCCTGTTATCAGCTGTGTGATACATACACCTGTCTATAGCGGCCACTCCAGACAGCCCTGTTATCAGCTGTGTGATACATCCACCTGTCTATACAGACCACCCTGTCTATAGCGGTCACCTTAGGCAACCCTGTTATCAGCAGTGTGATACATACACCTGTCTATACAGACCACCCTGTCTATAGCGGCCACTCTAGACAACCCTGTTATCGGCTGTGTGATACATACACCTGTCTATACAGACCACCCTGTCTATAGCGGCCACTCTAGACAACCCTGTTATCGGCTGTGTGATACATACACCTGTCTATACAGACCACCCAAGACAACGTTTTTAAAATATATTCGCACTCGGGTAAAACCCGGGCGTTGCCCGGGCCATTCGTCTAGTATATATATAAAAATGAATGTCTGTGTGTGTGTGTTCTCTATAGATTCAAAAACCATACATCCAATCGCCGTGAAATTTTGGGATATTATTAGGTATATCCCCGGAAAGGTTTTCGAAAAATAATTTCTTGAATATCTTGAATATCCTTAGAGTTATTTGCAGATTTGTAGCTTTAACTCGCAAGCAGCGCCACCTTGCGACGGAGATAGGCTGTCGAGAAAATGTAATCGTCCGGCCGCCGGCCGGATGGACAGTCCAAGTACCCACCGACCAATCAGAGGGGTCAAGATGTCCTGGCGCGCGGGGGCAGAGTTGGTGACACAGCTGTGCCAAGTAGACAAGAAAAAAAGGCTCGGCGGGAACTTCGTCCATCTTCCATAAACGACCATGATTTTATTCAACTTATCGAGTATTTTTCAAGGGACTGGGAAAAAATGTTCACTAGATAAAACGATGATTTTGTAATGTAGAAAATTAGGAAAGCCAAAATTCAGAATGACACGGCACACAGGGACCGGGAAAAAATGATCACTTTATCGAGAGATTCAAATATACGAGTTTCAAATTATCAAAATATATCTATTATTTTCGAGTATTTTTCAAGGGACCGGGAAAAAATGTTCACTAGATAAAACGCTGATTTTGTAATGTAGAAAATTAGGAAAGCCAAAATTCAGAATGACACGGCACACAGGGACCGGGAAAAAAATGAACACTTTATCGAGAGATTCAAGTTTACGAGTTTCAAATTATCAAAATATATCTATTATTTTTGAGTATTTTTCAAGGGACCGGGAAAAAATGTTCACTATATAAAACGATGCTTTTGTAATGTAGAAAATTAGGAAAGTCAAAATTCAGAATGACACGTCACACGGGGACCGGGGAAAAAATGATCACTTTATCGAGAGATTCTAATTTACGAGTTTCAAATTATCAAAATATATCTATTATTTTTTTTTATAAGTTTATAGAGAATTGTTTTAACAAATGTTCGTTAGACAAACCTTTACTCGGGTAAAACCCGGGCGAAGCCGGGTACATCCGCTAGTATACTATATTTAATTGACAGATATAAAGTTATTGTTTCTATAGGAAGAAAATCGGCCAGGGTCACATCAGCGAAACGGAAGTGTTGCCAATATTGTGATCGCTCCAAAGACCGGAAATCCAGAATTATGTGTGCTAAATGCACTAAACACATTTATACTGGACACTCAACAACACTTTGCAAGATGTGTGCACAAGGATAATTTAGATTTTCATTTATATTTTAAAGTAAATTGTTTTTATATATTTTGATAGTTTAGATTTTTTGCCATATTACCAATTTTATCAAATAAAAATAATTAATAAGTAGGTTTTTATGATAAATTGATATATTTGTAAACTAGAGACTGTATTCTTTTGGCTGCAAGCAAAAACTATATCTATATTTTATTTTTAAAGTATTTTATTCATTGTAGAATATTGGGGTCTGCGAGACCCTGCACGAGTACTAACGTCAGTAAAATTGGTGCGAGTAACTAAGGGTTAAAAGAATTTTAGGCCAAAATTTTCATTTTCCCTATAAAACAACCTCTCTCTTCTCCTCTTGCTACAATGGAAAAAATATTGGAAGGACTGACTTATCAGTGGTGAATATCCCCAACGTTTTATCCAGCTTATTTTACAAAACTGCTATAATATTTCATTGTATTACCTATATATTTGATACTTTTGAGGGATTCTTGGTAAAATTATTTCACTGGCAAAATCTCTGGTAAGGTTTACCACTGATGGCTCTTCCAATATTTTTTTCCTTTTATTGTAAGATCAGTAGGAATATATTTTCTTTGAAAAAGGATGGCTTAGAATAGTTTCAATTAATGCTAGGGCACAATTTGGATTATAGATTATAAACACAAGGTAATAAGACTAAATCCAAATAGATAAATAGTATACGATTTTTCGGTAACAGCATTGTTACCGAAATGTCACACACTATTTATTTGGATTTGGTCTTATTACCTTGTGTTTGGGTTCAATTAACATATGTAGATGGTATGTTTGGACCTGTTGTTCCCATGTTTACTTACACTAAGGTGAACACAAGTGGTATTTTCAATGAACAAACTACCATTGAGCATGGTGTTGTCTAAGGGGATTACCAAGATCAATCTCTTCCAAATAAAAAATGTTTTCTTGTCCGTATGGATGTTCTCTTCTGGAATGAGTTGGATGGTGGTAGCAAGGCTGGAAGTTTACTTATTCATTGTTTGTTTCTTTTACCCTAATATACAATTGGTGTAGTTTCACTGTCTTACAACAAATATCCTTTGTTCTTCTCTTTTAAAGTCAATGCTCTTCAATGGGCCTATTGCTTTAATACAACAAGCTGACAAAATCTGTTTATGTTGATGATAATCTCTGATGTGGTGGGTGTGTGTTGTGAGGGAAGTACTGTAATAACACCTACCTTACGGCAGCAACATAGAGGTTAGTTGTGATGGAAACTGATTTTGCCAGCTTGTTTTATAGTCTTGTATTTGTAATAGGTCTGTATTGAAGAGAATTGGTTTGAAAGCTAGCCTTTTTAATACTGAAATATACTTTTATATTGTAGGATAAGTAAATATACAAGTTACCAAATCTAAATACTGTGTGTCATTTTGGTAACTACATCATTCATTATTTATTTACTTGGTCTTATTACCCTGTGTGTTTTAATCCAAATTGTACCTTATTATTTTTGTAAGAGTTATAGTGTGTCCTTGCACACTACTTTGATCTGTGTCTGAGATGTGGGGGTCCAGAGTCGGAGAGTGGCCGACCTCTTGGTGAGCCACATCCCTGAGAATGAAGCTCTGCTGCTCAAGAATGGAAGGTAGGTAACCTATCTATCTACTATGGGATCTACAGTTTCTGTAGACAGGGTAGCTCAGAATGCCCACGATACAGGGCATGTTACTAGTGTCATTGTGTTAATTTAGAATACAGTTGAGAACCCTGCTATAATAACAACTTAGAATCATTGTTGCTATAACTGAGATCTTCCTACAATACATCCTTCCAGCAATATCTGTAACCACTCTGAGTGTTGTACAAGATGTCCAAACATGTTCATCATCGCCAGTAGATCCTATCTCTCCTCAATCATCCTACTTACATCTCCATTCCTTAGTCTGTCAGTCCATGGCATCAAGCCCCAATCACTGTGCTAGCTGGCCTCCCCATAGAACACCTGTGTTGTCCCGCAGGTATACCTGTCTGGTGTGCTTCCACCGGCCCATCTTCGACACCCTCCTGATGCTCTCCCAACACAGGTCAGGGAAGAAGCACCTCGCCAGTAAGTACTCTTGTTCACTCCTACTGCAAGCACTTCTCATTTATTATAAGCCATTCTGTATATAAGAAACTAAACTCATGGACAAAACATAATGAAGTTGAAAATATTTTATGTCGCTGGTCATCTTTTTTTTTTTTAAGAAGACAGAGGCAATTTTGTTCATACTTGGTTATCTCGTGCGTCTTCAATAAAGGTCACTGTGTATCAAATATCTTATGAGTTATTGTCTGAATCCTGATATACATGCTAAAAGGTACAACTTCCTCAAGTTTTGTCCATGAGTATACTTTGCACATTATTTTTCCAACAGCCTTTGCCCATTGTGATCTTCCTGTGATGGGAGGGCCTGGCACATCAGTCCTCTCTACTAGGGTAGTTCTGCTTAAATATCTGTAAATACATGTGTTGTATTATACATACTGTGTGTACACTTGTGAGCTGGACCTTTGGGAGAGGCCGCTGCTTATCATAAAACAGCTCGAGGAGCATGAACTCATGGAGTTTGTTTTATCTTTACACAAGGGGATAAGAAACAACAACAACAAACTTGTGAGCTGGCTAGAAGGGGTCAAGAAAGCTACCGGAAGGTTACTAGATGAGCTGCGCATAATAGATACCAACAGATCAAATTGTCACCAAAAATTGAACTCAACTTGAAGGACACTAACAACAATAAATGTAAACTTTAAACCCAATTACGTATGTTGTTTGTTATTGAGATCAAATAAAATTACAAACCTGCATGACAGCAGGCATCTAGACAAGACATTCTATTAGTGACACAGTCAGATTAAGTTGCAGGAAACCTGTTAAACAGGACACCTCTCTCTAACTAGGGACTGTTAGCTGACCTTGGCAGCCTTGATATAAACACTTGGCCTCCCATCCTACCTGTTCTACAGATTGGGTTGCTTTTTTTGGAACTCCTGCCTCTTGGTCAGACTTTCCTAAATCAGCATATCAACACACACATAGCCATCAAATTATTCACCACGTATACATGTATATCACAAACTTTGAACCTTGTGGGAACCTTGATTGCCGTAATTATAAAGAATGTGTGTGTCATATATAACAAAAATATTATATTATGTATGTAGTATCTTGTACAATTAAGCAGCCCCCAATCACATGATAATACAGTTAAGTTTGTCTATAGCACCCCCTCTCTATAGCACCCTATTTTGGTGAGTCCCACGAGGGGGCGCTATAGACAGGTTTAACTGTATTAGATATTTTATTTACATTCCACATGACAAGAGATTTTAAAGAGAGATATTTATAACCCAGGTTCCAGGAGTGCAGAACACCAACTACCTGAAAGACTTTAGTATTAGCCAACATAAGAGGCATAAAGGTGGATGACGATGGATATCAACAGAATACAGAGTTTACATTTTACAGAGTGTTCATTGATATATCACAATGTACAACGGGAAATGTGTACAGTAGTAAACCCAGTGTAAGATACTTGCCTACAGTTCTTCTTTATTGGCCTTATCTCCTTTTGTAAAGTTTTTGTTCTCCATCGTACATTTTCTGTTGTCTATAATTTATATGCAAAATAGTCAAGAGACTGTACACATGATAATATTTTTGTTAATGTTCTTTAGAATTACACACCTGTCAAAGGACCTCAAGGTTTAACAGCTCATTATAAATGGGTTTCTAATAAAAAGAAACTCTGCTTTTTTCTGTTTCTCCTTGCATTAAAGCATTACAGTATTGATGTAACCAAGTATGGGGTACTCTCCAGAACACATCAACTTGTAGTGGATGTAGCACTAAGGACAGACTGCTGCTGCTGATTCTCTGACAGCTCAAGGAGAAATGTTGCATAAATCTTGCTTGATTACCAACACCTCTTTATTAAGCCCCACCTTGTCAATAAACATTCTCTCTATGGTACACCTGCATCTATCTTAAAACTACATTGTGGAAATATAGAGAATGATAAGGTACAATTTGGATTATAGATTAGAACTACAAGGTAATAAGATCAAATCCAAATAAATTGATAGTGTGTGATGTTTCGGTGACAGCGCTGTTACCGAAAGGTCACACACATTATATCAGGTGTCTGTCAATTTTTGATTCTACAGAAGTGGCCACCCCCAGGGAGGTGTTACTGGAAGGTAACTCACCATCATGCTTGATTAACTGTTGAAATGGGACTAGACAATTTGAGACTAGCATATGGCCAATTCATATAGATTTAGTGTCTCATCATTAGAAATATCTGGTAATATATGGCATTTAACAAGCATCTAGTTTCTCATTGTCTTTCAACCATGTGTAAATACAATAGATTAATCCCCTATATAAAATTAAGGTTTCTTTCAAAACTGATCCCCAGACACCTGGTGTTTTCATCTCAATCATGTTGTCTGTGGTCCACCTCACAGCCAGAAACAACAATGCTGAATTGTGACAGACCTGAGCAGGTTCCTGGAACGAGAGCAGGAGGAGCAGGAAAAGAGGAGAGCCAGGAATCTTGGCTCCATGGTCCATTCAGCTAGGGTAGGTTACTTCCTCTCCTCACTGATAGCTTGTACTTTAAAAATTGGGAGATTGTGAAGAAGGGGACTATAAATCTGTTTTAGGCCCCTTCCATCAAGAGATAGGTCCCTCCCCCTATTTTGTTTGCCTGTATCTTAGGGAGTGGGGAGTATAATGAGATCCCTCCCTATATGATTGCTTGTATATTTCTTTTAACTTGAGAGTGTGTTTGCTGGAATCTGGTCTGTTTCTACTGTTGTTGACAAACGAGTCATTTGACTGTACTCAAATTTACGAATAGGTTCTCGAATAAGCAAATTTTTTTCCCTTTTTTTTACAGCAAATAAACCTCTCTAGGGTGACCATCTGCCCTGAAGTGTTCTCTTATCACTGGGCATCACATTTTGGACAGAAATAGACCTTTGTAAAGCAGCCTAAGACCAAATAGGAGAATATTTGTCCATTTGAACAGACTTAATGGACATTAACAACAATAAAAAGCAGCCAACCTCTTCAAAGTGGACACTCTGATTTGAAGTATGGGGGGTTGCCATAGAGAGGGTAATTGTAATGTGGGCTAATACAATATCTTCTCCTCTTTGTTAGATCTACTGTCTATCTATGTAACTGCAATAAGCTCTACCACTAAACACACCTATGTTACAGCCAAAGGGCAAACATAAGCTGTCCAAATCCACTCCCTACAGTTCCTGTGTGGCTCCACGCAAGCTCAGGATTGATCTTCATCCCCAACCAGGTGAGT
Source organism: Cordylochernes scorpioides (assembly GCA_030710605.1). Classification (NCBI taxonomy): domain Eukaryota; kingdom Metazoa; phylum Arthropoda; class Arachnida; order Pseudoscorpiones; family Chernetidae; genus Cordylochernes; species Cordylochernes scorpioides. The sequence continues at coordinate 62,751,039 of CP092866.1, forward strand.
TAAATGTCGGCCTGCGACTACACTTATGCCACATTATTCTACTTTGGTGGTTATAGATTGAAAAGTAAATTGGAAAGGGGGGGGGGGGGGGTGGAGAATGGAAATTTAACACAAATAAATAAGAACATACATGAGACCATGATAATCATGGTGGGTTACCAGGGCTTTAGATCCATCACATGTATATCTATAACTAATTAAATAAGGAATCTAGGGCTAGGTTTATTATTATTTTTTTTTTTAAGAAACCTCTAGCCCTAGATTCCTCGTTGAATTTGTCCAAGTGTAAAAGCAGGGAAGAATCGGTATTATGTATATCTATGTGTAGAGAACAGTTTGGATATACCAGGTGGCAGAGCCCTTTTTGGTCAATTGCCCTCACTTGTGGAGGTTGGACACTTGTACAAGAATTAAAGCAATTTATGGTTTAAAAAAACCTTGTAACTTTGTAGGTTTTAAACCCAGGTCAGTTCCATCCACCAAAGAGTAGATAAGAAAACTGTGTGTGACTGTCTGATAGCATCATTAATAACATCTTGATCATAGCAGTTCTACTGAAGTCTTGCCCAGTTTGGTCTGGTTGCCTCATTGATTCCACCACAGTACAGTGAGTCTACCAAGGTCAATCCTGTTCTCTGTTCTGGTAGAGTGTAAAGTGACACAGCGCCTTCAAGTATCATAATGGAGAATACCACTTCATTATGACTTGTTCCAAGCTCTTCAGAGTTCTGTATTTTTTTTTCACAAATTATGTAGTAACATTCAACGATTTTAACCCCTAAATGTATCCATAAAGGATATAAGGGGAGACCTGTGTAGGTATCCTATACTGATAGAGTATCAACCTCAAAGTCATGTATCAAGGAAAGTTGTTGTAGTGATTCCATATGCTGATTTTTTTTAAGAAGAAAAATATAGTAAATATATATAGTATATTGCATTAGAGAAAAGAAACATTATGTAAATATAAAAGGATAGATATATGACGGTGGTGGTGCTGCTGATGGGAAAGAGAGTTAAATTTTTCAAAAAAATAAAAAGCTTATAATTTATGGTGTCTGAGATTTGGGGCAACCAATAAGTAGAAAACACAACAGTTGTCTTACTCAAGAATTAAATGAGATTGTATCATGGCCCACCACCATGTCGGAGATGGCACCACATAATAAAGATTCCCTCCATGACTACACAGCTTCAGTGAGCCTTTTATTTATTGGGCTTTTCTCCAAATCATTCTTCAAATGTGGGATGTCTGAACTGGTGGCAATCAGAATCTAGGTGGATTTGAAGCCCTTTTTAAACATAGCATTGATAAATTGCTTCCATGATTTCTTATGCACATCCAATCCCACCAGTATATGCAAGTAACAAAAAAAGGGACTTTGGTACATTTTAAATGCAGTCACAAACCTCTGCCCACCACCCTGATCATCATGGCCATGTGTACATTTGTGATAAAAATTCCTTAAGATTGACAATCCATCCTTCATCCACTTACTGTATCATTCCAACAAGGCTGTTGTTCCTGCACAGCACCTACCTCCATAGTCCAAACCTACCTGGACAAACTTCCCCGCAAGAAAGACTTCGCTGCTGCAGTGGAGAAACAGAAGGCTGCACCAGCTCCATCCAAGTGTGCCCAAATCCCCTCCACAGCTGAGCAGCCAGTGTTGCCAGATCCAAGCCCACCCCCTACAGAGGAACAGATCCGACGGAACAGCCATTACCTCCAGCTCCGAATGTAAGTATTGCCACAACCTATCTCTTCACTTTATTCTCTTGTGTAGAGATACAATGGTTCCTATAACCAATCCAGATCATTTTTGAAAAGAACCAGATCTTCTTCTCTCAAAATACACCCAGATAGAAAGAGAATGAAGGAACTATGGTGTGGGATGGAGGATTAGCCTCATTGATTTCTTTAATGTTTGATACACCTTCCATTTGTGTCTTTTGCTGAGTCAGTGTTCAACAAAAGTGATGATCATGCCCGCATCAAAGAACCATCCCCTCACCTCACTCCTTGCTACTAGCTGGCAGAGTGTCTATCCAACGGCCATGTACAGGTGCTACAGAGGTTTCTCCTTGTCTTCTTGGAATGGCACTTGGGTAGTTCTCTCTAAAACAAAATTCAAAAGACCAAGAAATATTTGCTTTAGAGTTTTTTGTCATTTAAAGTTGAACCCCTGAATAACAATATCGCTTATTTCAAAAGAGGCTGTTATAATGAGCATTAATATGAAAAATTAAATATCTTTATCGGTTGTTATAAAAGTTTTGTCCTCATTACAGACCCCTATGTTTGGTCCCAGCAGTGGAGATTTAGTGTACAACTGTGAGTTGAGACAGACAGTACAAATTCCTTGAGACACATGGATGACTCTCTTCTGGTGTTGTCGGTGTGGGACTTGAACTAATCCAAAGTCTTCTGGTTTACCTGACTGAGCTTGCTGAGCCTCCATACATGACCAGAGTTGTGGTATCATCCAGCTTCTTCAATTCAATGCCTCAAAGGATCTGAATTTTTGGTTGCAATATAGAGTCAGTGTTGAATTGTATAAGATGATTATCAATTCATCCCATTATTCAATGCTAGTAGACATTTTGTTATCCACACTTAAGGGGATATTGGATTAAAGTCTAGGTTGATTTATAAATTGAGGTAAATAAGATGATTGAGTTTTAATAAGTAGTTGAATTATTGTGATTTGTATTAAATAAGTTATACTTTATAGGCTGTGCTCCATACACTATGCCCCCACAAACTTCAGATAGAGACTGTAGCAACTGACTAACAGGATGTGCCCGCATTAGGACTCTAGGTAGCAAAGAGACATGACGAAGTGCCAAGACCACTAGTAAACAAGTGATATTCCAGTATCAATTGCCTCATTTCTCAACACTTGTGTGGCCGTTCTTATCACAATTTCCCCCGACTTTCATCAAAGTCTGCCTGAATCATGGTGCCATGATCAACGAAAGCTGCACCCCTACACCCTATTTCATGAGCTTTAGGAGCATGAACTCATGGAATTCGTGGAAACTTTACAAAAGGGGATAAGAAACAACAACAACAACAATTTCCCCCTATATTTACTGTAAATTATCCCATCCTTTTGTAAATTCAAAAATGAATTGAACCAATCTCCAATGAATGGCCAGTTCTAGGAAAGGAGTTTTCATGTTTGGGCTTCTCACACAGGAGATTCTACTATTTATTGCCAATTACTAAGCATTAATTCCACTTCCCATGTGTGGTGCAGGTCGGGATGGAAGAAGGACAAGTGGGGGCGGTGGGAGAGAGATGAGCAGGCGGAGTTTGACAGCGATGAGGAGGAGCCTACAGACTACCCGCCTCCACAGTGACTGATGTCCCACCTACACAACAAGTTTTGCTGAAAGGACAAACGAGGGAGGCAGATAGTAGCTGCTGATGTGTCCACTGCTGGAAGAAGGAGGAGTGAGGGAGGAGCCTGCCAACATTCAACCTCCACAATAACTGCTGCTGGAAGCAGTCAAAATATGAGAGTTTAACACCAACAAGGAGGAGCCAATCAACTTCCTGTCTCCACAATAAATGTTATTGTTGCTATTTATCTCTGGGTTCACTTCACTTCAATAATACTTTTGTATCACTTAATTATTACATCCTCTCAGCCATAGCATAATGAAGACATAACAAATTGATATCCATTGTTCTCTCCAAGTATTCAACCAAAGAAGCCTATCTTTGGATGATTTTATTCCCCAATGATCTCATAACCTGTTCACTATCAAAGTTAAATGTGGTTTTATTTAAAAGTTAAAACTACCTGTCATAGTAGAATTGCTAAGTGCAAAAAGTTGTTGTTGTTTCTTATACCCTTCTGTAAAGATTACACAAATTCCATGAGTCCATGCTCCTCGAGCACAATCTTATGGAATGGGGTGTAGGGGTGCAGCTTTCGTGGATCATGGCACCATGATCCAGGCACACTTTGGTGAAAGTCTGACTTTGCCTGTAATTTGAGGCCATTCCTAACATGGAAGCAGACGCCTTTGCTGCCGACTCTACATAAGAACAGACGTAGCTCTTTCGTATCCCTGGAGAGGAACCTTTCTGAGGTTTATCAACCGGGTCAGTTGAACTCAGGATTTTTAAATTTCTAACAATGCTGCTGTTGTTTCATGACTGCTTATTCATCAGAGTTATTCTGATTGTTTCGCAGCTGTCCTTCATATCTGAAAGTCGTTTCCCTATTCGCCACCTGGGGACGCGCCCTGAAGCAGTCAGCTCTGCTGAGGGAAGTGCAAGTAGTGTTTTGGTTATTGAATACAAATACCTACAATTATAGTACACACCTAAGGATATCTCTCATGAATAATGATCAATAAACAATGGCTAAGACCTTAGGCAACAAAGAGTTTCTTAAAAAAAAAAAAACTTTTTGCCCTAATGTTCAACAATTATTTATTGACCATTAGATAAATACCTATATCATTGTTGTTAGTGTCCTTCAAGTCCAGTTTGACTTTTGGCCACTATATGGACAAATATTCTCCAATTTGTTCTGTTAGTGACCATCACTTGCAGGTCTTCCAATGACCTTCTGGTAGCTTTCTTGACCCTTTCTAGCCAGCTCATTGTGCAGGTCTTCCTCTCTTCAATTTTTTCTAACATCAACATCTTTTTTAAACCCTTTGCTCTATGTGTCTGAATAAGATCAATCTTTGTTGGAAGAGATCAAAGGTAGACCTAATGTGTTTCTTTATTTTGTAAATTTTCAAATAAAAAAACATGTCACGTCTACCTTTGGTCTCTTCCAACAACGATCCCCTGCGATTCCTTCTTTTATAAAATGTCAGTCTTTGTTTACATATTTGTGATTCTAGAGAACTACTGGGATTAATTTCATTTAAGTTTGAAATATTTGTCCTTTTATCTCTTCATGTCCACATTTCAAAAGCTTAGCTTCCAGCAAAAGCTTCTTCTTCTTTTCTGAGAGTCCAGCTCTCACATCCATAAGCAAATTATCATAATCTGCTAATAATACCTAAATGGAATTACTCTAAATGTTTATAAAGTAACCTTTGTTTTTATAAGAAATATTTTTGTAAAAAAATTTCCATCAAGTGATTTCTTCATGAGAATACTCAGCTTTCTTTATTTTTAAATCAAATACTAAGGGATGTTTCTGATCCTTCACAGTTGTTTTTGGAGAACAAATTGTAAACAAATGGCCATCTCACAAAATAAACTGACCTTTTGTAGTCGAACACCAATTATTATTGTTAGACTGTGATATGCAAGTTTCACCATGTCTCCTTTAATAGTTAGTTACAGTCAAAAATGTGATCTCAGAGGTACTTTCTGGATTGAATGGCTTGTTATTTGTTGAAGGAATTTCAACAATATATAGGTATGTGCATATGACACAATATCAATTATATAATAAGAAATTATCTATAGATACAAGAAAATTCTATATACAGTTACGAGCGTCATTCTTCATCTCCTCAGTTTTCATCTCTGTCACCGTTTGCTTTTTTTTTTTGGAATGGCGCCCTCCTATTGGTTGGCTACGATCACGCCACCTTTGCCCCCCCCCCCCACTCGCTATTTCATCTTTGTAACTATTGTGTTGGAGCGGGTCGCTCCTTAAATAAATGCATATATTAGTTAATAACTAAATGGAATCCTCTCTTTCTTTTTCCCAGTAAGAGACGCCTACGGAAGCCAACAGTACATAGACAGATAACGCACATAGGCTATAGGTATTAACTAATATATGCATTTATTAAAGGCGCCAAATTTATAATTGTAACAAATAGTATTTGAATAAAAACATTCAATCGGGTAAAACACGGGCGTTGCCCGGGTCATTCGGCTAGTAAGATATAATCCAAATAAATTAATAGTCTGTGACATTTTGCTTACAGTATTGCTACCAAAACGTCACAGACTATTAATTTATTTGGATTTAGTCTTATTTTCTTGTATTTATAATCCAAATTGTGCTTTACCAAGAAATGATCTAGAAAGTGATAAATGCGCTATTTTGGATTCAAGAAGACAAAAATCATGGCTCTTAAATATTAAACCTAAATAAAGAAATGTAATATTGATGGTTTGGAAAATGATCAAGATAATCATTTACTTCTCTTGAAACATATTATGAATACAGATAGATTACCTTGTATGCATAATTTACCTGCATAGTTTCAGTGTGTCTTTTAGTTACAATCCAAACTATTTCATATTTGGCTCTATATAGTGTAACACAAATTCACATAATGCACCCAAACAAATTTGAGGGATTGGTTCAATTTACTCAATCTTTCATAACCTAGAATTGATCCCCATATTAAAATAAAATTAGAGACTGTCCTTGTCAGGTAAGTCATGAGAAGTCTTTTAACACAAACAACCTGGATAAGGATACCCCCCCTTTTTTTTTTTGCTTATCCCTAGTACACGTGGTACAGGCCATGATAATCATGGTGGGTAGAAAACACAAGGTAATAAGACCAAATAAATAGTGTGTGACGTTTCGGTAACAGCGTTGTTACAGACAGTACAAAAGTACTGAATGGAGGAATAGATTCAGTATATACTTTTGTCTGAAGACAATTAGTGTGTGACGTTTCGGCAACAGCGTTGTTACAGACAGTACAAAAGTACTGAATGGAGGAATAGATTCAGTACTTTTGTCTGCTGTTACCGAAACGTCACACACTATTTATTTATTTGGATTTGGTCTTATTACCTTGTGTTTATAATCTATAATCCAAATTGTGCCTTATCATGGTGGGTAGAAGTTGGCGACTGCTTTAACTTTAAGTGCACCACATGACTACACATGTGAAAATCAGTTCGACTTTGCACTTAAAAATGTGCCAGAGCCCCGTTTGGTTACTTGCACTCGCTGGTGGGGTTGGACTTTTGCAAGAATCGGGGGCCATTGGAGCATTTTTTTTTTTAATCAGAAAAAAGTGCCCAATGCGGGAATTGAACCCGGGTCGTAGCGGTCAAAAACCAACGGTTTAGACCATCCTTCCACCGACCCCCTGGGATACCCTGATCTAGGAATATGGAATGAGCTGATTCTGTAGTTTTGGCTGCAAATGGTGTCTGTTTCTCTTGTTAGGTTTGACCATTTCATATTGGATTATCATGGCCTGTACCACGTGTACCAGGGATAAGCAAAAAAAAAAAAATTGGGGGTAGGTCGGCCTGCTCCCTGTCTTAGCAGATAAAAAAGCAGACTGATTTTACTTCTCTCACTCACAATGGATGTCTCAACATCATTAACCCTTTTGTGCTGTCAGACTTTCTAAACATGAACTGTGGGTTATCCAGTGCTGTTACAATAAGAGTAGACTTGTCCCAGGTGCTGACATTCTAACACAGGTTATCCAATTAGTTTGAGAATGTAAATATAAAACAACATTTAAAAAGTCATTAACAACTAGGTAGTAAATCATTTTATTCGCGATCGAACATTGTGGCCTACTGTACGTATTACATCCCAAACATGATGAGACACCAGCCATCTCTGACTTGAGCTCGATGTACCATCTCGGAGACTGTTAAGCCAGGTACTAGGTAACAATGTTTATTTATTCTGATACCACCATATATCCTGCCCATAAGTCTTCATTTACGTGGCGGGCGGGAGAAGCAGCACAAGTATGGGACTGCCCTGTAGGGTGAAGTACGGTGTCGTGAGCCCCGAGCCGCTACGGTAACCGTGAAGGCTTATAGGAACTCTGAAATGTGGCTGACTAACAGGGCAATGGCACCTCCTTTCAATGGAGAATGGACAAGACACTACCACCACCTTATATCATTAAAATTAAATTTTTATTGAAACAGAAGAATAAATGCTGTATCTGGCATTTTGTTGGCCTATAAAGGGTTAAACAACTCCACAGACAACATAAAAGGGAGTGGAGATATTCTACCAATCTACTGTAGATTCAAAACTTTGTGTTATCTTCCATTAATTTTTCCATTGAAGTAAGGACAGTAGAAATTGTTTATTTAAAAAAAAAAATCATACGTATCTATAATAGTTTTGAATTTTGATAACAGATGGCGCGCTAATGCATCATAATATAATTGCTATAATAAAAGACACAATTTGATATTTGCTGAAGAGCGATTGCTCGAAGCATATTATATATTTATAAATGAAAAAACAATAGAAAAAATCCATCTGAAAAGCACATGTGTTCGTGGTCAGGAAATGCCTTTTTTATTTTTAATATTTATAAATGTAATTCTGCTGTCCTCAAAGCTTATTTCCATAGTTCATCTAAAATATCCATTCCAAGAGTGTAGCATCAGTATCACTATAAAAGGAAGATCGAAAAATGCAATATAACAGCGGTATGGTAGATTAAACTGGCGAAACCGCTGGGAGAGTTCACCACTGATGAGCCAGGCCCTTCCATTAATTTTTCCATTGCAGTAAGGACAGTATAAATTGTTTATTAAAAAAAATAATAATAATCCTACACGCGTCTATAATAGTTTCTAATTTTGATAATATCTTCCTACATAGATTTAATGTGAACGAATTTTGTAGTTACATAAACAGAAGTAGCTTCTCTATTTCCATAGATAAATAAATACATTCACTAACAGACATACTTTAAGATCATAAACCTAGCATGCAGCAGCATGTATAACTTATTTTTGTAAGTTAGAGGAGTTATACACAATCCTTTCTTTGTAAAAAATCTGTGTAATATTAAGCCTCGGTACCTCTTTATTCGTATTTATAAAAACTGTGATCTGAGAAGGAAAACAATTTTTTTAATCAAAATATTTAGAGATATTGCTTCCTCTTTATCAATTCATTGCACAATAAACTCTCTTTTTTTTTTATATATAAATATTCAATGGATCACCTTTTGATTCAAACGCTTTATTTATGTATTCAGAATTTTGTTCGTTTGTGTAGAAATAAAGCTATATAACAAGAACCCACAAGCTATGTAAAAAAAGATGACTTAAGTTTAATATCACACATTCTATAGAACAGTCAATAAATAGAATCTGTTAGATGAGATCAATGGGGTACATAACTGAGACACTGTACACACATGGGCTACACCAGCTCCACCTCTGAGGAGCCAAATGGGGGTGTGGAAGAGGGGGAGTCCGAGGTGGTGGAGGTCTCGGGGGAGGAGGGGGGTGAGGGGGTCAGGGACCGCAGACACACCAGCCCCACCCACACCAGCCCGATGATCAAGGCCGGACATGCCATCAGTACGTAAACATACTGGTAGCTGCCCATCCCATCCCGGAACACTCCTGGACCACCATTTATATGAGACACTCATATGGCCGCAGCCTTGAAGAAAATTGACATGGACCCAGAGCAGCAGCTTTACACACCCAAAATAGTGGATATTGCTGCTGCTGTGATGGAGATGCATGGAGACATCTGAGACTCTTCTTTGGACACGACAACAACTCATTGATTTAATATTCAAATCTACTATATGTTTTGCTGTTTAAAGTTAAGAAGTAAAAAGGCATTTATTTTGCAAAAAATTGATCAAAAATACCAATGATGGCAGTAGTTGACAATTATTGATATTCCTCATTGTTTTAATATTCAAATCCCCCATATGTTTTGTTGTTTAAAGTTGAGAAGTGAAAGGGAACTTATTTTTAAAAAATTGATCAAAAACACCAATGATGGCACTAGTTGACAATTATTGACACTCCTCATTGTTGCAGTTGCAGAAATTTGTATTCATTTAAATGGTCCTATTGGGTTAGAAACCTACATAGATACATTTTTTTTTTAAATGCAGTAAAACTGATTCAATTGGATACTCTCAAATCTAGTTGGATCAGGTGGCCACGATGTTTTATCTACTTGTATATACAAAAGACTTCTGTTTTAGAAAGGTTTACTTTCTCGTAGTTATTGTAGCCATCGTATTTCTCGTAGCCATGATAATCATGATGGGTAGGGGTTTGCGACTGCATATTGTCCATGTGTCTACATATAATCATGGTTTATATATATTTTTTATCTCTCTTGGGTTAAAGGTTTTCCATAAATACATATATACTTATGGACAAAACTTGAGAAAGTTGTACCTTTCAGTATGTATATTGGGATTCGGACAATAACACTGAAAGATATTTGATACACAGTGACCTTTATTGAAGATACATGGGATAGCCAGCTGTAAACAAAATTGCCTCTCTCTCTCCTTAAAAAATAGACGACCGGTGACATAAAAAAAAAAAATCCTTAAGTTTTATCCTGTCTAAATGCTCTATATAATATGCATAAATGGTAAAAACTTCTCCCCCAAGAAAGACCATCACTTCACGGATACTATGGTCTCTCCTGGAGGAGGTCATTCATGCTAGAAGTTGAATCATATGAAGAAAAGTATTTTTTGCTTTTACAAAAGTGGTCGCACAAGTCGTTCATTGGAACTGATCTGCTCCAATCTGCCTACATGGTCCATCAATAAAGCTTGTTCGGCGGTACCTTTACTACGATAGGAACGATACAGAGAAGATTAGCATGGCCCCTGCGCAAGGATGACACGCAAAATCGTGAAGCGTTTCCTTCAACAATCAATCAACCTTTGGATATCCTAGAAAAGCTAACTGTCTCACACATGTTTAGATAAGGCTCTCGTGTGGTTTGAAAACTAGCGCCGATTTTAATAAAAGAAACCCATTGCGCCTTTGCTGTGGAATCTCTTGATTGAAAAATCCAAATGTGGCACTTTAAAAGACTGAGATAGGTAGACAAAAATCACTCCCAATCGACAATATATTAAAAAAAAAAAAAAAAACTTTGCACAGAAATAATTTGTAAATCTTTACGATTTTATGTCAAGTAGTAAGATTAAAAGTATTGATAATACCATTTGTTAATTGGAAAATTTGGATGTCGCTTTCCCAGAGAGTTATCTCAATTAATACGAATGTACTATAGAAGTACATCCCAGGTCCCAGAAACAACTGTTTTCCAGACCCCCCTCCCTCGGTTGCTTTGTTTGAAGGTATAAATCAGAGTACATGATCTGCATAACCCGGAGAGAGAGAGAGAGAGACTTCTTGTCTACTTTTGAATGCTTGATTCCAAGTTCGAATCCTGGTAGATTCATTGTGTTTAATTCATAGAGATATTTTCCTGCATCAAATTTTCGTAATATTAACGCGACACATTTCGTGGCATAATGACATTGCGACATCTCAAGAGCATGTTTCATGTTAAATCATGCTAAAAATATATTGAATATGGGGCCACAAAACTCAAGATTATACAGGGGAAAAAAACATTTTTTTAAATTATTAAAACATTTCAACAACTCACAGTGAAATCCAATATGTGGGTTGCTATAACAGCCATCATCAGGCCAAACTGAACGGAACCTGCGATAAATGCTATGTGATTAGTTGGCGTATTGACTCAGGTGGAAATGGGGCGAGATAGCGGACAAACAGGTCAGTATATCGTACTGAACAAACGGCCACATAGATCTAATTGAACCAAAGTGATGACAATCCAAACGGTCAATAAGCGAGACTTAAGTTCGAATCCCACAATGCCTATCTTATGATTAATTGACCAAATAAGTATGGTCCTACTCCAGGGCTGCACCAAGCAGACATTGCACTGTGGCAGGATGCGACCAACGCTGTAACATATCCATAGAATCCCACAGTGAAGCAGTTTCCTGAAAGAAAACGGCCGATGGATCATGAACCCAAATATGGTCTTAATATTTGGCCATTTTTCCAACATTAGATCGTTGATTTGAAAGCCGTCGCTAACATCTGCCAGTCGCCGAAATTGTTTGATATCGGTCCACTATATCAATCCACCTTATTAATGAACTACATTCAGGTGTTTATGTATGAAATACGGATAAGCAATTCAATAAGTATTTTGGTCTCAAATAAGATATTTGTATTTTTATGACATTAAAAGTCTTTCTTCTCTAATAGGTATTTGTTTTCGAGGTAGCTATCATCATAAATTTTGGATCTTAAATATGAATTGGTCTTAAATAGAGAATCACATTTAGAACTAAGTGTTTTATGTAGAACTCTACAACAGAACTTACAATGATGTCCAAAATGGCTTTCTTAAACATGATTCCTTTAGCGTGCCATCCGCTTTTGGATATGTAGATTATTTATAGCAGAATGTATTTTGTTTTTGAAATAAACTGCTCTTATTGCAATGCTAAAAATAATAGGAAGGTCTGTGGTAAACTCTCCCAGCAGTTTCTCTTGTTTATTGTGCCACTCTAATATATTGTTTTATTTTTATCAATGCACAGTAAAGAAAGTGTAGATAAGTGTTTATTTTAAAATAAACAAGCGCTATAAATAATTTATATTCCTAATTTCTTTATCAGTCATGAAAGGCGAATGGAAGTCAGACGCTTAAATTACACCCAAAGCTTTCCTTCGGTATCAAGCCACGTAGAAGACATAAGCAAAGACATGTTTACTCGCCTAACTAGCAGCCTCGTCAAAAACTGAAAATTTTGGAAATATATTAAAATTTTGCTCAAAGGAAATTGAAATAAAAAGACAAGAAAAGTCATTAAAATAGACGCAAAATCTACGCGCTTGTTCTGTTAATATTGCTGTATTTTTACTAAAAAAATAATGATATAAATGAAAAACTTGTATTTATAAAAGGTGATCCCTCTATATCCCAAGTCAATGTAATTACTTTAAAAGGGTTGGTTGCTTCAGAGAGGTTTGTCTCAGTGTAAATTGATCGGTAGTGTCTAGAGAAAAAATGGTCACCTTATGGAGGATTACGTATAGTTTCTAAAAACAAAGTAACAAACAACTTCAGAAAAATCCAATGTCAATAAAGGATGGTAAGCAGCAGGACTTACCCACAAGCCACGTCCTGACGATCGACGAGATACCCAGCAGACAGCGACTCCAGCCCAGTCCTGCTACTTGCAACGCCGGTCCCAGCAAATCGGCGAGTAACAAGGGCATCAGCAGGTACGGGACACATCCAACAAAACCTAGGAGCGCGGCGCAAGTTTTTTGGATCCACTCCTCCGTGACCAGAGCCACTGTCATCAGAAGAGCCCCTAGAGATAACAGCCCAGCGCCCATCCCTGCAGGAGCGGGCAAGTTGAAGATCTTGAAGGGCACGCCCCACCAGAGCTTGCCCAGTAGCTCGAGACTAAGGTACAGGGTGTCGGCCCTGGGGAAAGAATTCAGTCTTAAGTCCCTGCCATAGTCCTCGGCAGTTGTGAGGAAGATATAGGCGGCGGTGCCATAGGCGAGGTAGGACAGAGAGAGCAGGTAGAACAGCGGGTACTTGAAGACCTCGAAGAACGCTAAGATGTTCATCTTGATACGCTCTAAGAACGACACAACTTCCTCTTTCTTGGACTGGGACGCCTCGGTGTCCTCGCCTGAAGGGGTGTCGGCCAGATGCATGATGAGCAGGCCCGTGCCGTAGGTGATGAACACCCCGGAGCCCAGCAGGAAGAACGTAACGTGGAAGCCGCCCGCGGGGTAGGCGTAGCTGATCAACCCAGTGCCCAGGATGGATCCCAGGGAGGTCCCTGAGGCGATGATCCCTGTCGCCAGGACCCTGAAGCTTTGTCGGCCTTTACGGAACTTGGCATCCACCAATGTGGTGAGCAAGACGAAGGGGGCTCCCATGCCAAGTCCTGCACATATGTAAATACAGGCTATATACTTGCACATAGTGAATTTCAGTTAATTTTCATTTCTCACTCACAATTATATTGCCTAAATTATATGGTTGGGGCATTTTTATACCGTAGCATGACTGTACCACACCATACGACCTAACGTCTCAGGCATACAAGGACATTAATGTCTATATCACCCCTGTTCTGCCAATAACACCCCATGGGGAAGGGCAAAAAAATACTCACAACGTTTTTTAGTCTCTCATTGGGAGTTGAATTAACTATTATTTTGAATTATTGAGACGCTTTACTGAATTTTGATATATGACTTAAGTTAGTGTCAATGAGAGATTCCCTAAATTCTTTTTCGGGGGAATTAAAAAAATAATAATACATAGTGTATGGATTTCTTGGGTTGAGTTTTAAAGATGTCCAAAAGTTACCATCAGAAGAAGAATCGGTGTAACAAAGCCAAGGCTCTCACCGATGGCGAAGAAGGAGACCCAGGTGATGGCGCCGAAGCGCGGCATGACCCCCACGGAGCCGCAGCCAAGAGAGATGAGCAGCCCGGAGCAGAGCAGCAGCATCTTGGGCGGCACGTAGCGCAGCAGATGGGAGACGAAGGGACCTGCAGGCATCCCCCGTGTGACGGCTCTCACCGGGCGAGAGCACTACTGACAGCCACCAGGTCTAGTCCACATCTCCAAGCAGAGTTCCAAAACTCCAAACGATCGTATTCAAGTAACCAAAAACTGGGTTTGTAAACCGCCTTGAGGCGCTTTTTATAAAATGACGAATTCCTTCAATGGCCCCTGCTTCTTGTTTCGGTTCAACATCCCATTCAATTCATTCCATTCAAACTGGCTCATCATGTGGCTATAAATTTACATACATGGCCTGTACTTGGGATAGAATCACCTACAGATGTTTCAAAGAAGACCAGTCTCACAATTAAAATTAGCAATCTATATTGTTTAAAATCTTCAGACATCTTACAAATAACATATTTCTTGTTTGGATAATGTAGAGTGCCAAATGCAGATTTTTCTTACAAACTTCTATTAAATTCGAACATAAAAGTAAAGAAATCAAAGACTTTCTCCTAACAAAAAGGTTGTAAAAAGGTCTCAATTAAAGTTTTATTTTAAAATACCAATATAGATAAACTTTATAGGTAAAATGATTTTTTTTTAAAATAAGGACAGTAGGTAGTCAGTTTAAATTTCTAAAAAATCTATAAGGCAGTTTTATACAATAACTGAACAGAAAATAAAGAATATTGGTTAGTGGCCCATCAGTGGGGTAGCGGTTTCGCCAATTACCAAGCCTAAGCTCCCATTCTTGTATTCTTCATTTTACCTATTTACATAATGTAGGATCTTGAATATTGAAGGATGATATTGAAAGATAGGAAGACTTCAAATAAGCTGGCTGGAAGAGATCAAGGAAGTTACTGGAAGGTCACTAGATATGGTGCGAGTTTGCAGCAGATCAAATTGGAGAATATTTGTTCATATAGTCACCTAAAGTTGAACTCGTCCTAATATAAATTAACAACAGGATCTTGTTAATTCAGTTCTGATCAAAATCAAGCCTCTTGAAATTTGATGATATGGATTTCAGTTATATTGATATGTATAAAATTAGGAATATTTATGGACGCCTGTGTTACCTATATATTACTACTAATTACTTATTTGAATTTGAAAAAAAAAAAACTGATATATCAATATTCTTAATTTATATTATTTAAATATTTAAATACTTTTCAAGAGACCAGATCTCCATGTATACCCTCTTTAAAATATAAGAAGATAATTATAGATGATGCATTAGCGCGCCATCTGTTATCAATTTCTCCCATTAATTTTTCCATTGCAATAAGGACAGTAGAAATTGTTTATTCTTAAAAATAATCATACGCGTCTATAATAGTTTCGAATTTTGATAATTATAGATAATTATAAAAAAGTACCTCTCCCTTCAAAATAGATGCAAAAACGATGTTATCTATTGACCGTCTATGCAAAATTGATCAGACTCGAGTTGGTAACAAATTTGTCAAAACTGATGTTAACGCTCTACTCGATTCAAGAATCGATCAATAAATAGTTAGAGAGCCTTTCTTTTCTTTTTCTGAATCAAAATATCCTCCAAGCAAAATTTCCATTTATGATTAGGTCTTATTTAGATCATTTTGTTCATCCTTATACATAACTAGCCGAATGACCCGGGCAACGCCCGGGGTTTACCCGATTAAATGCTTTTATTCAAATACTATTCGTTACAATTATAAATTGGCGCCGTGGATGTCATTCTTGTATAATATATAAATAAGTTTTAAAAATTGTAAAAAAAAAAAAAAAAATGCATCGGCCGGTAATCGAACCAGGGACGCCCGCGTGGCAGGCGAGCATTCTACCACTGAACCAAAAGAAAACGGTGACAGAATTAAGAACGCATGACGCTGATAACTGTATATATTAATACACTAACAGAGTTTTCAGTTGTAAAGTTTTAAGCAATCTTCTCCAAAGATACTGAACTATACATAGCCATCTATATACTCAATTTTTCGCAATTTTTTTGCTTCATGTATCACACTAAGTTTTAATCTCCAAACATTAGTAATTATATTTATTTTTAAATTTATTCAATTTTACAATCGTATTTTTTTTGCTTTCAAATTTTACTTTATTTATTCTTCATTACCAAATTGCTTTTTTTTTTAAACATGTGCGTTTAATTATTGAATTCTATTATTTTTTTCTAATGATAGATATTTCGTGTTTCTAATTCTATTGTTAATTATCTTTATCAGAATTGTTCTAATAGTTCTGTTACATATTTTTCAGATTTTCAGTTTTTACAAGAAAAAATCTGCCAAAAGTCAATGAATATTTCAATATATCTGATATATTTGAATAATCTACTTCCAATATTATTACGCATATCCATATAGATAATACGCTAACAGATTTTTCCTTGGGGATCTACTCTGGATGCCTAGGATTTACCAATTTACGTATCTACCCGAATGTATATACTTTGCTTAGAAAGATATTTTACTTAATCTTACTTGAAATGCTGCTTCTTGGAAATCAGAATATACCCATTGCAATTTCTCTCTTAGACACTATCTATACTCTTAATGTGTCTTCACAGTCCCCTTCGGATGAACCCAGGACGTTGCCCGGGTCACTCGGCTAGTCTTTTATAATATCGAAATAATAATAAAAAGGTACCTTATAGCCTGTGTTTAATCATGAAAAAGTTCAGACAGCATTGCAATGTGACTATGTCAAATACTAGTAGAACAACAAGAAATGGCCAGTCGGGTTGGAAGAGGGCGGGCTCCTGGCAGTCCCCCACACACGTGGTCTACATCGAATGACTCGAGTCCCAACTACCACTACGAAGGCATTCAAGTAGACCGCGTCCGTGGAAGATGACCCAGCATTGCAAGGCTCTACTTACACATGATGCACGTGACAAACTCCATGATTGTGAAGGGCATCATGGCCTCCTGCCTGTTGACACTGAAGTGCTCCATGAAGATGATCAGGATGTTGGCGTAGGCCTTGTAGAATCCAATGGACGCCACGCTGGCCAGGAAGCTGCCGAAGGTGAAGACCCAATCTCTTTGTTGATGCTTCATCTGGGCTACAAACGACTCGGTCAACGCCTCTGTCGACATCTCGCCTACAAGTTAAGATGATACTTTAATCCTGTTCACGTGCAGCCGCATTATGTTGCAGCAAAGCTCACGTATTAGGCTTAAAAAAAAAAAAACACAAATCTCATTTCTGAAAATTTTACTTCAACGCACACTTGGCCTCTTAAACACCAAACCTTATTTAAGTGTCCATTATGTTTGTTCTCAAATGTAGTTCCTTATGAAAGCCACCCACCAAAACAAGCTCCATCCAGGTTGGTAGATGGTGCTACAAATTTATCCTTGGGGATTACTTTCTTCTCAAAGATCCCGATTCCATTCTTCTCAAGGAGTTTTAACAAACAGAGTGATGTGCCCGATGGTATGTTTACCCATGTTTGGACTTCCTTGATCTCTTCCAGCCAGCTCATTTGAGCTCTTCCTATCTTTCAAAATCATCCTTCAATATTCAAGATCCTACATTATGTAAATAGGTAGAAAGAAGAATACAAGAATTAGAGCTTAGACTTGGCGAAACCGCTGCCAGATTAATGAGACGCACCAATATTTCTATTCATTTATTGTATAAAACTACGGGAAATAGATTAACCCAGTGAGACGTAGATATGTCGTGCCTCATCCAAAGTACTGGAAGAACCTGGAAAAGGCTTTACTATGAGCTCCCATTCTCTAGGAAGGGCCTCCATGTGGAGGAACCTAGAGCGGCTAGACCAGGAGGGGACCAAGCAGAGACGGTGATAGGTCTCCAACTCCACCCTAATATGGAAGTATGTACTGATTGTCCTTGAAGTTGGAAACTGCTTCTAAAGGCGGGTCGGCCAACGGCATGCGGAAAGTATAATGGCAAATTACCGTATTATTTTGTCCAATGCAAATCCCATCAATGAATGGACCAACTAACCAAAGCAACGTTATACCACCAGATATGGAAGAGCTTGATTGAAAAGACACACCAGTCTTAGCATTGATATTTTACCGAAATAAAAATTACATTTGTTGTGCTAGGGGTTAATGTATACAATATAAATGTCGACAAATTAAAAACATATAAATACCAATAATTCTTAATCAATATAGACACTTAGAGATCCGTGACTCAGCTAGGAAATCGAATTTTAAGGTGGAAATAATAGACTTTCAGGGATAATATTCTTTTATTTATTTTTTTAATTCATATTTCTGGCTTTCGGGAATTAAAGTCCTTCTACGGGAGAAAACATGATAAAATGTCTCCTGTAGAAGACTTTCTTGCCTGAAAGCTAGAGATATGCATTCTAAAATAATATTACAATTATTATAATAAGATAAAAAACCTTTATCCCTGGAAACCTGATATTTTCACCTTAATATATTGATATAGAGGATTATTTTATAGAATTATAAAATCGCGAATTTTAAAATTCCCCAGCTTGGTCATACTAAAGTCGTCCATTATCAAACACCTCATTTGTTAAGATCGGTTAACTTGGTTAGGCGCGTACACACTACACTGTTCTAAAATTAGATTAGATATATAGAGAGAGATTATACAGTACTATACTACAGTATTATCGTATCTAGAGTAAACCCTGTGTGGCATCTGGTGGATATTCTTATCGTGCTGTTTGCTGATCTACAGGTCGGTAAACAACACATGGGCTACCTCCTCGGTGTGAACGTTGTTGTCAGTAGCGAGTACAACTTTTGCCAGTTTTAGAAAATCGAATCCTGCGTTTCTATATGGTCTCTCTTTGAAGTGGACATTGATCGGAGGCTGTGTGTGGGTTCTTATGTTGTGGTGGTCGCTCAGAGATACTAGAATTTTTCTATAAATATCGCGATCCATAAGATCCAACATTTATTTAAAAAAGCACATCTTAAATCGAAAAATAAACTGCGTTTTGATTGCATGATATTGAAAGACGATCAGAACATTCGTCTTTTTGAATATTTTGAAAAAAAAAAAAAGAACATTTTCTTAACATCAAAATATCATGCAATAAAAACAGTTTATTTTTCTATCCAAGAAATGTGCCATTTTATATTTGAATAAAATAATTTGTTGTAAAAACCCTTTGCTTACTGAGAGAGTTAGGAACAATATCGATCCATCCACCGCTCCCCCCAAGAATGCTATTTGTGTATTCCGAGACCAGAAATATCCGGGTAGAAAGCATTTCTTTATTTTGTCCCTGGGTGTTTTTATAAAGAGCATCTCAGGAGAGAGTGTCTTTTATATTAATTTGCATAGTTAATGATATCATAAAAAAAAAATGTGAAATGGGTGAAATTATCTTAATGATCAGCCTATATATACACTCATGGAGACAAAACTTAAGGAAGTGTGAAGTCTTTAATGTCGCGGACCGACTGTGTTTTGAAGGAGACAGCGTCAACTTTGTTCACACTTGGTTATCTCGCGTCTTTAATAAAGGTCCCTGCGTATTCAGAGTTATTGTCTGAATTCGGATATACATGCTAGAATGTACAACTTCCTTTGTCCATGAGTGTATAATATAGTCATATGCTTTTGTTTCTTCAACTACTCTCCTAGACTCGACCTCAGCATGGGAGTCAACT
Source organism: Cordylochernes scorpioides (assembly GCA_030710605.1). Classification (NCBI taxonomy): domain Eukaryota; kingdom Metazoa; phylum Arthropoda; class Arachnida; order Pseudoscorpiones; family Chernetidae; genus Cordylochernes; species Cordylochernes scorpioides. The sequence goes on from CP092866.1 coordinate 62,770,945, forward strand.
GGTTCTGTTCAGCAATCCACTCAGGACGCGATTAAAGGTGCTTAGTAATAATCTGTACTAGTGAACTGGACTTCCCGGGTAGTTGGCGTTCTGCGCTCCCTGGGTTATAAATATATCTGCAGATACTAAAGTTCAGAGTTTTAACCTTTTAAATGTAAAATGCTGAATTATATGTTGCAAATATTCTTCTATCCATTCTCACATAGTTTTAAAATGTTTAAAAAAAAAACATTGTGTGTTCAGAAAGTTATTTAAACACTTGTTAAGGTCTGTATAATATAGTATATCGCAAAATTGGAGAGGAGAGGACTTCAGGAATTGGTTTAACCATGGAGATAAGCACCACCACCACCGTAATACAGTATAACATCCTGAGAGACCCTCTCCTGTGTGCGTGTCCACTTTTATAAAATAAATTTGATTCCACCTTCACTGATAGCTTACCTCCAGGAGAAACTAAGAGTGGATAATGATGCATTAGCGCGCCATCTGTTATGAAAATTCGAAACTATTATAGACACGTATGATTCTTTTTAAAATAAAACAATTTCTACTGCCCCTCCTGCAATGGGAAGGTTGATCACTACTGATGAGCCAGGCCCTCCCATTAATTTTTACATTGCAGTAAGGGCATTATAAATTGTTTTATTTTTAAAAGAATCATACGCGTCTATAATAGTTTCGAATTTTCAAAACTAAGAGTGTATTTTAGGCTATGGTCTCTCATAGGAGATTCTACTGTCTTTAAAGTTCTAAAGCTTGTTGCCTCTCATTGTAGAACTGAATTATTTGTTTCAAAACACCCCAGTGCTGTTGGAATAGATATAACTATAAACGAATACAATAAAGCATCAAGGGCTGCGTGTCTTTATTTAGTGGGCAATACAGGATATGACCACAATAATGGTTGCTAGAAGACCTTCGCTAGAGAACCAGGCAATAATCAGTGAGCAGAGGTTGTCCACGTGACGAAATACAAGAACTCTTTATAAAGACACGCAGCCCTTGATGCTTTATTGTATTCGTTTATAAATTGTACAGGGTTTTTCATTCTAGATATAACTATATATAATTATTAAAAATAAAAAAGGTATATCCTGACCAGGAGCACATGTGCTTTTCAGAAGGCAGAGCGCCATCTGGTGGAACAGAAATCAACTAAACATTGATTTAGCCTGTTCCCTGATATTTGGCCAACCCAATTTCTTGATAAATCAAGAAAAGTCATCCACGAACGCGTTTCGCGCTTTTGGCGCTCATCAGCGTGGAGTAGGCTTCTCAGTATAATATTATAGAGATATATGATACATCTCACACTAGTGGTCTAGACGCCAACATATAGATTTTCATTTTAGAATTTCTTTTATCATCTATCGCGATAAAATTTATGATAATTATTTTGGCAATGTACCAAATGTGCGTCGTATAACCCGGACTCCTGGAGTGAACAGAAGTCACTTGGCAATGTGTCTTATGATATAGAGTATCAAATATTTTCTCTTACTGTAATTTTCTCTTCTGTAAATTTCTCTTACCTTACTGTAATATTAAAAAAAAATTATCAGATAAGAGGGCTATGTTTTCATCATTTCAGCAAGGTCTGTGGAGATATAATATTTGACAATATATATATGAGAAATATATATTTTTTTTATTTATTTAAGTAACCCAGGTTCCTGGAGCGTATACAGAAGTCGCCAACTACCCGGTATGAGAAATATTGCCAAAATAATCATGACCTATTTTAAGGTACATTTTATCAAGTTGAGTACAAATAAATAAATGAACAAAGGTTGTCTATATCGTTTACCGGTTTGTCTCCGATATCTTCAGATCAAATTCCTCCATTCTCTGTCAGAGTTCTTGTATTTCGTCACGTGGACAACCTCTGCTCACTGATTATTGCCTGGTTCTCTAGCGAAGGTCTTCTAGCAACCATTATTGTGGTCATATCCTGTATTGCCCACTTTGTAAAGATATTTATACAGTGTTCTTTATTTAAAACTCATAAGAAAACCAAATGTGAACAAAATTGCCTCTTTCTCTTAAAAAAAAAAAGAATAGACGACCGGCGATATCAACGACTTTCCACCTTTTTGAAAAGGGCGACAGTAGATAGCTGAAACGTTGGATATTAAGTATTGGAAAAAGGCTGAAGTAGATCACTTATAACTCAATTAAAGATGTGAATTAAATCTCAGAGCTTGAGAAGCCAACATAAGAACAACCAATTTAACATACTTACAAATACGTATATAATGAACAACACAATATCTTGAGAAGCCTAGCGAAAGCCCCATCTTATGTCAGAATTAGAAACCTAAAACTGGCACTATGCTATAATTGATACAATGACCTAATTCACAATTACCAACACACCGCACTTTAGACCTGAACATATACCCTAACATAAATTGACAAAAATATATTAAAACACAAGTACAAAAAAAAAAAAGATCATTTTAAAAAGCCTTTCCCATAAAGCATATCAGACATTGAGTTTTTGTTCAGTAAACAAGATAAACAAATAAGATAGAGAAGTTCCGCTCAAGAGGCATTCCTGTTTAAAACACTTATTCTACAATCTCCACACAGGAAACTGATTTGTTCAAGCGGAGAATCAATCGACGATCTCAAACAACGGTCCACATCTAGCGAAACCAACTTACTGTGTAATGGCTTTAGCAATCAGACCGATCGTTTGGACGGAGGCATGACGCCGTCACCCAACATAGGCGAACAAGATAAGATTCCCCTGATCAAAGGGAGGTCAACGTATCTAAAATATAAATTTAAGAGAACTGTGTGTAAAGAAGTATAAAAATAAAATCTAATTGTCTTTCTGAGTATGACAGTGATCACAAGGCATCTATTTATATAAGAAATGGAATCATTTAGCACGACTACTTAAAAATGAAACAAATCCCTCCCTTGCTATCCTTACTGCGATTATAAATAGTGGGAGAACTTGGCTCATCAGTGGTGAACCCTCCCAGTGGTTGCATAAATTTACTCCAACACACCGCTCTAATATTGTATCGGTCTTTTAAAGTGTGCCATGGTGCCATGATCAACGAAAGCTGCACCCCATTCCATGAGATAGCTCGAGGAGGATGAACTCATGGAATTCGTGTAATATTTTCACAAGGGGATAAGAAACAACAACATTGGTCTTTTAAATTTTTATATATACGACACTGTCTCGGATATTTAAACACAAGTAAATAACGCGAAATCTCTATATAATAGATGCGTAAAACCGTTAAGCACGGATGTTTCTTTTTCAAATAAAACAAAAGATTTTTAAGCGACTATATCGATATAAACTTTTAGAACAGTAGAAATATATATAAATACTCTTGCATCGAGCATTATACATAAATTAAACACAAGACCCACCTATTATATAGGTAGTAATGTTTTGTCTTGCCTATTTTAAGTACACATGAAACTCCGCCTTTGTCGGTCCAAAGCCCGGATGAAAAAGGAGGCGGAGCAGTAAAAAGCTCGTTAAAAAACCTGGGTTCAGCTGGCCCGGCTGATAGTACTCTGCAAGGGCTCCTAATCCAGGGATACAGGATGAGCAGCATTTGTACTCTATGTTAGGAGCGGCTGCACATGGCGTCTGTTCCTCATGTCAGAGGCTGCCATTTATTTTGGACCTAAGTCAGCCTGCCATTGAGTAGTGTTCCCAGTCTTGATGACAAAGGCAGACACATTCTACTTCACCCAGATATGATCTCATGCTTTACAGGCTTGATATCCTAATATGATTGAGTGAAGATAAGAAAGAAGAAGTACACATGGCAAAGATAACCATGGTTTAGGTTAGAAGACCATCTCCGAAATTAACCGAAATACAAGCAAGCAATGATACCCATGTTAGCGACTGTGTATCTCGTGTAGTTCGACATTTTAACAAGATTCTTCTCTGCTTTTATATTTTAACTGAATCAATAAGGAATCTGGGTCTTGGCTTCTTTTCGTAATTCACATTGACATTTGAATTCACGTGTGAGGTTGGACTTAGAAAAGAATCGAATATCCTTAAAGCATTTTTAAGAAGAAAAAAAATTTCATTGCGCGGGTTTCGATCCTGAGTTCTGTGTGAAATCGACCACATATAAAGTCACCGTCACACTTACCTTTGTATAGGCCCACCACACATTGTACATACTGGAAGCTTCGTGTCCGACACACACCTGGGGTTACAAAACAACCCCAGACGGTATATGTGCGAGGCACATTTGGGATGCGGGGGAGGAGGTAACAAGGTAAGTGACCCATAGGTCATTGACCCCGATGGTCGAACAATTAGGGAATTCAGGGTGTAGGGAATGAAACAACAGGGAGGGATACCTATATATAGTATTATGTCAAAACAATTATGTCTCTCTATATGTACATATTTCCCCTAACTTTGTTTATTCTGAATTATTTCCATTTTTACCACTTATTGCTGTATCTCCCAGGAGAATCTGTATATAGGACTAAAAAGGTTCTCAATAAAGATATTGTTTGATTGATTGAATCACACATAGAAAACAAAGACTTGAAAATCTGGGGAGTAACTACCACTTTTAATGAATGACCACTTTAGTAAGAAATAGTCTTGTTCATTGAATTCACCCCAATCCTAAATAAACAGCAGAGAAAAAGTTAAATATATCTACATTTTAAAAATTAATATACATGATACCTGATCTATCCCAACACATCCAAGGAAAGAACACCTCCCGAAGAGACCAGGGTTATCCATATGTGAGTGGTTTTTCATGGGAGGTTCCAATGGAGTTAGAAAGCGACACGCACATTGTGCGGACTGAATACATCGCAGCAAGAGTATAGCTATCAAACTGGGTATTGTTAGGTGTAAAGGTAACCATTGCTACATATAAAACATTGTTTCTTTCTTTCTTTTTTTTTTCAAATACAATTTTTCAATCTTGGGAGGATTTGACTCAGTGGTGAAACCACTCGGGGATTTAAAAAAAATAAAAATTTGCTTTAAAATAGATTATTTATGACTACCAATTTTGTTTCCTACAACTTGTTTTATAAATACAAACGGAACTTACTCATTACAATTTAGTTTTCCACATTGATCAACAACCTATATTCTATTGTAGAGTTCGATATTCCGATAAAAAGTTATGCCAGATATAGCAATGCCTTCAAAGTGACAAGTCGAACTGGGTGAACTATGGCGTTATGATAGCATCAGTATTGACCCCGAGACCTTGATGGAGACAACATGTTAGGGGCAGTTCATTTATTGAATTAGATTCTTGAATCCGATCTACACACAATCCAACATATACTATTCCCCACGGCCTTCCTACTCATAGGATAAAGCGATAAAATTAGCATAGATAGACTGACACTTGTTGCTTCGGAACAAGAAGTAGAGAAAGGTCACTCACCACGAAGCCCGTACCCGCCGATACCAGCGACTCTCCATGTCGAAGTGACTGCCCCAGAAAAATACTACACTCCACCCCCCGGATTTCCCGGTTGTTTCATCTCTTCCAGTCGGTGTATGACCAGCGGGCAACAAACCACGTGGACATTATAGATGAGGTCCAATGAGCAAGCTTGCCGATTGGAAGATTGATCGATACCACTCAAGAGATATCTGATAGTTTTTTTTAATTATTATTATTTTCCAAAAGGAGGGGTGGGGGAGGGGCTGACGTCATAAGACGACGGTATAATTAAGACAACAGACTTTTCTCCTCCTCCCTAAATGCCCATAGTTATGGATCAAAGGTTCCCGACCTAAATGGACTTGGACATAATCTTGGTGACATACAAGATCTGCTGATAATAATTTTGGGCCGAAATCCGTACCAAGCGTGTGTGTATAACCATCTAGCGTGAAAACTGGCGAACAGACAAACACACGTACGTATTAAGACAATTGATGTAGTTAGACGAATGACTCGGGCAATACTCTGGATTTCCCCGAATACATTTAGTCCAGAGTATATATAGAATATAGCGCCCGTTTTTTTTTTTTTTTCAAAATCCAATATCAAATAGGCTAATTGAATGTTGAGCTCGATGTTAACTTATCAATATAAACTTACTAGCCGAATGACCCGGGCAACGCCCGGGTTTTACCCGATTAAATGCTTTTATTCAAATACTATTCGTTACAATTATAAATTGGCGCCGTGGATGTCATTCTTGTATCTACTTATATATTTGCCTTATTCTGTCTGTTTGTTTGTCTGTCTGAAGCTCACGGATGGGATTTTTCATAACCATCGGTGGTTCAGTGGTAGAATGCTCGCCTGCCACGATTCCCGGCCGATGCATTTTTTTTTTTTTTAACAATTTTTAAAACTCATTTATATATTACTAGCGGATGTGCCCGGCTTCGCCCGGGTTTTACCCGAGTGAATGTTTGTCTAACGAACATTTGTTAAAACAATTCTCTATAAACTTATAAAACGTACTCGGCTTCGCCCGGGGTTTTACCCGAGTAAAGGTTTGTCTAGCGAACATTTGTTAAAACAATTCTCTAAAAACTTATTTAAAAAAAAAGATATATTTTGATAATTTGAAACTCGTAAATTTGAATCTCTCGATAAAGTGAACATTTTTTCCCGGTCCCTGTGTGCCGTGTCATCCTGAATTTTGTCTTTCCTAATTTTCTACATTAGAAAATCATAGTTTTATCTAGTGAACATTTTTTCCCGTGTCACATTGCCGTGTCACATTGCCTTTATTCTTCATTGTTGGCTTTTTATATTATATTTACTCTCCATTGTTGGCTTTTTATCTTAAATTTATTCTTCATTGTTGGCTTTTTATATTACATTTACTCTTTATTGTTGGCTTTTTATCTTACATTCATTCTTCATTGTTGGCTTTTTATATCATATTTACTCTTCATTGTTGGCTTTTTATATTATATTCTGACCAAAATCTATCTGTGAACTTCACACAGACAGAATAAGGCAATTATATAAGTAGATTTACTCTTCTTTGTTGGCTTTTTATCTTACATTCATTCTTCATTGTTGGCTTTTTATATTACATTTACTATTCATTGTTGGCTTTTTATCTTACATTCACTCTTCATTGTTGGCTTTTTATCTTACATTCATTCTTCATTGTTGGCTTTTTATATTACATTCACTCTTCATTGTTGGCTTTTTATCTTACATTCATTCTTCATTGTTGGCTTTTTATATTACATTTACTCTTCATTGTTGGCTTTTTATCTTACATTCACTTTTTATTTATTTATTTCATCTCAATTTGCAGGTGTTACATTCGAGCACAGCTCGTGAGTCACCTTGTCCAGATTATTTACACATGGCGAGTTGTAATGCTGGAGTGGCCCCCGGAACCTTACAGGAGGGCAGTTGTTGGGTGTTTGGCTGTCAGCTAGCCATTGGGTCCAGGTCGTCGGATTCGGTGGCTGAGGTCACCTTGATTTTGAACAATTTCTTGTATAGTTGGATTTGATGATTTTTGAAATTGCGAGAATAGTCTTGTCGCAGAGTCTTGATAAATCTCTTCTAGATTAGGCTGGTTGAGATCTTCTTTGAGGATTTTGTTTGAAAGATTGAATGGGGCTCCTATAGTGGTTCGTAAGCAAATCCTCATGAAGGCATCTATTCTTTTTTTATCCGTAGGTGTGATATATTTGCCCCAGACTGGTAGTGCGTACGTGATGATGGGTAGAATACAGGTTTTGTACAACGTGAATTTATGCTTTGTTGTTAAATTACTTTTAAAATTGAGCAGGCTTGATAGAGATATTTTGGCTATCTTTGCCTTTCTTATGGTGTTTTGGACATGTAGGTTAAATTTTAATTTCGAATCCAAAGTGACACCAAGATACTTGGCATGGTCGGCCCAACTAATAGTGCTTGAGTTTACTGTCAAGTTGGTTTGTGGCTTGAATTTTTTGTTATCTCTTGGGGGAAAAAGTATTGCTTGAGTCTTAGTTGGGTTAATGTCTAGTTTCCACTCATTGCACCATTTGATTATGTCATTTAGGTAATCCTGAAGCTGAGTAACCAATAGGTTGACTGATTTAGAGTTAAATAAAATTGCTGTGTCATCTGCGAAGAGCTTAAGTTTACATTTAGAGTGCAGTGGGATGTCATTAATGTAAATATTGAAAAGGTAGGGTCCGAGGATAGAGCCTTGAGGTACTCCAGTCTGGATTGGCTTTGGTTCAGTTATAAAATTTCCTTGCTTGACTGAAAAAGTCCTGCCCTGTAGATAATTCTGCATAAAATTGATAATGTCACTTGGAAACTGGTGTTTTGTGAGTTTCTTTATAAGGCCATTATGCCAAACTTTATCAAATGCTTTCGCAAAATCTAGAAAGACAGCACCTACCACTTCCTTGTGGGATCTTCTTATCTGGATGTAGTCCAGAACTGCAATGAGTTGGTGAGTTGTTGAATGCCCCCTTCTAAATCCGAATTGCTGCGGGATGATGAAGTTAGAGTTGTCCAAGTACATCTGAAGTCTACGTAAAATAATTCTTTCGTAAATTTTGCCGATGGTGGGGAGGAGGCTGATAGGTCTTAGATCTTCAGGGGATTTAGCGGATTTTTTTGGAATTGGAATTATGATAGCATGTTTCCAGACTTTGGGGTAGTAACACAAGTGCAGCGCGGCGTTGAATACTCCAGCTAGAAATACAATCCATTTGATGGGAAGATTCTTGGCCATTTGCGGAGTGATATTGTCATGGCCAGGAGCTTTGTGGTTAGCTAAGTATTTAATCACTTCTTTGACTTCATTTGGTGTCGTCATTGTGAGCATTTTTTCTTGTTGGTGATTATAAGTTATATTTGGTTGGTCTTCTTTTTCCTTGGAGAACTGGTTGGAGAAGTGTTCTGCAAGTTCATTTCCGATTTCTTTGTCGGTCAATAAGGTTTTGCCGTTCGTTACTAAGCTTGAGATCCTTTCCGTTTTTTTCCTGATGGGTTTTGTTTTTCTCCAGAAGTCCTTTGGGCTTGATTCAATCTTGTGTATGAATTGATTCCAGTTCTCGGTGGAGTCGGATTTGAGGGCTTTGTTAACTTTTCCCTGTAGGTTTAAATAAATGGCTCTATGGGCTGGATCCCAGGTTGCTTGCCACCTCTTACGAGCTTTATTCTTTTCTTTTATCAAGGCCTTGGTCGAGGGGTTCTGTTTTGATGAAGAGGATGATATAACTGTGTTTTTCGAGTAGCTGTTGTAGATTTTATCATTTAGTATGGTCACTGCTGAGTCAATATTGGCTTCCGTTTTCAAGGGTACTCTAGGGGGCGTACTGGAAATTAAGTCTTGTTGGAAGTGTACCCAGTTAGTGTGTCGGCAAGCCCTAGTCGTGAATTCATCCTTCGGGCAGGTCAGCTCTAGGATTACTGGGAGGTGATCTGAAGATAAGGCATCCAGGGTCTTAATCCTCGAAGTCCAGGGGATGTTTCTAAGAATTGCGATGTCTAGAAAGTCTGGATTACCCAAAGGACTGTAGTGCGTGGGTGAAGAAGGTGCGACAATGTCCAGGTTTTCTTTTTCGGAAAAATTATGAAGCACGGTTCCACTATTATTGGAGGTTCTTGAGCCCCAAAGAGGGTGCTTGGAGTTCCAGTCTCCTGCAGCGATTACTGATTGATTATTCTCTAACAAGAGATTCAGATCTTCCTCCAGGAGTGGTAGATCGGGTTTCTTATAGATTGACGATATCTGCACTACTGCCCTTCCATCTGGTTTCATTAGAATTGTGGTGTTTTCCATGTTAGATGTTTGAATCAGCACTTTTTTATATTTAAGATAGTGTTTTAGAATTATTGCCGTTCCACCGCCCCTTCCAACGATTCTATCGTCTCTTATTGTCTGATAGTTTCTGAGTTTGAGGTCGACAGATGGTTTTAAGTGTGTTTCACTGAGCAGTGCCATGTCTATTGAGTTTTCTTCTAAAAAATGTAGAAATTCTTCTTTTTTGAGTTTGATTCCGTTGCAATTCCAGAAAACGATTTTTAAAGGTAATTTGCCTTTCATTGTAAGTAAGTTTTGATAATTTCTAATAACTTTTCGCACAGTTCCCTGGTGTCAGAACGAGTAGTTTTCTTTTTTGCAGTTTCAGCGTAACTTGCCTTTTGTTTTTCAACAGTTGCTTCTTCTGTTTTAGTGGAGCTTGCTTGAGGTATGGTGTTAGGGGAGTTTTGTCTGGGAGGCTTTAGCTGCTGTTGTTGTGGCTTCGGAAAATTTTGGCATCCGCGGTAATTGGCTGTGTGCGCCTCTCCACAGTTAGCGCACTTTGGTGGGAGCTGTTTCGACTTTCTTGGACAATCCTTCGAATGGTGTTCTTCAGCACACTTGACGCATTTGGGCTTCAAAAAACAGTTTAGCTGGCCATGCCCAAAGCCCTGGCAGTTAAAGCATTGGGTCACTCGTTTTGTAGTCCTGAATGATTCCACGACTATTTTTTGGTAAAGTATTTCGGTTATTCCATAGATTCGTTTATTTTGTTCATTTTTCGGTAGCTCTACTAGGACTATATTCATCGGTATTTTGGTCGATTGTCTATGGAGTCTTTTGACAATGACCTCAGTGAAGCCCATTGAGACCAGTTCAGTTACGACGTCTTCTTCTTTGAAGGCTGTTATTACCCCCTTCAATACCACTTTCAGTGGTTTTTCCTCCTGTAGTCTGTAGGAATATCCTCCATTATTTTTTTGTACATACTCCCTGATTTTTTTGAAGTCGCCTATGTTTTTCGATTTAATTATGTGCTTTTTGCCAGAAATCGTGACTTGGAATGGTTCCGTGCACAAGCCTTTTAGTTCTTGGCAAAGAAGCTTCCAATCTGCTACATTTTCTGCAATAACAGGAGGAATTCTCGGTTTTTTCACGTTAGTGACTGTGGTCCATGGGCCATCGTTGTCGTTATTTTCTTCATCGTCTTGCGGTGGGTGAGCTGTGTTCATTTGTTGAGAAATTCCAGTGGCGGGACTTTGTTCATCGATGTCCATTCTAGGCGTCTTCAGATTACGCTCGCTCCTAGTTGGCGATCTTGAGTCATCCGATTGGGAGCCGCGAGTTCCCTTCTTTGATTGAACCGTTTCCTCAAGCTTATACTCGATTCCACATTTGTCTAGGATCTTCGTTATTAAGGAGGCTTCGATTATGCATAGTTTCTCGCCGGTTGGTCCGATCGTCGATTTAATTACAATCGGTGGCATATTATTTTTTTTATTATAAATTTATTTAAAAACAACAAAACTATTTATGAGAAAGAAAAATAACAAAATCATCAAATGTTATCTCTACAGACCTTACTGCAATGATACGAGTTATTGAATGAGAGGGCTTGGTTCATCAGTAGTGAACCCTCTCAGCGGTTTCGCCAAATTAATCTCTAGACCGCTCTCTTACATTCACTCTTCATTGTTGGCTTTTTATATTATATTTTTAGATTGAGATTATTAGCTAGTATGTAAAAATATTAACTCTGTTGAAATTTAATTTTGTATTTATATATAAATAAAATTAACTCTGTTGATTTTTTGTATTTAATCGATAACAGCGAAGTTACGCATGTTAATGTTAGGGAAAAATATTTTGACGTTAAGCAAAACCTGCTCCATCTCGTTTTACATAAATGTTGAAAATTTGGTCGAAATTGATGCATTGTAACGAAAGTTTTTAGTGATGTCCTCTTATGAAATTTGCATTTTATTAATATAGATACAAGAATGACATCCACGGCGCCAATTTATAATTGTAACGAATAGTATTTGAATAAAAGCATTTAATCGGGTAAAACCCGGGCGTTGCCCGGGTCATTCGTATATAATAATTGTATAAACGAATGCAAGACAAAATCACCGCGAATGTTTCTTTTTTTTTAAGGCAATTTCTTTTTAAGGCAATTATCGTTATTTATCGTTAATTTTTGTTTCGATTTTATTGAAAAAAAAAAACGATATGGTGCCTTTAAAAATGATCTTTATTACTATGCAGTTTTCTATTTAGTCAATATACCAAAGTTCATGTTGCAAATGTAATTATCTCTATCGATTTAGTAGGTGAAATGCAAAAAAAAAAAAAAAAATCGACATGATGAAATCTTTATGAAAAAATTCACATTTTTATTTTTATATTTTCAAGACACACACAGTTTGGGGCGGGACGTTTCACAAGAGAGACATCCACGGCGCCAATTTATAATTGTAACGAATAGTATTTTAATTAAAACATTTTAAAAACACACAGTTTGGAACGGGACGTTTCACAAGAGTGACATCCATGGCGCCAATTTATAATTGTAACGAATAGTATTTGAATTAAAACGTTTTTAAAATATATACGCACTCGGGTAAATATATAAATGTAATATATAAATGAGTTTTAAAAATTGTAAAAAAAAAAAAAATGCATCGGCCGGGAATCGAACCCGGGCCGCCCGCGTGGCAGGCGAGCATTCTACCACTGAACCACCGATGGTTATGAGAAATGGCCATATTTGGGTATTTATTCCATTCACAAAGCAAACGGTGACAGAATTAAGAATTGTTGCTTGATTATGACGCTGATAACTGTATATATTAATACGCGCTCTCTCTAGGGGTTATACCTCACACATAAACGGCTACAAACAGATAGATAAAAAAATACAGTTTTATTATGAATAAAGACAGAAGTTTACCTTCATATAAACAGATAGACTTTGTCCATGAGTATACATATAGCAAACTTATTAAATTTATACACCAGTTATGTCGGCGTCAGACATTTCTACCATAGCACATCTCTTCGAGTACAGATTACGTGTGACATAGCTGCAGTCTTGTTGCAGTTTCTTATCTAAGATGAGAGGAGGCGATATGGAGATTGAATTGATGAAACCGTTTGCGGGGCTCACCACATATGAGCAAGGCCTTTCCAATATTTTTTACACACCTTCTGCAATGAAAGTAGTAAAAGAAACGTTTAACGAAAGGTTTGTATCTTTTAAATCCATCGCAGTTGTCGAATATAGAAATGTGATGAAAGTATTCAATCGTCTAAAAAAAAAAAGACCAAAACTCTTTATATTTGCATAAGTGATGCTAAAATAAAACCCGACAACCCCCTTAGTGTTATGGCAATGGTCAGCCCTAGCAAGAACTCACCGAAGAAATGGAATCTCTATGAAATAAAGATTATAGAAGAATATTCAAGTATGAATCTCTTATAGCTTTTTCCGGCCAGCATGATCTACTCAGAGATGGGGAAGTTGGCTGAAGCTTGTCGGTCCTGGACATCGTCAATGGATGAACGTGAAGATCGGCCAATGGACATTCGAAGAGCGAAATTATTTTTTTAGAAAAAGGCTTCTCTTATTTGCATATATAAAAGTTGCTGATGACTTGTATCATTTATCAGAATAAATATAATTTAATCGTTATATTTTTTTCCTTATTCCAGAATATTGACTAAAAACGATGGATGGATTTTTCTTGATTCCTCGGGGGATTTTTGTTCGATGTCCTTAAATAAGCGCGCCATCTGTATTTAAGAAATGAAACTATTTAGCGCGATTAAAAAAAAACAAACTATTTCCAAATAAAAAAATCTTCATGTCTTTGTTGCGATTGAAAATATTAGTTGTTTAATATCTTTCCATCGGAACAAGGGCACGAGGATTTTTGTATTTATTCGAAAGAGAGAAACAATCCCGCTAAAGTTTCATATATTTTATTCAAGAATAAAAAATAAAAAAGATTAGCTGAAATTAATTTATCCCGATAGATGGCATCAGCAACTTCTTAAAGGAGACGCCTTTCTCTCACTTTTACCCCTTGATCTGGTTATTTCCCTCTTTATAATCCATTTTCTTCTGTGTTAGTTATCTTTAGCTTTTAAGAAATTTGATGCTACTCTTTATAAGCTGCAGGACTGGCTGGCTGGGTCTGGATAACGACGCCATCCGTGCATCTACAATTTCTTCTTGAGCACAGAACTGAGGGAAGTTCAAGAAGATCCCTCTCTGCCTGTAGGAGGACTCTCGCTAGGTAGAGGAGCCTCCCCTCGCTGAAGAATATGTAACTATGTATTATCACCATATTTTGAACATATCGCACACACAAAGCTTTATTAAGACCACCGGTCTTATACAGATTCACTACAGGAAGAAATAATAGATGGAGCTCCTATACTCCAGGCAGCGCAGCACCCAACAACAGCCTCCAAGTCCGACGCAAGTCCAATGGCCACACGTTCCTTTGTGCATAGTCATAGTTAGCGAATCACTGAACAGGCTAGTGTGGAATCAGCCCCGTTCTAGTTTTCGCTTTCCTCGTCTAAATGGACCACGGCATTCGGCGATCCTATTAATCTCCTCTGAACGGTGACTGCGGCCTTGTAGATATTTTGAATATATCATAATTTAAAAAAATATGTAAACCGTTGACTGGCTTTGTCAAAAGTAATTTAAAATGTTGAATTTATTTTAAAAGGTGGATACACAAGATCATGTTTTACTACTTTTTATGGTTCGATGTTTTCACCTGTTCTGATACATTGGTATGTACAGTACTGGTATAATAGAACTGAGTGTCCACGTGATTATTTCACATATCTACAACCTTTCGCTCTACCAACTGATCTATCGGATGCCACGTGGTTTCCTACATCTACAATTCACCGTTCTTCAAATTGAGATATCGAGGAAATGTCCACGTGATGGATTCCCATATCTACAGTCCACCGCGCTTCCAAAACTGAGCTCCCTATCGGGAGAATATCTAAGAAGTTTGACTTATCCACAGCCCAAGCTTCTGGGGTATCGAGGGAATGTTCACGTAGTGGATTCCCATATCTACAGTCCACCGCGCTTCCAAAACTGAGCTCTCTATCGAGAGAATATCTAAGAAGTTTAATTCATCTACAGCCCAAGCTGCTGGGGTATCGAGGGAATGTTAACGGCTTGTAGAACTTGTTCCTGATCTCAATTGACCACCTTTTAATTTAGAATCATCGAGCAGTCTTCGGGCCTGGATCTATGTTCAGAGGGAGCAATTGTCTCTAATTAGATTCCGGGTTTGAAACTCGCATCAAGCACCTAATAATAATCAAGAATTAAATAGCCGATCGGTTCTTGTCCAACACTCTCAATGAATGTAAGCCAACAAACGAGACACTATGTAAGTGTAATCTGATTTCAAATGTGTAGATATGAGGTGTACTCAAAACTCTGTAATGATTATCATGGTCTGTACTGCGCGTACTCAGGAGGTCGTCGGTGAAAGTCATCCAAAGTCTTTCTGGCCATCCTCCAGATACTCGTATACTGGAAGTCTGATACCAATCGTTAATACTACCAATCTTTGACGGTTGTAATTTAACCGAAATTAAATTTGTATTCTGAATCGATTTATGGCAAAAGTTGAGATAGTGCTTAGAGAAGCATGTGTATCAATTTGTATTCGTCCACAAAAAAAATCTTATTTTATGGTGTTACTCCCGCACTGTGTATAGATGAAATATGGAAATAGAGGATTGGGGTATGCAAATTATGTATTCCTTCAGTTATTGGGGACGACATTCTGTTGGGAGTACTACAGCGCTCGATATGAACTCTGTCTTTCCCTTTATGCAACTTTATTTGAGCTAAAGTCACTCATATCCTCTAACTCACTTTCAAACACACGTCTCCTAAGATCTTATTTTCAAATAAATGTCCAAAATTATATTAAAAGTATATAGTCAAGATGAAGAATAATTAAATATAGAGATCAATTCAATTTACTATTATAGCCCACTATTATAAAAATTGAATAGTATTTTTTTAAAAATATAACGAAATATTTTTAGCATGGGCGTTTATTTTACTACGTAGCTTTCGAGAACACGCTCTTCAACGGACCGCATATGCAAATACGGATGTCATCACCTTTAAAACTCTCGCACACGCAACTACAGTCAAACCTGACTAAGCAGCCGCAAAGGGGAACTGAAAAAAAAAAAAAGAACAATTAACCCCTATGCTTAGTCGCATAGATCAGAGCATATATGGGGAAAATATGTAAATACGCTTTACCCCCAAAATTATTTAAAAAAAATTAATTTAAAGATAATTTACATAGCTTTAATATTACTCCAAATTATATGATTATTCTTATCTCGGAGAATATGTATAAGACCAAAAGGTCTTAATACAGATTTTTGTTGTTGTTGATTATTCTCATCATCTTTTAACTACCTAATCCTATCTTTCATTCCCTAAACTTATGCTTCTTCCTTGATGGCCAATCTAGTGCCTATGCAGTGGTCTACCATTGTGGCGGGGATTGTCGAAATGTGAGGTCTAGAGAGCTCTCGTCATTCGACGAATGTAGATACTAGCTGATCGTGATAATCATAGAATGATACAACCTCTTGTATTCTAAACTCACGTCTACACTTGTAAAAGCAACTATACTTTGCTTTTAAAAAGTTGAAGAGATATCTTACCATAACGAGTAAGAGGATTTCGGGATTTGACTAAGAGGCGAGGCAATTTATCATTATTATTATTACTAAAAGGATTTACCGAAGTTTTAAGGCATGCTCTTCTTCAGTTAGATAAGAATGTACAGGAGTACAGTACAATAACACCCGCTATTTTTAAATAAATAAGAGTATCAGATATCGCGTTGGGGAAAGTGGCTTGAATTGGTGGAGAAATATCGAGCTCTTCAGTACACTGCTCTTCTACTGTGTGGTTAAAAAAGGGGAAACGTTAATAAAGTAAATTATCATTTTCCATTTAGCCTCGGTGTGTACTCGAAAAGTTTAGATTAATCTACCATTAAAAGACACACTTCACCCATCTTTGTTTATTAAATAAGATTGTATGTACACAAAACCAACACGTTAAAACTGAGGGCGAGTATTCCCAAAGCTTCTATAATTCCTTTTAATACACATACAGATTTATTAAGAGCATCGGTCTTATACAGATTAACCATAGGAAGGAAGCATAGATGGAACTCCTATACTCCTGGCAACGCAGAACTCAACAGCTTCTAGGTTCGATGCATGTCCAGTGGTCACAGAATCCATCGTGCATAGGTTAACGCATCACTGAAATGGCGAGTGTGGAATCAGCCGCGTTTTAGTCTTCGCTTTCCTCATTTTTCCTTTTAATAAAATTTTTGTGCAGCGTCACACAGCATACCTTTTACTTTTTTGTTACTTGCACTTTCTGGTGAGTAGGATTGATGCAAAAAGAGGACCAGCTGTACGAGCAGAAACTCACACCGAAAACGTTGGATTTACGTGGTGAAACAATCTTATCAGAGAGAATGTATCATGGCGAGGGAAGTGAAGATAGAGAGAAACCTGTTCCACGTATTTACACCTCAGCAGGGCGGGTACAGATCTGTTCTGGAACTTCCTCCAGGAAGTCGGGGGCTTTATTTGGTGGGGGCCGGCCCCTGGGGGAGTTGTTTATGCCCCCCTTGACTCAGCATGGCGCTACTGGGCCAACAAAACACTTGGAAATTTGGGACAGGAATCTGGGAAATCTACTATGTCTGGCCCTCAGCCCCTCGCGTGCATCTGCCTCCTTGACTTCCTTATGAGTCGCACGTTCAATGGATAATCTTAAAAAATATCACTCGAGATTTGTTCCTTTTTCAAGCCGTTTCAGGGCCATCATTTTTTTTCCTGTCATAGTAATGTCCCGGAAGGGCTGTTTATAACAAAGTAATGTAATCTTATAATGGCTTTATTTTCAAAATAAATTTCTTGTTTGCCAGGACTTCCCAATCCGAGTATCTAAGAATTCTATGTTCTTACCGCTGGATTCAGAATGTTTATATTCTTGTGAAAAAAATAAAAATAAAAAGGGAACAGGTTAAATCAACGTTAGTTCTGCCATGTGAGTGTGGTCAGGATATGTTTATTTTGTTTTTATTTATATTCTTATCTACTGTCTCTAATATCAAATCCTCGGTCCAGGATGAGGTGGAATTACAGCTGTGTGTGTGTGCAAGTATTTTTACTTATTCGAAATACACATGGCCATGATAATCATGATAAGTAAGGTTATTTTCTCTCGAATAGAGGAAAGTTTCCTAGAAATATTTCCCTGGCCTTAGATGCCACACTGCTATTTTTTTCCGTTGATAAACGAGTTATATAAATTAAGAAAAATCATTTTAAAAAAGTCCGTGGACGAGTGGGTAACACCCTCGATTCCCGAGAGTCATGAACCGGGATTGAATCCCACGTTAATATTTTGTACTAACCTTAACATATTATTCATTATTACAACTATCAAAAACTAGGTTGCTCTTTTTGAGCGGTACCTAATAAAGTGATTTTGGAACGAATAAGAAAAATCAAGTATAAACCGTCGGTTTATGAACCGGGATCGAATCCCTCCTTGTACATTTTTTTTTCTGTTAGAACCTGTTCATATGTTTCATTGTAAATGACATAAGATAAATTTCTCTTTATGAGCGGTACCTAAAAGTTATTTAGGAACTGGAACAGTATATAGAAGTCGGTGATCGAGTGGTTAAAACCCTCGATTCCCGACAGCCATGAACCGGGATCAAATCCTGCATTGGTTACTTTGTTTTAATATGTAAATAACCTTCACATAGTATACATTGATGTAAGTAGCATAAGCTTGGTTGTTCTTTTTGAGCGACACCTAGTGAATTTATTTTGGAACCAGATCAGAAAAATCCATTTCCAGATGATGCAACTGCAAGTTGATGCTATTTTACGCCACTATCAGAATAAACAACAAATACTCATATTAAGAAAAAGGCATTTCCTTATCGTGCAACTGAAAGTTACTCATATATTTATCAAATACTCATTTTTAAATTCAAAATATTGGGGAGAAACATATTTTCTAATGAATCAAGGAAAGATAACCACATAAATATTTCGGGTTGCTTGACCTCTTCAGTATGGTGTAGACTGTACCACAGAAAGACCAAAATAAGATTGAATCTCAGAAATATACAGAGTTAAAAATAAGTTAGACAGACGCTTGGAGAGGACAAATGCAGGTGTCGTATTGCCCACAATTCCTGAAACTGAAGACGAGCTCCTGCCACAATTAAAGGAAAAAACGGGGGGGGGGGGGGGGGTTTGTCCACAGCTGTCAGCATTTCCTATGTCAAGTTTACATCACTGCCTCAAGGTCCTTTCTTGGAATATTTTGGTTATCAAGGATTATTCAAGATACGGGGGGCGGGCGATAAAAATTATTGGAATAAACCTTTTAAAAATAAATAGCAGTCACAAAGAAATAACAGGCCTGAATAACAGCGCATTCCTCTATAGGCATGTCCTACAAACTGTATGTAGCTTAACAAAATCTTTAAAATATATTTATAGGGTTTATTTTTTCGATACACATAACATTTTTTTTAATCTAAAATAAATATTTTTTAAAACGTTACAGTTAGGGTATATTTAAAAAGAATTCTTATTATCACATTGTATAACCCTCAAATATTGATATCTTCAAATAAAGATAAGAAAGGTCACGTTCGAAAAAAATAAACCATAGAGAATTTGGTTTTACGGGCTACTAACCAAGAAACATAGAAAAATATTCAAAATATTATTTAAAGCTATATACAGTGTGGAAGACATGTCTGTGGGCAGTATATAAAGCCTCAATGTTACCTAGAATCTGTGTTGATATCTAGTCATGTTGATTCTGTGATTCCTCTAGACAGGTACTGTAGATTGCTATTCTACACTTGCCGTTGAACTTGATAGATGCCGAGAGCTCGCCATAGATGTGTAGATATAAATTTAAAAATATATTAAGACAGACTGCCGGGGAAAAAACAGAAATTAGGAATTGAAAGCGGTACGACTAGATCTTCTCCTTGTCTTAGAGGAGGACTCTCTCAAGATGGAGGAGTCGTCTTCACTGAGAGAACAAATATTTCATCACCAAATTATAAATAATATCATTCCTTTGTTTGTATTTCTATCATTTTCTTGTGTAACCATTGACCGAGTGTCAATAAAATAGTTTGAATTGTCATTGCCCAACCTACCACCTGTTACAGAGGTTACAGACACTTCTTACTTCAGTTCGGTCACCGCATCACTCTCTCTCTCTCTATCCACATAACTTACTTTATCAGTACAGAATCTCTGCAGAAATATGAAATTTATTAACGATTGAGTCTGTATTGAATAGGATAATCCCTGTTACAATATTAAGGTGAAAAACATCTGGCTTCCAGGGATAAGTTTATAATTATTTTAAATAATTAATATCTCTAGGATACAACAACCACCCGACCTGCAGGGCTACTGGCTCTTCGGTCAAGGGCTGGATAACAACGCCATCTTCGCGTCTGCCAAGTCATCAATTCACAGATTCTTTCTGAACCTTGAGATGAGGTGAGAACACCCTTACTGTCTGGAGGAGGACTCTTTGTCGTTGTCTCCTGGACTTTACATAACTGTATAGCTTCCCCATGTGCACTAGGTGCAAAACCGAAGAGGCCACTCCCCAACATATACTAAATTGTATTGGAAAGGACAAAGGATCCCTGTACAGAGAACCAAGAAGAGTTCTTGAACTTCTTTATCAGCACGACCTCCAAGATCTTGTCTAATTTAGACTAATAAAAGGATAAGAAAAAAAAAACATAACTATATAGTTTACTGTTTTATTTTATATTTTTCATTATTTTATAATTCCACCATTGACTTGTGTATGATGTCAATAAAATATTTTGAAATCTCTATAGGTTTCATGTCCGAAAGTTAGAGATATGATTTTTTAAAAGAAACTTCTCCCTGGAAGCCCCTTCACCGTAGTTAAGATGGATTCAGTAGTTTTGATGAAGAACACACATCATTCCTGTTGATGAACTTTGACCTAGGCACGAAGGAATGTGTCGGACCTGGAGGCTGTTGTTGGATGCTGCGCTGCCTGGAGTACAGGAGCTCCATTTATGCTTCCTTTCTTCCTGTGGTGAATCTGTATAAGACCGGTGGTCTTAATAAAGCTTTGTGTGTGGGTGTTGATGCACATCGACTCTCCATTTGGTCAGAATCTCGTTTGGTTATTTGAAACTCTTAATTGGTTGTTGGGCTTATTAAAATAATCACAAATTTCGTGAGTTCAATTTTAAGAAAAAAAAAAAACTTCCATTCAAGTTCAAATCTCGTTTGCCACTAATTAGAGATGAGAGACTTAGGATATATCCAGCCAAGTATCGCTGACTATAATATGGCCCAAGTTACCTATCCATGTTCACTTGGTACAGGTGATGATAATCATGGTGGGTTAGGGTTTGTGACTAGGCATATTCGTTTGTTGTTGTTGTTTCTTATCCCCTTGTGTAAATATTATACGAATTCCATGAGTTCATGCTCCTCGAGCTGTTTTATGATAAGCAGTGGCCTCTCCCAAAGGTCCTGTTTAGTGCATCTAATGCAAGCCAAAATGTGTGCAGGTGCCAAGCTACATTTTGGGCAAGTGGGGTAGATTTTGTTATTATTTTCTATCTTCAATGGCTTGAGATGGCCTGTTCTAAATCTTGTTAGTGTTGTTTGATGATGTCTATTTCTGATGTTCAGAGCTCCTCCTGGGTTCACTCCACTGTACCAACTATGCTCTCGGAGACGCCTGTGGGTTTGATTGGTCGACCCCATGGAGCCAGACCATAATGGCGGGCGCGAGGGGCCAAACAATGGCCGCTCGGTGCATGGAGAATGCATCATTCCTTTTGGTTAGGTGACCTAGAAATGCAGCAATGGGTATGCTATCGCATGCCGGTTTATGGACCGAAAGGTCTGGGTGGCCACTGCTCCAAGGATGTACCAACTATGCTTAGGTGGGATCCTCCAGTTCTTGTTTATTTTTGCTTTGTCTACATACTCGTTTGGTCATTTTTACTACTTGTGAAAAAAATGGGAGACATTGAAGCCATTTGGTAGGTTATAAAATTCCCCTCAATGTGGGTTTTGTCCAAGTTCTTCAATCCAATCCATCTGTTAGATTGGCCACTCTGTGGTCAACTCGGATCTTTTCTTTCTCCCTCAAAACAAATATTTGTCCGGCCCACCTGGGTGTCACGTGACGGGGAGATAAAACTCGTCTGGTCACAAAAGTAGCATCATTCCTATCTGAAAAATATTTAATGTGTTGAGGAGATTTCTCTTCTGTCGAATCTTTTAAAATGCAATTGAACTTGGGTAATTCGAAGCCGAAGGAAAAAAAATCGAATAAAAAACGGAAATTATATTTATAGGAAATTCTAAGGCCCAAGATAAATATTTGAATTGAAGACGTTATCCAAGTTCTACTGTATTTATATTCTTGAAGTCACTTTTGTCCATTTTGGGGCTCAAAAATCATTCATTTTGGTTAGCAGCTCCGTAAATAAATATATTTCCGTTTTGTCCATTCGTTTTCTCAAACTTAGCTAAATGAAGATTTTGACAAATAACTCTTGTTAAAGGTAACAACTCTCAGTTGAATGAAAATTGCTGCTAGATGAAGAGATTTAGATAATTACTTTTTTAAACAAGATATTAAAGATTTACACAACTCGATGTCAACCAAAGAAAGATTAACGAATTAACAACAAACATTTCTTTGACCACGGATAAATGTTTACAACCCCAACATTTATTGGACTCGTGGATCTACCAAGAATCACAAACAATATGTTTTAAGGCGTAAAAATGTGGAAGGCTTTAAAATTATAAAATATTTATTACAGGGAGTATCTCCTTAAAGCTTGAATTTTTAATTAAAAAAAGATGCTCACATTGTTATATATATATATATATATAAATATTTTTTAAATTTTATTACAACCAACGTTTGACTCGCGGATCTACCAAAGCAAGATTCACAACCAATATGTATTTGTGTGAACCGCGGATCTACCAAAGCAAGATTCACAACCAATATGTATTTGTGTGAACCGCGGATCTACCAAAGCAAGATTCACAACCAATATGTATTTGTGTGAACCGCGGATCTAACAAAGCAAGATTCACAACCAATATGTATTTATGTGAACCGCGGATCTACCAAAGCAAGATTCACAACCAATATGTATTTATGTGAACCGCGGATCTACCAAAGCAAGATTCACAACCAATATGTATTTGTGTGAACCGCGGATCTAACAAAGCAAGATTCACAACCAATATGTATTTATGTGAACCGCGGATCTACCAAAGCAATATTCACAACCAATATGTATTTGACCCGCGGATCTGCCAAAGCAAGATTCACAACCAAATTTTATTTGGGTTTTATCAAAGCAAGAACCAAGGATCTAACAAAACAAGATTCACAACCAACTTTTATTTGGGCTTTACCAAAGCAAGAACCAAGGATCTAACGAAACAAGAACCAAGAATCTACCAAAACAAGATTCATAACCAATATTTATTTCAAACATCAATCTACCAAGGTAAGTTTCACACCATTTTTTTTTTACCCACAGAACACAAATTTAACATGTAAAATATTTACTTTCTCAAGAAGAATGATTTAGTTAGCATGAAACAAATAACTTTAGGTCTCAAACAATGATTGGAATTTAAAAATTTTAAATCATAAAACAGAGTGGCGTAAAGCTAGAAAAATACAGATAAATGGACAAGAAGAAGCAGGAAAACTGAAAGATTTCATATTGACATCAAATTTCTTACCTTTGTCGCCAGGGGGGAGTGACGAGACCTGTGTCACCACCATCTTTATGGCCTTTCCTCCAGGCACGACTAGAGGGCGCGCAGGTTCGTTCACTAATTATTGTGTTGATAAGGTACTGTTTATCATCATCTTTGTTCCACAGAGTTTTGTGACGTGAGATTTATCACCAAGATCCATCTATATATATTGGTAGTGTCACACGTGTTCTCTATATCCAGCCTCCTGACACGTGCTTGTGTAGAAATAGTTTTTTTTATTTCCCTTTTTTTAAATTTTTGCTGAGTAACACATAGCGCGCAGCCTTTTTATTTCAACAACAGCAAAAAAATCTTACCCACATATTTTAGAAATTTGAAATACTTTCTTTTTTTGATTTATTTAACCTCATTTTATTTCAATTTAAAGCGTAATATCCCCCTAGGGACACTTACGCTGTCATACATGTATGTCTCTACATTTGTCTATTTACAATAATTTTAGGCCGTAAAGAATAGTCATAATTTTACATATATAAAGGTGGAAAAATAGTAAAAAGGTGATATTGTACTGGGATAAGGTGCATAAATTAAGAAAAAGTCATCTCCTTATCGTGCAACTGAAAGTTGTTGATGGCTTGCGCCATCTATCGGAATAAATATCAACTATTCTCGTTGATTTTTAATTATTCCAGAATTTGCCAAATACCCATTCTTGATTAATCAAGAAAAGCTAACCACGGACGCGTTTCGGGCTGTTGGCCCTCATCAGCGTGGTGCAGGCTGTACCTCAACGACCAAAAAATTGGTCCTTCAGGCATCTTGAAAAATCATGAAACGGGTAGTTAAGGCCAGAATTGCGTGAGAACGTGACTTTTTCTTAATATATAAAGGTGTTACATTCAAGCACAGCTCACCTTGTCCTGGCTATTTACACATTGTGAGTTTATAAGTGCCTTGCAGGAGGACAGCTGTTGGATTATAAACTCTTAACTCGGTGTCAAGGAATTCAGAATTGATGTCTCCTTGATTTTGTATAAATTCTTGGACAGATTAATTTGATTAGATTTGACGTTACAAGAATACTTATTGAATTTTGGTACAGATCTTCCAGGTTGGATAGGTTAAAATTTTCTCTGAGGATTTAATTAGATTAATTGAAAGCTGTTAATTTTTATATATCTCATTTATAATGAACAAAATGGCTTCCGATAATGAGTTACTTGTTATATTTTATATTGAGTTCAAGATTTCAGGTATCACAAAGCCTTCTGCAGGAGTAAACGATCATATACTCTTCTAGAAGGGATTGTAATACCCGAAAGATTGAGATGAATGTACAACGTGTGATCAATAATTTCCAGGAATGAGACTGGATCACGTAAAATATTCGAAAAAAAAATGAAATAATTTTCTAAGGACCTTATAGATGAAACATTTATCAACACGTAGAAATAAAAATTGATCACATAGACGCACGCGCTCACGTTTTATCGAATTTATAAGCTCGAGTATATCAGAACATTTTCGAATTTCAGTATGGACTGTATTGAAAAACAGCGAGTCTGCATAGGGTTTTGCTTTAAATTAGGGAAAACAGCTTCAGAATCATTTAAAATCTTGAAGCAGGCTTTTAAAGAAGATGCCCTATCACAATCGAGGACATTTGAATGGTTTGCACGATTAAAAGCTGGTCGAATAAGCAAGAGAAAGCAAGGATGTTCAAATCGAAGCTTAAGTGTCTTCTTATCACTTTATTTGATGTAAAGGGATTGGTACACTATGAATTCGTGCCCGAGTGTCAGACCATTAATCAACATTACTATCTTGATGTATTGCGACGTTTTTGTTTCCTGTGATGACCCTGAAACGCTTAGGAGCGCGATTACAGGGCTCTTAAAAACAGCGGCAGACCAATCTATACAAAACGACCTTACAAGAATGGATAAATCTAAGCTATACTCTCACTACAAAGACATTCACATATCTTTCATGACGGAGGGATACCTTTTAGGGATTTTCCTTTCCCGGTTGTAAGACTACTCGCACAAGTTAGAATACTTTCAAGTTTTTTTAGAGAAAACCACACCAAGATGCTCTGCGGTGAGGACCCGACTTGTACCTTCTGTAATTCAAAACTAAAAAATGAAATCACTCACTATATTTTTGATTGCTCTGCTCTGAAAGAAGAAAGAAGAACCCTTATGCTCAAAACTGGGCAACTCTGTGCTTCACTTCCATCAATAATTGACAATATGACCCAGAATAAGTATATTGCTACGGCGTTTTATGGTTTCCACAAGTCCATATCTCAGAAGAAGGCCAAGTGATACTCACTCCTCACTTTCTTACTGCTACTCTTTTTGTGTTGATTTCTTGCTTCCCTCTTTCTTCTTATTATTTTTTTTCCCTTTTTTTTTCTTTCTCTTTTTACTCTGTATATATCGTTATTTCCTTTGTCTCACTGCTTTGTTCTTATGCATACCTCTGGTGAATCCTGTATAGGGTCAGTGACCCTAAATAAAGGCTTTTTTGTTGTTGTTGTATTGCGACGTTTAAGAGAGCCTGTGCGTCAGAAAAGACCCGAAAAATAGCATCAGAAAAATTGGCTCTTGCATCATGACAATGCACGGCCACATACGGCCGTCACTGTACCACTCTATTTGGCTAAACATGGAATTGCTTTACTACCCCAGCCACCCTATTCTCCTCACTTGCTCCCAACAACTTTTTCCTTTACCCTAAAATTAAAAGAGTCTTAAAAGGACCTCGATTTGACTCAATACCTGAAATAAAGGAGAATTCGAAGAATATTTTGAAAAGCCTGAAAGATGAGGATTTTCAGAGGTGTTTTGATATCTGGAAAAAAAGATGGAACAAGTGTATAGATAGTGACTGCCATTATTTTGAGAAATTAAAAAAAAAACTTTATTATACTTTTGTATTTTAAAAAATATTTAGCATTCCTGGAAATTATTGATCACACTATGTAAAATAAAACAAGTAACTCACTTTCTGAAGCCGTTTGTTTATTATTTATATGTATTGCAGAGGATTTTACTTTTCTGAATATCTATTTTATATACTTTATAAGATAACTAGGTCCAATTTATATAAATTATATTATATGGGATTGGTAGAACATTAGCCCGCCGAGGAACAATTTAAGGATATTTGAACCTAATATTGGGTGGATAAAATACTGCCTCTGTTCCAAAATATCTTTATTGACAATTTAAACAATTTTATTGATTCTTTTAATCAAATTTTACAAAGGTGGAAAAATATGAAGTGTAGGGGAATATATATAGTTGTGTACAAATGCCTTCAGCAAGGAAGACGTCCCCACCTTGAGAGAGTCCTCCTCCAGACAAGGAGGGGGTCTTTTAGAACACTCCTCAGTTCCACGCCGAGGAAGTACCTATAGATGCGCGTCTTGACAGGCGCCAGGATGGCCAGGGCGTCATCGTCTAGGCCATGCCCGAAGACCCAGCCCTGCAGGTCAGGGGGCCGCCCGATTATGGTAAATGCCTCCCGGATGAGAGGCCTGATGTAGCGGCAGGACCAGTACCGGTGAACCAGTGACAGGTCGCCGGACCCACAGGCGATGCAAGACTGTTGTGCCGATGCTGGATGGGCTGGATGGGGCAGGGCGTGCAGAGTTAGCCTCACTGCCACGTCCGCGTTGTGCCCGGAGAAGGCGCAGCGCCGGAGCGACGACCAGCCAATGTTGATGGGTAGGTTTATATATTCCTCCCACCTTCTAGCGAACTGGACGATGGGCAGGGCAGTCGGGGCGTGGGAGCTCTAACCACGCATCGCTCTCGACCAGCCAAGAGTAGGCATTACGGCTTCCACGCAGTGCGGCCTGCACGCCCTTGAAACACGACAACCGCAGCTGGGTTTCGATGTCGATGAGACCGAATCCTCCAAGAGAGACGGGTCTCGCCAGGACGCTACCAGGAAACCAGGCGGAGCGCTCCGGTCCCCAGATGAACCGCGCAAGACGTGCCTGGATCTTGTGGATAGTACGGTCGGTAGGCAGGTAGCCGTGGATGTGATGGAACACCGAGGAGAGCGCCAAGGAGTTGGCGGCTCTTGCCCGGCCGACGAGAGAGAGGCCGCGGGTGTAGGGAGACCACCTCGTTATAGCAGCTTCGAGCAGGACCAGGATATGTCTTTCTTGGGCTGAGTTTTGATTTACTGGCGTCACATTGCAGCCCAACACCTTCAGTTCGACCGACGACCAGGAGATGCCGAGTGGAGCGTCGTTTCGGGCACGCCAGGCGCCGCACCATAGACCTTTGCTCTTGGTGAAATTTCCCTTTATGCCGGAGGCGCGCCGGAAGTTCTCGAAGATGGAGATGACCACGCCGAACTGTTACTCACTGCGGATGAGCAGGACGATGTCGTCGGCGTAGGCGAGGACATTACCGGGGCCGAGCGCTTGCTCAAGGCGACGTAGGAGAGGGCTTGTAGCGAGGCTGAACATTGCGGCGTTGATGGCGCAGCCCTGTCTCTACCGTTCAGAAGCTGGAAGGGTTTGGTGTGGAGGCCTCCGGCTCGGACTGTCGCGTCCGCTCCGGCATAGAGGAGGAGAAACCACCCGATGAAGACCTGTGGCAGCCGCAGCGAGACCATCAGGGACACCAAGAAGCCGCGGTCTAGGGTGTCGAAGGCCGACTCGAGGTCGGTGGAAATGACGGCCAGCGGCGAGCCGGTCCTCACAGCCGCGTCGACCTCGTCGCATACACGCGCGATGTTCCAAGAAGGGGATCTACCGGGAACGGCGTAGGTCTGGCACTGAGGTACCAGAACCGGAAGATTGGGCCGCAGACGCCGGAGGAGGATATTGCCCAGGATCCGGTAGTCCGCCGTGGGGAGCGAGATAGGCATGTAGCTGCAGAGCCCAGAGCCGCCGTGAGACTTGTGGACCAGGCAGATGAGGCTGCGCCGCGTCGATGTAGGCAAAACCCCGCCGAGTTGGGAGGCCTCGTAGACGCGCTTGAGAGCGTTGACGAAGAAGTCTTCGTAGATCATGTAGAACTCGCAGGGCAAGTCGTCCCATCCGGGGGCCCTTCCGAGCGGCAGGTGGCGAATGGTGGTGGCGATCTCAGTCGCGGATATCTCGGAGCAGAGCAGGGGATCGTCATCTTCGAGGATGAGGGAGGTCGTCGTCTCCAGGATGTATTCTGTAGCGGCGTTGGAGTCGCACGACTGGCTGGCGAAGCGGCGATGTAGGGTAGAGTAGGCCCTGCGTCGTAACTCCGTGCCTTCGATGATGTTTCCTTCTTCATCTCGGAAGTTCGTCCTTGCAGGCCGGCACACACGAAGCGCGCGCCCAAGGTTGGGCAGTGATGGATAGTCCGCTTCCGTCGACGCAGCTTCGAGCCTGGCCTGCAGGAACCGCCTGGCCCGGACGATGTGGTCGTCGTCAGCGACGCGAGGGACGTTGAGGGATCTAACTTCTGCCAGCAGCTCAGCCTTGATTGAAGACCATCTTCTCCACAGATCTTCGCCGGTCATATCCGCGATTGCTGCTGAGGTTCTTTCGATTATCGTTGCCAGATGTTCGACAACGAGCCCCGAGCGTAGCATTGCAGCCACGCAGGGTTGTCGAAGTGAAGGAGGCACTCCGAGCTGAAGAAGGACAGCCCGATGGTCCGATAGCCTGTAGTGGATGGTGCTGTACTGGGCGACACGATCCGCGAAGCTCGAAGGGAGAAGGATCATGTCCAGACGAGAGGCGTCAACACAGCTTTATATTTACACGGCAGCACTTTATTAAGTACAGCTTAAAAATAGCAACCTTGCTTATGTTTTTTACAATGAAAAAATATGAACAGGTTCTTCACATTAAAAGAAGTGTTCAATGCGGGATCCGATCCCGGTTCATGGCTGTTGGATATTTACGGTTTAGAAAACAAAATCAAAATATTCTTATGTCGCTGATGAAAACTTACTTTTTCAGAATGAGATCAAGCGTCCGATCCCTATAATAATAATAAAAAAAGTTTAATGCACCAATATTTTTCATAAATTCAACCGTGAAATAATGTTTTTTTTTTTTAATGTACAGATAAATTGACAAATAATGATTTTTTAATATCCTCCCCCCCCCCCCCACCTAAAAAAAAAAAGAGGGAACTACCTAGAATCGAACCCCCAAGTCATCTATATAAATATGGGTGTAATGTGCCCGAGTTCAACTCGGAAACTGTTAGGAGTTGTTACTTGACTCTTTCCAGCAATTCATCAAGAGCTCGAAAGAGAATTAAATCCAAATATTCATATTTCTATCCCTAACCTCCTCAGAATTACAAGAAAAACTGTCAAAATTCAAGATAAATATCAGTTTATCTGTTATAATTTATTTAAAATATGTTCACATATCATCTATATAAATACAAGGTTTGTCTGTCTGTTGATGATGTACGGTTTCATCTCTGAATATATTGAGAGTGGAGATTTTATCAGAGATTTTTCATGGCCTTAAATGAAGGAAGAAAACCAAGAATTCGCAGGTTTCTATCTCAAACCTTCTTGGAACGGGATATTTATTATGTTATACAGGTTTTAATTTGCGACTGCTGTGATAGAGATGCATGGAAACATCTGAGGTTATTCATTGGACACGACAACAACAGGGGTTTTAATAGTTTTGTAATAAAATAAATATTGCCGTATCATTCTCAGTTTTTACCTCATTTTTCTAGGTGAAAATTTGATTGAAAATAAAACAAATAGAAATCAAGAGAAGATCCTGAAATAATTATATATTGAAACAGAACGCAGAGAGCTGTGTATGAGTGTGTGTGCTAATGCAGCAAAACGATGAGAGAAGTGAGAAAATGAAACTGGAGAGAGAGAAAAAAAGAGTTTATTCAAGATTGTTCCATAAAAGAGTATCTTGATAAAAGGAAAGGTAACAAAGAAATAACTATACAAGATTTCAGAAAATATCAGAAGCCCAACGATTTCAAGTTAATTTTGAGACAGAAGTAAAAAGAACCTCGAAGCATAACCAGTATAAATTATTCAATATTAAACTTATTTTTATTTTAATTTTTATCACCGTCTGTGAGAACTGTTAAAGGTCTTCCAAGGCGCAGAGAGGTACTGGAAAACTCTCCACGCCCTGACTGTCCCTCTCGGTTACTACAGGTTTGCCCCTCTCGGTTACCACACCCCACGAGAGACCCTCAGGATCTCACACCATAGTTTAAGTCGACAGAATTCCACAACGACAGGATTCGACATACATACACTGACTTTTATATATATAGGGATTGTTGTATATGCGTTACAAAAGGAAAATGTTTGCCAAGAGTTTCTTTTTATTATAAAAATTGTAAGCTTTTTATTTTTTTTTTATGCAGTCGCGCTTCATCAAGCGAATGGATTAACAAAGACGTACACACTACATATATATACACACCTTAGAGATTTATAAAAATAAATATATGTAACTAGACGAAAGGCCCGGGCAACGCCCAGGGTTTACCCGAGTGCGAATATATTTCAAAAACGTTGTCTTGGGTGACCGCTATAGACAGGGTGGTCTGTATAGACAGGTGGATGTATCACACAGCTGATAATAGGGTTGCCTAGAGTGACCGCTATAGACAGGGTGGTCTGTATAGACAGGTGGATGTATCACACAGCTATAGAGTGGTCGCTATAGACAGGGTGGTCTGTATAGACAGGTGTATGTATCACACTGCTGATAAGAGGGTTGCCTAAAGTGACCGCTATAGACAGGGTGGTCTGTATAGACAGGTGGGTGGTCGCTATAGACAGGGTGGTCTGTATAGACAGGTGAATGTAACACACTGATGATAACAGGGTTGCCTAAAGTGGCCGCTGTAGACAGGGTGGTCTGTATAGACAGGCGGATGTATCACACAGCTGATAACAGGGTTGTCTAGGGTGGTCGCTATAGACAGGGTGGTCTGTATAGACAGGTGTATTTATCACACTGATGATAACAGGGTTGTCTAGAGTGGCCGCTATAGACAGGGTGGTCTGTATAGACAGGTGGATGTATCACTCAGCTGATAACAGGGTTGCCTAGGGTGACCGCTATGACAGGGTGGTCTGTATAGACAGGTGGATGTATCACTCAGCTGATAACAGGGTTGCCTAGGGTGACCGCTATGACAGGGTGGTCTGTATAGACAGGTGGATTTATCACACAGCTGATAACAGGGTTGCCTAGGGTGACCGCTATAGACAGGGTGGTCTGTATAGACAGGTGGGTGGTAGCTATAGACAGGGTGGTCTGTATAGACAGGTGAATGTAACACACTGATGATAACAGGGTTGCCTAAAGTGGCCGCTGTAGACAGGGTGGTCTGTATAGACAGGCGGATGTATCACACAGCTGATAACAGGGTTGTCTAGGGTGGTCGCTATAGACAGGGTGGTCTGTATAGACAGGTGTATTTATCACACTGATGATAACAGGGTTGTCTAGAGTGGCCGCTATAGACAGGGTGGTCTGTATAGACAGGTGGATGTATCACTCAGCTGATAACAGGGTTGCCTAGGGTGACCGCTATGACAGGGTGGTCTGTATAGACAGGTGGATGTATCACTCAGCTGATAACAGGGTTGCCTAGGGTGACCGCTATGACAGGGTGGTCTGTATAGACAGGTGGATTTA
Source organism: Cordylochernes scorpioides (assembly GCA_030710605.1). Classification (NCBI taxonomy): domain Eukaryota; kingdom Metazoa; phylum Arthropoda; class Arachnida; order Pseudoscorpiones; family Chernetidae; genus Cordylochernes; species Cordylochernes scorpioides. The sequence continues at coordinate 62,803,244 of CP092866.1, forward strand.
TCACACAGCTGATAACAGGGTTGCCTAGGGTGACCGCTATGACAGGGTGGTCTGTATAGACAGGTGGATTTATCACACAGCTGATAACAGGTTGCCTAGGGTGACCGCTATGACAGGGTGGTCTGTATAGACAGGTGGATGTATCACACAGCTGATAACAGGGTTGTCTAGGGTGACCGCTATGACAGGGTGGTCTGTATAGACAGGTGGATGTATCACTCAGCTGATAACAGGGTTGTCTAGAGTGGCCGCTATAGACAGGGTGGTCTGTATAGACAGGTGGATGTATCACACAGCTGATAATAGGGTTGCCTAGAGTGGCCGCTATTGACAGGGTGGTCTGTATAGACAGGTGGATGTATCACACAGCTGTAGAGTGGTCGCTATAGACAGGGTGGTCTGTATAGACAGGTGTATGTATCACACTGCTGATAACAGGGTTGCCTAGAGTGACCGCTATGACAGGGTGGTCTGTATAGACAGGTGGATGTATCACACAGCTGATAACAGGGTTGCCTAGGGTGACCGCTATGACAGGGTGGTCTGTATAGACAGGTGGATGTATCACACAGCTGATAACAGGGTTGCCTAGGGTGACCGCTATGACAGGGTGGTCTGTATAGACAGGTGGATGTATCACACAGCTGATAACAGGGTTGTCTAGGGTGGTCGCTATAGACAGGGTGGTCTGTATAGACAGGTGGATGTAACACACTGCTGATAACAGGGTTGTCTAGAATGGCCGCTATGACAGGGTGGTCTGTATAGACAGGTGGATGTATCACACAGCTGATAACAGGGTTGCCTCGGGTGACCGCTATGACAGGGTGGTCTGTATAGACAGGTGGATGTATCACTCAGCTGATAACAGGGTTGTCTAGAGTGGCCGCTATAGACAGGGTGGTCTGTATAGACAGGTGGATGTATCACACAGCTGATAATAGGGTTGCCTAGAGTGGCCGCTATTGACAGGGTGGTCTGTATAGACAGGTGGATGTATCACACAGCTGTAGAGTGGTCGCTATAGACAGGGTGGTCTGTATAGAGGGTGGTCTGTATAGACAGGTGGATGTATCACAGCTGATAACAGGGTTGCCTAGGGTGACCGCTATGACAGGGTGGTCTGTATAGACAGGTGGATGTATCACACAGCAGATAACAGGGTTGCCTAGGGTGACCGATATGACAGGGTGGTCTGTATAGACAGGTGGATGTATCACACAGCAGATAACAGGTTGCCTAGGGTGACCGCTATGACAGGGTGGTCTGTATAGACAGGTGGATGTATCACACAGCTGATAACAGGGTTGCCTAGGGTGACCACTATGACAGGGTGGTCTGTATAGACAGGTGGATGTATCACTCAGCTGATAACAGGGTTGTCTAGAGTGGCCGCTATAGACAGGGTGGTCTGTATAGACAGGTGGATGTATCACACAGCTGATAATAGGGTTGCCTAGAGTGGCCGCTATTGACAGGGTGGTCTGTATAGACAGGTGGATGTATCACACAGCTGTAGAGTGGTCGCTATAGACAGGGTGGTCTGTATAGACAGGTGTATGTATCACACTGCTGATAACAGGGTTGCCTAGAGTGACCGCTATAGGCAGGGTGGTCTGTATAGACAGGTGGATGTATCACACAGCTGATAACAGGGTTGTCTAGAGTGGCCGCTATAGACAGTTGTATGTATCACACAGCTGATAACAGGGTTATCTAGAATGGCCGCTATATACAGGGTGGTCTGTATAGACAGGTGGATGTATCACGCTGATAACAGGGTTATCTAGAATGGCCGCTATATACAGGGTGGTCTGTATAGACAGGTGGATGTATCACACAGCTGATAACAGGGTTGCCTCGGGTGACCGCTATGACAGGGTGGTCTGTATAGACAGGTGGATGTATCACTCAGCTGATAACAGGGTTGTCTAGAGTGGCCGCTATAGACAGGGTGGTCTGTATAGACAGGTGGATGTATCACACAGCTGATAATAGGGTTGCCTAGAGTGGCCGCTATTGACAGGGTGGTCTGTATAGACAGGTGGATGTATCACACAGCTGTAGAGTGGTCGCTATAGACAGGGTGGTCTGTATAGACAGGTGTATGTATCACACTGCTGGTAACAGGGTTGCCTAGAGTGACCGCTATAGGCAGGGTGGTCTGTATAGACAGGTGGATGTATCACACAGCTGATAACAGGGTTGTCTAGAGTGGCCGCTATAGACAGTTGTATGTATCACACAGCTGATAACAGGGTTATCTAGAATGGCCGCTATATACAGGGTGGGTCTGTATAGACAGGTGGATGTATCACGCTGATAACAGGGTTATCTAGAATGGCCGCTATATACAGGGTGGTCTGTATAGACAGGTGGATGTATCACACAGCTGATAACAGGGTGTCTAGGGTGGTCGCTATAGACAGGGTGGTCTGTTTAGACAGGTGGATGTATCACACGGCTGATAACAGGGTTGTCTAGAGTGGTCGCTATAGACAGGGTGGTCTGTATAGACAGGTATATGTATCACACAGCTGATAACAGGGTTGTCTAAGGTGACCGCTATGACAGGGTGGTCTGTATAGACAGGTGATGTAACACACTGCTGATAACAGGGTTGTCTAGAGGGGGGGGCGGGCAGGGAGGTCACGTGTTTGCTGGCAGCCAATGGGCGGGCATTCTATCCGTGAGCTTCAGACAGACAGACAGACAGACAGAATAAGGCAAATATATAA
>CP092866.1:62806081-62828438 GCA_030710605.1 Cordylochernes scorpioides
TATTTATTGAGCTTTTCTCTAAATCATCCTTTAAATGTGGGATGTCTGAACTGGTGGCAATCAGAACCTAGGTGGATTTGAAGCCCTTTTTAAACATAGCATTGATAAATTGCTTCCATGATTTCTTACATCCAATCCCACCAGTGTATGCTCTAACAAAAAAAGGGACTTTGGTACATTTTAAATGCAGTCACAAACCTCTACCCACCACCCTGATCATCATGGCCATGTACATTTGTGATAAAAATTCCTTAAGATTGACAATCCTTCTTCCTTCATCCATTCACTGTATCATTCCAACAAGGCTGTTGTTCCTGCACAGCACCTACCTCCATAGTCCAAACCTACCTGGACAAACTTCCCCGCAAGAAAGACTTCGCCACTGCAGTGGAGAAACAGAAGGCTGCACCAGCTCCATCTAAGTGTGCCCAAATCCCCTCCACAGCTGAGCAGCCAGTGTTGCCAGATCCAAGTCCACCCCCTACAGAGGAACAGATTCGACGGAACAGCCATTACCTCCAGCTCCGAATGTAAGTATTGCCACAACCTATCTCTTCACTTTATTCTCTCGTGTGGATCCAATGGTTCCTATAACCATGCCAGATCATTTTTGAAAAAGAACCAGATCTTCTTCCCTCAAAATACAGCCAGATAGAATGGAGGAACTATGCTGTGGCATGGAGGATTAGCCTCATTGATGTTCTTTAATGTTTGATACACCTTCCATTTGTGTCTTTTGCTGAGTCAGTGTTCAACAAAAGTGATGATCATGCCCACATCAAAGAACCATCCCCTCACCTCACTCCTTGCTACTAGCTGGCAGAGTGTCTATCCAACGGCCATGTACAGGTGCTACAGAGGTTTCTCCTTGTCTTCTTGGAATGGTACTTGGGTAGTTCTCTCTAAAACAAAATTCAAAAGACCAAGAAATATTTGCTTTAGAGTTTTTTTTGTCATTTTTTTTATTATTTTTTTTTTAAGTTGAAACTCAATAACAATATCACTTATTTCAAAAGAGGCTGTTATAATGAGCATTAATATGAAAAATGAAATATCTCTATCATTTGTTATAAAAGTTTTGTCCTCATTACAGATCCCTATGTTTGGTCCCAGCAGTGGGGATTTAGTGTACAACTTTGCCTCTGCTTTTGCCGGGCCCAAGCCCGGATGAAAAAGGAGGAGGGGGAGCAGTAACAAGCTCACTAAAAAACCTGGGCTCAGCTGGCCCGGCTGATAGTACCCTGTAAGGGCTCCTAATCCAGGGATACAGGATGAGCAGTGTTTGTACTCCATGTTAGGAGCGGCTGCACATGGCATCTGTTCCTCATATCAGAGGCAGCCATTTCTTTAGGAGCTAAGTCAGCCTGCCACTGAGTAGTGCTCCCAGTCTTAATGACAAAGGCAGACACATTCTACTTCACCAAATCATGATGGTTGTCAACTGTATTGCCTCATCCATTGATGAGCTCTGCTCATCCCCAGCAGACACCATTAAGAGTCTCAAGCTTTACCAGCTTGACACCCTAATATGATTGAGTGAATATAAGAAAGAAGAAGAAGAAGAAGAGTGTACAACTTTGAGGCGAGACAGACAGTACAAATTCCTTGAGACACATGGATGACTCTCTGTGCTGGTGTTGTCGGTTTCTCATTGTAATGTGTTATTTTTTCTTATCCCCTTGTGTAAAGATTACACAAATTCCATGACTTCATGCTCCTCGAGCTGTTTTATGATAAGCAGCGGCCTCTCCCAAAGGTCCTTTTTAGTGCATCTAATGCAAGCCAAAATGTGTTCTGGAGCTGCAGGTGCCAAGCTACATTTTGAGCAAGATTGTATTGTGTAAGCCATTCTACAGAATTAACATCAAAAAGGTTGCTATTGGGAGGCCCAAAGTGTGGGACTTGTGAACTAATCCATAGTCTTCTGTTGTTGTTGTTTCTTATCCCCTTGTGTAAAGATTACACGAATTCCATGAGTTTATGCTCCTCGAGCTGTTTTATGATGAGCAGCGGCCTCTCCCGGCCACAGTCTTCTGGTTTACCTGACTGAGCTTGTTGAGCCTCCATACATGACCAGAGTTGAGTTGTGGTACCGTCCAACTTCTTCAATTCAACGCCTCAAAGGATCAGAATTTTTGGTTGCAATATAGTCAGTGTTGAATTATATAAGATGATTATCAATTCATCCCACCATTCACTGCTAGTGGACATTTTGTTATCCACACTTAAGGGGATATTAGATTAAAGTCTAGGTTGATTTATAAATTGAGGTAAATAAGATGATTGAGTTTTAATAAGTAGTTGAATTATTGTGTGATTTGTATTAAATAAGTTATACTTTGGGCTACTCTATACACTATGCCCTCACAATCTCCAGATAGAGACTGTAGCAACTGACTCACAGGATGTGCCGGCATTAGGACTCTAGGTAGCAAAGAGACATGACGAAGTGCCAAGACCACTAGTAAACAAGTGATATTCCAGTATCAATTGCCTCATTTCCCAACACTTGTGTGGCCGTTCTTGTCACAATTTCCCCCGACTTTCATCAAAGTATGCCTGAATCATGGTGCCATGATCAACGGAAGCTGCACCCCATTTCATGAGCTTGAGGAGCATGAACTCATGGAATTCTGGAAACTTTACAAAAGGGGATAAGAAACAACAACAACAACAATTTCCCCCTATATTTACTGTAAATTATCCCATCCTTTTGTAAATTCAAAAATGAATTGAACCAATCTCCAATGAATGACCAGTTCTAGGAAAGGAGTTTTCATGTTTGGGCTTCTCACACAGGAGATTCTACTATGTTATTTTCAATCTCACTCTATTTATTGCCAATTACTAAGCATTAATTCCACTTCCCACGTGTGGTGCAGGTCGGGATGGAAGAAGGACAAGTGGGGGCAGTGGGAGAGAGATGAGCAGGCAGAGTTTGACAGCGATGAGGAGGAGCCTACAGACTACCCGCCTCCACAGTGACTGATGTCCCACCTACACAACAAGTTTTGCTGAAAGGACAAACGAGGGAGGCAGATAGTAGCTGCTAATGTGTCCACTGCTGGAAGAAGGAGGAGTGAGGGAGGAGCCTGCCAACATTCAACCTCCACAATAACTGCTGCTGGAAGCAGTCAAAATATGAGAGTTTAACACCAACAAGGAGGAGCCAATCAACTTCCTGTCTCCACAATAAATGTTATTGTTGCTATTTATCTCTGGGTTCACTTCACTTCAATAATACCTTTGTATCACTTAATTATTACATCCTCTCAGCCATAGCATAATGAAGACATAACAAATTGATATCCATTGTTCTCTCCAAGTATTCAACCAAAGAAGCCTATCCTTGGATGATTTTATTCCCCAATGATCTCATAACCTGTTCACTATCAAAGTTAAATGTGGTTTTATTTAAAAGTTAAAACTACCTGTCATAGTAGAATTGCTAAGTGCAAAAAGTTGTTGTTGTTTCTTATACCCTTCTGTAAAGATTACACAAATTCCATGAGTCCATGCTCCTCGAGCACAATCTTATGGAATGGGGTGTAGGGGTGCAGCTTTCGTGGATCATGGCACCATGATCCAGGCACACTTTGGTGAAAGTCTGACTTTGCCTGTAATTTGAGGCCATTCCTAACATGGAAGCAGACGCCTTTGCTGCCGACTCTACATAAGAACAGACGTAGCTCTTTTGTATCCCTGGAGAGGAACCTTTCTGAGGTTTATCAACCGGGTCAGTTGAACTCAGGATTTTTAAATTTCTAACAATGCTGCTGTTGTTTCATGACTGCTTATTCATCAGAGTTATTCTGATTGTTTCGCAGCTGTCCTTCATATCTGAAAGTCGTTTCCCTATTCGCCACCTGGGGACGCGCCCTGTAGCAGTCAGCTCTGCTGAGGGAAGTGCAAGTAGTGTTTTGGTTATTGAACACAATTGCTCCTAGATAACCTAGGATATCTCTCATGAATAATGATCAATAAACAATGGCTAAGACCTTAGGCAACAAAGAGTTTCTTAAAAAAAAAAACTCTTTGCCCTAATGTTTAACAATTATTTATTGACCATTAGATAAATACCTATATCATTGTTGTTAGTGTCCTTCAAGTCCAGTTTGACTTTTGGCCACTATATGGACAAATATTCTCCAATTTGATCTGTCAGTGACCATCACTTGCAGGTCTTCCAATGACCTTCCGGTAGCTTTCTTGACCCTTTCTAGCCAGCTCATTGTGCAGGTCTTCCTTTCTTCATTTTTTTCTAACATCAACATCTTTTTTAAACCCTTTGCTCTATGTGTTTGAATAAGATCAGTCTTTGTTGGAAGAGATCAAAGATAGACCTAATGTGTTTCTTTATTTTGTAAATTTTCAAATAAAAAAACATGTCACATCTACCTTTGGTCTCTTCCAACAATGATCTCTTGCGATTCCTTCTTTTATAAAATGTCAGTCTTTGTTTACATATTTGTGATTCTAGAGAACTACTGGGATTAATTTCATTTAAGATTGAAATATTTGTCCTTTTATCTCTTCATGTCCACATTTCAAAAGCTTAGCTTCCAGCAAAAGCTTCCAAAGCTTCTTCTTCTTTTCTGAGAGTCCAGCTCTCACATCCATAAGCAAATTATCATAATCTGATAATAATACCTAAATGGAATTACTCTAAATGTTTATAAAGGAACCTTTGTTTTTATAAGAAACATTTTTGTAAAAAATTTTCCATCAAGTGATTTCTTCACGAGAATACTCAGCTTTTTTTATTCTTAAATCAAATGCTAAGGGATGTTTCTGATCCTTCACAGTTGTTTTTGGAGAACAGATTGTAAACAAATGGCCATCTCACAAAAGAAATTGACCTTTTGTAGTAAGGTATCAATTGTCATTGTTAGTGAGTTATATGCAAGTTTCACCATATCTCCTTTAATAGTTAGTTACAGTCAAAAATGATTTCAGAAACACTTTCTGGATTGAATGGCTTGTTATTTGTGGACAGAGCTTAAAACAATATATAGGTATATACAGCGTTGTTACCGAAACGTCACACACTATTAATTTATTTGGATTAGGTCTTATTTTCTTGTATATATAATCCATATTGTGCTTTACCAAGAAATGATCTAGAAAGTGATAAATGCGCTATTTTGGATTCAAGAAGACAAAAATCATGGCTCTTAAATATTAAACCTAAAGAAAGTAAAAGTAATATTGATGGTTTGGAAATTGATCAAGATAATCATATACTTCTCTTGAAGCATTATGAATAGAGATAGATTACCTTGTATGCATAATTTACCTGCATAGTTTCAGTGTGTCTTTTAGTTAAAATCTAGCTACAATCTAAACTCTGCATCTTTAGCTCTATATAGTGTGACACAATTCATATAATGCACCAAATAAATTTTAGGGATTGGTTCAATTCACTCAATCTTTATTAAAATAAAAATATAAAGCCTCCAGGAAAAAGATTCTTTTGAAAATATTTTTTATTTAAAATTCTTTTCCCTGGAGGCTTTATGTTTTTATTTTAATATCGATTCAAGGGATTATTTTATCGAATTACTCAATCTTTCATAACCAAAGCCTAAAATTGATTCCCATAGTAAAATGTTGTTGTTGTTTCTTATCCCCTTGTGCAAAGATTACACAAATTCCATGAGTTCATGCTCCTCGAGCCCATATTAAAATAAAATTAGAGACTGTCCTTGTCAGGTAAGTCATGAGAAGTCTTTCAAAACAAACAACCTGGATAAGGTTACCCCTTTTTTTGCTTATCCCAAGTACACGTGGTACAGGACATGATAATCATGGTGGGTAGAAGTTGGCGACTGCTTTTACTGTAAGTGCACCACATGACTACACATGTGAAAAGCAGTTCGGCTTTGCACTTACAAACATGCCATAGCCCTGTTTGGTTATTTGCACTCACTGGTGGGGTTGGACTTTTGCAAGAATCGGGGGCCATTGGTGCTTTTTTTTTTAAATCAGAAAAAAGTGCCCAATGCGGGAATTGAACCCGGGTTGTAGCGGTCAAAACCAACGGTTTATACCATCCTTCCACCGACCCCCTGGGATACCCTGATCTAAGAATATGGAATGAGCTGATTCTGTAGTTTTGGCTGCAAATGATATCTTTTTCTCTTAAAAGAAAATAAGACCTAATCCAAATAATTTATTAGTGTGTGACGTTTCGGCAACAACATTGTCACCATCATCAGACAAAAGAATTTCTGGTGACAATGTTGTTGCCGAAACGTCACACACTAATAAATTATTTGGATTAGGTCTTATTTTCTTTTATTATAATCTATAATCCAAATTGTGCTTTATCACGTCTTTTTCTCTTGTCAGGTTTGACCATTTAATATTGGAAGTAGGTCGGCCTGCTCCCTGTCTTAGCAGCTAAAAAAGCAGACTGATTTTACTTCTCTCACTCATAATGGATATCTCAACACCATTAACCCTTTTGTGCTGTCAGACTTTCTAAACATGAACTGTGTGTTATCCAGTGCTGTTACTATAAGAGTAGACTTGTCCCAGGTGCTGGCATTCTAACACAGGTTTTCCAATAAATATGAGAATGTAAATACAAAACAACATTCACATTGTGTCGCGGTCTCACGCAATTCCAGCCTTAACTTCCTGTTTCATGATTTTTCAGGATGCCTGAATGACCCAATTTTTTGGTTGTTGAGGTACAGCTTGCACCACGCTGACGCCAACAGCTCGAAACGCGTCCATGGTTAGCTTTTCTTGATTAATCAAGAATGGGTATTTGGCCAATTCTGGAATAATTAGAAATCAACGAGAATAGTTGATATTTATTCCGATAGATGACGTAAGCCATCAGCAACTTTCAGTTGCACGATAAGGAGATGCCTTTTTCTTAACATTTAAAAAGTCATTAACAACTAGGTAGTAAATCTTTTTATTTGCGATCGAACATTGTGGGCCACTGTACGTATTACATCCCAAACATGATGTGACACCAGCCATCTCTGTCTTGAGCTCGATGTACCATCTCGGCGACTGTTAAGTCAGGTACTAGGTAACAATGTTTATTTATTCTTATACCGCCATATATCCTGCCCAGAAGTCCTCCTCTACGTAGCGGGCGGGAGAAGCAGCACAAGTAAGGGACTGCAGTGTAGGGTAAAGTACGGTGTCGTGAGCCGCTATGGTAACCGTGAAGGTCTACAGGGAATTCTGAAATGTGGCTGACTAACAGGGCAATGGCACCTCCTTTCAATGGAGAATGGACAAAACACCACCACCATATATCATTATAATTAAATTTTTGTTGAAACAGAAGAATAAATGTTGTATCTGATGTGTTGTTGGCCGTTAAAGGGTTAAACAACTCCACAGACAACATAAAAGGGAGTTGAGATATTCTACCAATCTACTGTAGATTCAAAACTTTGTGTTTTAATATCTTCCATTAATTTTTCCATTGCAGTAAGGACAGTAGAAATTGTTTATTTTTAAAAAAGAACCATACGCGTCTATAATAGTTTTGAATTTTGATAACAGATGGCGCGCTAATGCATCATAATATAATTGCTATAATAAAAGACACAATTTGATATTTGCTGAAGAGCGATTGCTCGAAGCATATTATATATTTATAAATGAAAAAACAATAGAAAAAATCCATCTAAAAAGCACATGTGTTCGTGGTCAGGAAATGCCTTTTTTATTTTTAATATTTATAAATGTATGTAATTCTGCTGTCCTCAAAGCTTATTTCCATAGTTCATCTAAAATACCCATTCCAAGAGTCTAGCATCAGTATCACTATAAAAGGAAGATCGAAAAATGCAATATAACAGCGGTATGGTAGATTAAACTGGCGAAACCGCTGGGAGGGTTCGCCACTGATGAGCCAGGCCCTTCCATTAATTTTTCCATTGCAGTAAGGACAGTATAAATTGTTTATTAAAAAAAGAATCCTACGCGTCTATAATAGTTTCGAATTTTGATAATATCTTCCTACATAGATTTAATGTCAACGAATTTTGTAGTTACATAAACAGAAGTAGCTTCTCTATTTCCATAGATAAATAAATACATCCACTAACAGACATACTTTAAGATCATAAACCTAGCATGCAGCAGCATGTATAACTTATTTTTGTAAGTTAGAGGAGTTATACACAACCCTTTCTTTGTAAAAAATCTGTGTAATATTAAGCCTCAGTACCTCTTTATTCGTATTTTTAAAAACTGTGATCTGAGAAGGAAAACATTTTTTTAATCAAAATATTTAGAGATATTGCTTCCTCTTTATCAATTCATTGCACAATAAACTATCTTTTTTTAAATATAAATATCCAATGGATCACCTTTTGATTCAAACGCTTTATTTATGTCTTCAGAATTCTGTTCGTTTGTGTAGAAATAAAGCTATATAACAAGAACCCACAAGCTATGTAAAAAAAGATGACTTAAGTTTAATATCACACATTCTATAGAACAGTCAATAAATAGAATCTGTTAGATGAGATCAATGGTACATCACTGAGACACTGTACACACATGGGTTACACCAGCTCCACCTCTGAGGAGCCAAATGGGGGTGTGGAAGAGGGGGAGTCCGAGGTGGTGGAGGTCTCGGGGGAAGAGGGGGGTGAGGGGGTCAGGGACCGCAGACACACCAGCCCCACCCACACCAGCCCGATGATCAAGGCCGGACATGCCATCAGTACGTAAACATACTGGTAGCTGCCCATCCCATCCCGGAACACTCCTGGACCACCATTTATATAAGACACTCATATGGCCGCAGCCTTGCAGAAAATTGACATGGACCCAGAGCAGCAGCTTTACACACCCAAGATAGAGGATATTGCTGCTGCTGTGATAGAGATGCATGGAGACATCTGAGATTCTTCATTGGACACGACAACAACAACTCATTGATTTAATATTCAAATCCCCCATATGTTTTGCTTTTTAAAGTTAAGAAGTGAAAAGGAACTTCTTTTGCAAAAATTTGATTAAAAACATCAATGATGGCACTAGTTGACAATTATTGACACTCCTCATTGTTTCAATATTCAAATCCCCCATATGTTTTGATGTTTAAAGTTAAGAAGTGAAAAGGAACTTCTTTTGCAAAAATTTGATCAAAAACATCAATGATGGAACTAGTTGACAATTATTGACACTCTTCATTATTGCAAATAACTCCACCTTTGCCGGTCCCAAGCCCGGATGAAAAAGGAGGAGGGGGAGCAGTAACAAGCTCGGTAAAAAACCTGGGTTCAGCTGGCCCGGCTGATAGTACCCTGTAAGGGCTCCTAATCCAGGGATACAGGATGAGCAGCGTTTGTACTCCATGTTAGGAGCGGCTGCACATGGCGTCTGTTCCTCATGTTAGAGGCGGCCATTTCTTTTGGAGCTAAGTCGGCCTGCCACTGAGTAGTGTTCCCAGTCTTAATGACAAAGGCAGACGCATTCTACTTCATCCAGTGTGAAGATAAGAAAGAAGAAGATTATTGCAAATGCAGAAATTTGAATTCATTTAAATGGTCCTATTGGGTTCGAAACCTACATAGATACTTTTTTTTTTAAATGCAGTAAAACTGATTCAATTGGATACTCTCAAATCTAGTTGGATCAGGTTGCCACGATGTTTTATCTACGTATATACAAAAGACTTCTGTTTTAGAAAGGTTTACTTTCTCGTAGTTATTGTAGCCATCGTATTTCTCGTCGCCATGATAATCATCATGGGTAGGGGTTTGCGACTGCATATTGTCCATGTGTCTACATGCTTATATCTACATAGAGGCATGGTTTATATATTTTTTAATCTCTCTTGGGTTAAAGGTTTTCCAAAAATACATATATACTTATGGACAAAACTTGAGAAAGTTGTACCTTTTAGTATGTATATTGGGATTTAGACAATAACACTGAAAGATATTTGATACACGGTGACCTTTATTGAATATGCATGGGATAGCCAGCTGTAAACAAAATTGCCTCTCTCTCTCCTTAAAAAATAGACGACCGGTGACATAAAAAAAAAATTCCTTAAGTTTTATCCTGTCTAAATGCTCTATATAATATGCCTGAATGGTAAAACCTCTCCCCCAAGAAAGACCATCACTTTACGGATACTATGGTCTCTCCTGGAGGTGGTTATTCATGCTAGAAGTTGAATCAGATGAGGAAAAAGTATTTTTTGCTTTTACAGTGTGTCGCACAACAAGTCGTTCATTGGAACTTGGCCTACATGGTCCATCAATAAAGCTTGTTCGGTGGTACATATACTACAATAGGAACGATATGGAGAAGATTAGCATGGCCCCTGCGCAAGGATGACACGCAAAATCGTGAAGTGTTCCATCAACAATCAATCAACCTTTGGATATCCTAGGGTAACTAACTGCCTCTCTTACATGTTTAGAAAACTAGCGCCGATTTTAATAAAAGAAACGCATTTCGCCTTTGTTGTGGAATCTCTTGATTGAAAAATCCAAATGTGGCACTTTAAAAGACTGAGATAGGTAGACAAAAATCACTCCCAATCGGCAATATAAAAAAAAAAACTTTACACAAAAATTATTTGTAAATCTTTACGATTTTATGTTAAGTGGTAAGATTAAAAGTATTTAGACGAAAAGACGAAATAATAGAAGAAGAGTTTATTTTAATAGAAATATATCAAAGCAAGATTTCGGGCAAAAAACCCTTCTACAGGCGTGATTACAGCATCAAACTTGGCACTATAATTTAGCCATTGTACCTGCATTATAGTGCCAAGTTTGATGCTGTAATCACGCCTGTAGGAGGGTTTTTTTTGCCCGAAAGCTTGCTTTGATATATTTCTATTAAAAGAAACTCTTCTTCTTTTATTTCGTATTTTCGTCTAAATATTACCAAGAAGAATATTATAGTCATTAAAAGTATTGATAATACCATTTGTTAATTGGAAAAATTGAATGCAATTGTCGCTTTCCCAGAGAGTTATCTCAATTAATACGAATGTACTATAGAAGTACATCCCAGGTCCCAGGAACAACTGTTTTCCAGACCCCACTCCCTCCGTTACTTTGTTTGGAAGTATAAAACAGAGTACATGATCTGCATTCCCGGACTTTTTGTCTACTTTTGAATGTTTGATTCCAAGTTCGAATCCTGGTAGGTTCATTGTTTAATTCATAGGGATATTTCCCGCATCACATTTTCGTAATATTAACGCGACACATTTCGTGGCATAATGACATTGCGACATCTCAAGAGCATGTTTCATGTTAAATCACGCTAAAATATATATTGAATATGGGGCCACACAAAACTCAAGATTATACAGAAAAAAAGCCTTTTTTTATTATTAAAACATTTCAACAGCTCACGGTGAAATCCAATATGTGGGTTGCTATAACAGCCATCATCAGACCAAACTGAAGGGAACCTGCGATAAATGCTATGTGATTAGGTGTCGTATTGACCCAGGTGGAAATAGGGCGAGATAGCGGACAAACAGGTCAGTATATCGTACTGAACAAACGGCCACAAAGATCTAATTGAACCAAAGTGATGCCAATCCAAACGGTCAATAAGCGAGACTTAAGTTCGAATCCAACAGTGCCTTTCTTATGACTAATTGACCAAATAAGTATGGTCCTACTCCAGGGCTGCACCAAGCAGACATTGCACTGTGGCAGGATGCGACCAACGCTGTAACATATCCATAGAATCCCACAGTGAAGCAATTTCCTGAAAGAAAACGGCCGATGGATCATGAACCCAAATATGGTCTTAATATTTGGCCATTTTTCCAACATTAGATCGGTGATTTGAAAGTCGTCGCCAACATCTGCCAGTCGCCGAAATTGTTTGATATCGGTCCACCTTATTAACGAACCACATTCAGGTGTTTATGTGAAAAATACAGATAAGCAATTCAATAAGTATTTTGGTCTCAAATAAGATACTTTGATTTTTGGATTTTTAAAAGTCTTTCTTCTCTAATAGGTATTTGTTTTCGAGGTAGCTATCATCATAAATTTTGGATCTTAAATATGAATTGATCTTAAATAGAGAATCACATTTAGAACTAAGTGTTTTATGTAGAACTCTACAACAGAACTTACAATGATGTCCAAAATGGCTTTCTTAAACATGATTCCTTTAGCGTGCCATCCGCTTTTGGATATGTAGATTATTTATAGCAGAATGTATGTTGTTTTTGAAATAAACTGCTCTTATTGCAATGGTAAAAATAATAGGAAGGTCTGTGGTAAACTCTCCCAGCAGTTTCTCTTGTTTATTGTGCCACTCTAATATATTGTTTTATTTTTTATCAATGCACAGTAAAGAAAGTGTAGATAAGTGTTTTATTTTAAAATAAACAAGCGCTATAAATAATTTATATTCCTAATTTATTTATCAGTCATGAAAGGCGAATGGAAGTCAGACGCTTAAATTACACCCAAAGCTTTCCTTCGGTATCAAGCCACGTAGAAGACATAAGCAAAGACATGTTTACTCGCCTAACTAGCAGCCTCGTCAAAAACTGAAAATTTTGGAAATATATTAAAATTTTGCTCAAAGGAAATTGAAATAAAAAGACAAGAAAAGTCATTAAAATAGACGCAAAATCTACGCGCTTGTTCTGTTAATATTGCTGTATTTTTACTAAAAAAATAATGATATAAATGAAAAACTTGTATTTATAAAAGGTGATCCCTCTATATCCCAAGTCAATGTAATTACTTTAAAAGGGTTGGTTGCTTCAGAGAGGTTTGTCTCAGTGCAAATTGATCGGTAGTGTCTAGAGAAAAAATGGTCACCTTATGGAGGATTACGTATAGTTTCTAAAAACAAAGTAACAAACAACTTCAGAAAAATCCAATGTCAATAAAGGATGGTAAGCAGCAGGACTTACCCACAAGCCACGTCCTGACGATCGACGAGATACCCAGCAGACAGCGACTCCAGCCCAGTCCTGCTACTTGCAACGCCGGTCCCAGCAAATCGGCGAGCAACAAGGGCATCAGCAGGTACGGGACACATCCAACAAAACCTAGGAGCGCGGCGCAAGTTTTTTGGATCCACTCCTCCGTGACCAGAGCCACTGTCATCAGAAGAGCCCCTAGAGATAACAGCCCAGCGCCCATCCCTGTAGGAGCGGGCAAGTTGAAGATCTTGAAGGGCACGCCCCACCAGAGCTTGCCCAGTAGCTCGAGACTAAGGTACAGGGTGTCGGCCCTGGGGAAAGAATTCAGTCTTAAGTCCCTGCCATAGTCCTCGGCAGTTGTGAGGAAGATATAGGCGGCGGTGCCATAGGCGAGGTAGGACAGAGAGAGCAGGTAGAACAGCGGGTACTTGAAGACCTCGAAGAACGCTAAGATGTTCATCTTGATACGCTCTAAGAACGACACAACTTCCTCTTTCTTGGACTGGGACGCCTCGGTGTCCTCGCCTGAAGGGGTGTCGGCCAGATGCATGATGAGCAGGCCCGTGCCGAAGGTGATGAACACCCCGGAGCCCAGCAGGAAGAACGTAACGTGGAAGCCGCCCGCGGGGTAGGCGTAGCTGATCAACCCAGTGCCCAGGATGGATCCCAGGGAGGTCCCTGAGGCGATGATCCCTGTCGCCAGGACCCTGAAGCTTTGTCGGCCCTTACGGAACTTGGCATCCACCAATGTGGTGAGCAAGACGAAGGGGGCTCCCATGCCAAGTCCTGCACATATGTAAATACAGGCTATATACTTGCACATAGTGAATTTCAGTTAATTTTCATTTCTCACTCACAATTATATTGCCTAAATTATATGGTTGGGGCATTTTTATACCGTAACATGACTGTACCACACCATACGACCTAATGTCTCAGGCATACAAGGACATTAATGTCTATATCACCCCTGTTCTGCCAATAACACCCCATGGGGAAGGGCAAAAAATACTCACAACGTTTTTTAGTCTCTCATTGGGAGTTGAATTATCTATTATTTTGAATTATTGAGACGCTTTACTGAATTTTGATATATGACTTACGTTAGTGTCAATGAGAGATTCCCTAAATTCTTTTTCGGGGGAATTAAAAAAATAATAATACATAGTGTATGGATTTCTTGGGTTGAGTTTTAAAGATGTCCAAAAGTTACCATCAGAAGAAGAATCGGTTTAACAAAGCCAAGGCTCTCACCGATGGCGAAGAAGGAGACCCAGGTGATGGCGCCGAAGCGCGGCATGACCCCCACGGAGCCGCAGCCGAGAGAGATGAGCAGCCCGGAGCAGAGCAGCAGCATCTTGGGCGGCACGTAGCGCAGCAGATGGGAGACGAAGGGACCTGCAGGCATCCCCCGTGTGACGGCTCTCACCGGGCGAGAGCACTACTGACAGCCACCAGGTCTAGTCCACATCTCCAAGCAGAGTTCCAAAACTCCAAACGATCGTATTCAAGTAACCAAAAACTGGGTTTGTAAACCGCCTTGAGGCGCTTTTTATAAAATGACGAATTCCTTCAATGGCCCCTGCTTCTTGTTTCGGTTCAACATCCCATTCAATTCATTCCATTCAAACTGGCTCATCATGTGGCTATAAATTTACATACATGGCCTGTACTTGGGATAGAATCACCTACAGATGTTTCAAAGAAGACCAGTCTCACAATTAAAATTAGCAATCTATATTGTTTAAAATCTTCAGACATCTTACAAATAACATATTTCTTGTTTGGATAATGTAGAGTGCCAAATGCAGATTTTTCTTACAAACTTCTATTAAATTCGAACATAAAAGTAAAGAAATCAAAGACTTTCTCCTAACAAAAAGTTTGTAAAAAGGTATATCTCTCAATTAAAGTTTTATTTTAAAATACCAATATAGATAAACTATAGGTAAAATGATTTTTTTTAAATAATGACAGTAGGTAGTCAGTTTAAATTTCTAAAAAATCTATAAGACTATAAGACTAAATCTATAAGTTTTATACAATAACTGAACAGAAAATGTAGAATATTGGTTAGTGGCCCATCAGAGGTGTAGCGGTTTCGCCAATTACCAAGCCTAAGCTCCCATTCTTGTATTCTTCATTTTACCTATTTACATAATGTAGGATCTTGAATATTGAAGGATGATATTGAAAGATAGGAAGACCTCAAATAAGCTGGCTGGAAGAGATCAAGGAAGTTACCGGAAGGTCACTAGATATGGTGCGAGTTTGCAGCAGATCAAATTGGAGAATATTTGTTCATATAGTCATCTAAAGTTAAACTCGTCCTAATATAAATTAACAACAGGATCTTGTTAATTCAGTTCTGATCAAAATCAAGCCTCTTGAAATTTGATGATATGGATATTTCAGTTATATTGATATGTATAAAATTAGGAATATTTATGGACGCCTGTGTTACCTATATATTACTACTAATTACTTATTTGAATTTGAAAAAAAAAAAAAAAAACAACCTGATATATCAATATTCATAATTTATATTATGTAAATATTTAAAATGTTTTAAATACTTTTCAAGAGACCAGATCTCCATGTATACCCTCTTTAAAATATAAGAAGATAATTATTGATGATGCATTAGCGCGCCATCTGTTATCAATTTCTCCCATTAATTTTTCCATTGCAAGTAAGGACAGTAGAAATTGTTTATTTTTAAAAATAATCATACGCGTCTATAATAATTTCGAATTTTGATAATATTATAGATAATTATAAAAGAGAGAGAGAGAGTACCTCTCCCTTCAAAATAGATGCAAAAACGATGTAATCTATTGACCGTCTATGCAAAATTGATCAGACTCGAGTTGGTAACAAATTTGTCAAAACTGATGTTAACGCTCTACTCGATTCAAGAATCGATCAATAAATAGTTAGAAAGCCTTTCTTTTTTCTGAATCAAAATATCCTCCAAGCAAAATTTCCATTTATATATGGATGATTAGGTCTTATTTAGCTCATTTTGTTCATCCTTATACATAACTAGCCGAATGACCCGGGCAACGCCCGTGTTTTACCCTATTGAATGTTTTTATTCGAATACTATTTGTTACAATTATAAATTGGCGCCTTAAATAAATGCATATATTAGTTAATAACTATAGCCTATGTGCTTTATCTGTCTATGTACTGTTGGCTTCCGTAGGCGTCTCTTACTGGGAAAAAGAAAGAGAGGATTCCATTTAGTTATTAACTAATATATGCATTTATTTAAGGAGCGACCCGCTCCAACACAATAGTTACAAAAACCAAAAAGCGAGTGGGGGGGGCAAAGGTAGCGTGATCGTAGCCAACCAATAGGAGAGCGCCATTCCAAAAAAAAAAAAGCAAACGGTGACAGAGATGAAAAATTATTAAGAACGCATGACGCTCGTAACTGTATATAGAATACACTAACAGAGTTTTCAGTTGTAAAGTTTTAAGCAATCTTCTCCAAAGATACTGAACTATACATAGCTATCTATATACTCAATTTTTCGCAATTTTTTTGTGCTTCATGTATCACACTAAGTTTTAATCTCCAAACATTAGTAACAGTGGACATCAGCGGAGCTTTCGACAACGCATGGCATCCGGCTATTCTCCAACAATTGGACAAAGCAAATTTTCCAGCGGTACTGATAAAAATAATTAATTCTTACCTTGAAGACCGGAGTGTAGAGTTTAAATATACTAATGTAAAGTGTATAAAAAAGATAAATAAGGGATGTCCCCAGGGTGGTATTATTTCTCCTATTCTTTGGAATATATTACTTAATGATTTCAACTTATCTTTTAACGAAAGTTTTGCTAGAGTAATTGCTTTCGCGGACGATGTGACATTTGTGGTATGGAGTTCAAACATCTATGATCTTCAGTATAATATTACCAAATGTTTAATAAAAATCAAAGCCTGGTGTGAAAAGGTAAAACTTTCACTAAGTCCAAGCAAAACAGGTATACTCTATCTACATAACTATGAAAAATTGCCCATTAATTTTGATGGAAAAATAATTCAACCATCAGAAACTGTTAAAATTTTGGGAGTTATTTTTAAAAATCATAGACAAAGGAATAAGATTAATTTTGGAACACATGTTGACAATATAATTATGAAAGCTACGAAACTTAAGAATATATTATTCTCATTATGTGCACGTACTTGGGGCATTGATACTCGGCGTAGATTGATCTTATATAAAGCTATGATACGCTCTACAATAAGCTATGCATCAAATATTTGGTTTCCTTTTATCACTGCAGCAAAAAGATCCAAGTTGAATTCTATACAATATCAAATTCTTATTAGATGCATTCATGCTTATAGGACTTCATCTTCTTACATCACACATATACTAGCGAAAACCCCTTTACTGTCCGATTATCTTGAATTATTACAAACAAAGTATAATATGACAAATTCTCTCACAGATCGAACACTCAAAAAACCCCTTCAAAAAGGATTAAACAAACTATATCTGGATCTAAAATTTAAGTTTTATCTTTCTCAATCTAATGAACTGTTCAAGAAATTCTTTCCAATTGCTGTCCCAAATTTCATTTCTTCTGATAAATTCACTACTTTATTCTTAACTGGCAAAGGACCCTTCTTAAGTTTCCTATTCAAACTGAATGCTATCATTGATCCAACATGTGAATGCCGCTTAGATGTTGAATCACCAGAGCATCTTCTTTTATCTTGCCCTCTGACTAATCAAATTGTATGTAGATACTTTGAAATATTACCAAATTCTCTTTGTGTATATACTCTATCTTATGAGAACTTTGTTAAGTTTAGAACTATTTGTACAATAATTTACAAAACACTACTAATCCATCGTGTAAATAATTAATCATATATATGTAAATAATACCAGCACAGCACAATAGTCCTTTGGACTTCGTGCTTTTGTAACAATAAATAAATAAATTAGTAATTATATTTATTTTTTAATTTATTCAATTTTACAATCGTAAATTTTTTGCTTTCAAATTTTACTTTATTTATTCTTCATCACCAAATTGCTTTTTTTTTTAACATGTGCGTTTAATTATTGAATTCTATTATTTTTTTCTAATGATAGATATTTCGTGTTTCTAATTCTATTGTTAATTATCTTTATCATAATTGTTCTAATAGTTCTGTTACATATTTTTCAGATTTTCAGTTTTTACAAGCAAAAACCTGCCAAAAGTCAATGAATATTTCAATATCTCTATATATATAAAAGTCAATTTATGTCTGTCTGTTTCGCGATAAACTCAAAAACTACTGAACCAATTGGTACCAAATTTTGCATGTCGCTTTTTATAAACCCGAGGAAAATTTTCGGCTGCATTTTGATTAGTATTTTTGGCTATTTCTTTTTTTCATTTGAAGAACTTTTTTTTACGCGGACTATCCGGAATGGAATGAATACCTAAATATGGCCATTTTTCATAAGCATCGGTGGTTCAGTGGTAGAATGCTCGCCTGCCACGCGGGCGGCCCGGGTTCGATTCCCGGCCGATGCATTTTTTAAAACAAATTTATATTATATATCATTTATATTATATTATATATTATTATATCAACTATATTAATTAAATCAAATACCTAAACACTAATATAATACAATTTTTGCCATAACACACACTTTTTTCCTGTAGTTTATGTGTTACTTCTGTATTGTTATTCTATGGCACTTTTAATATTTATTATTGATATACTTTTAGTATGAAGGAAATTGCACCCAAGGGATTTCTCGGGCGAAGCCGGGTCATTCGCCTAGTATCTGATATATTTGAATAATCTACTTCCAATATTATTACGCATATCCATATAGATAATACGCTAACAGATTTTTCCTTGGGGATCTACTCTGGATACCTGGGATTTACCAATTTACGTATCTACCCGAACGTATATACTTTGCTTAGAAAGTTATTTTACTTAATCTTACTTGAAATGCTGCTTCTTGGAAGTCAGAATATACCCATTGCAATTTCTTAGACACTATCTATATTCTTAATGTGTCTTCACGGGTCCCTTCGGGCAAACACGGGGCGTTGCCTGGGTCACTCGGCTAGTCTTTTATAATACCGAAATAATAATAAAAAGGTACCTTATAGCCTGTATTTAATCATGAAAAAGTTCAGACAGCATTGCAATGTGACTAGGTCAAATACTAGTAGAACAACAAGAAATGGCCAGTCGGGTTGGAAGAGGGCGGGCTCCTGGCAGTCCCCCACACACGGGGTCTACATCGAATGACTCGAGTCCCAACTGCCACTACGAAGGCATTCAAGTAGACCGCGTCCGTGGAAGATGACCCAGCATTGCAAGGCTCTACTTACACATGATGCACGTGACAAACTCCATGATGGTGAAGGGCATCATGGCCTCCTGCCTGTTGACACTGAAGTGTTCCATGAAGATGATCAGGATGTTGGCGTAGGCCTTGTAGAATCCAATGGACGCCACGCTGGCCAGGAAGCTGCCGAAGGTGAAGACCCAATCTCTTTGTTGATGCTTCATCTGGGCTACAAACGACTCGGTCAACGCCTCTGTCGACATCTCGCCTACAAGTTAAGATGATACTTTAATCCTATTCACGTGCAGCCGCATTATGTTGCAGCAAAGCTCACGTATTAGGCTTAAAAAAAAAAAAACACAAAATCTCATTTCTGAAAAATTTACTTCAACGCACACTTGGCCTCTTAAACACCAAACCTTATTTGAGTGTCCATTATGTTTGTTCTCAAATGTAGTTCCTTATGAAAGCCACCCACCAAAACAAGCTCCATCCAGGTTGGTA
Source organism: Cordylochernes scorpioides (assembly GCA_030710605.1). Taxonomy (NCBI): domain Eukaryota; kingdom Metazoa; phylum Arthropoda; class Arachnida; order Pseudoscorpiones; family Chernetidae; genus Cordylochernes; species Cordylochernes scorpioides. Next base: position 62,825,834 of record CP092866.1, read on the forward strand.
GATGGTGCTACAAATTTATCCTTGGGGATTACTTTCTTCTCAAAGATCCCGATTCCATTCTTCTCAAGGAGTTTTAACAAACAGAGTGATGTGGCCGATGGTATGTTTACCCATGTTTGGACTTCCTTGATCTCTTCCAGCCAGCTCATTTGAGGTCTTCCTAGCTTTCAATATCATCCTTCAATATTCAAGATCCTACATTATGTAAATAGGTAAAATGAAGAATACAAGAATTAGAGATTAGGCTTGGCGAAACCGCCGCAAGACTGATGGGACGCACCAATATTTCTATTCAGTTATTGTATAAAACTACGGGTAATAGATTAGCCCAGTGAGACGTAGATATGTCGTGCCTCATCCAAAGTACTGGAAGAACATGGAAAAGGCTTTACTATAAGCTCCCATTCCCTAGGAAGGGCCTCCATGTAGAGGAACCTAGAGCGGCTAGACCAGGAGGAGACCAAGCAAAGACTGTGATAGGTCTCCAACTCCATCCTAATATGGAAGTATGTACTGATTGTCCTTGAAGTTAGAAACTGCTTCTAAAGACGGATGAACCTGTCGGTCAACAGCATGCGGAAAGTATAATGGCAAACTACCGAATTATTTTGTCCAATGCAAATCTCCTCAATGAATGGACCAACTAACCAAAGCAACGTTATACCACCAGATATGGAAGAACTTGATTGAAAAGACACACCAGTCTTAGCATTGATATTTTACCGAAATAAAAATTACATTTGTTGTGCTAGGGGTTAATGTATACAATATAAATGTCAACAAATTAAAACATATAAATACCAATAATTCTCTCAACTTAATCAATATAGACACTTGGAGATCCGTAACTCAGCTAGGAAATAGAATTTTAAGGTGGAAATAATAGACTTTAAGGGGTAAGTTTCGTTTAATTTTTTTTAATTCATATTTCTGGCTTTCGGGAATTAAAGTCCTTCTACGGGAGAAAACATGAGACAATGTCTCCTGTTGAAGACTTCCTTACCTGAAAGCTAGAGATATGCATTCTAAAATAATATTACAATTATTATAATAAAAACTTATCCCTGGAAACCTGATATTTTCACCTTAATATATCGATACGAGGGATTATTTTATAGAATTATAAAATCGCGAATTTTAAAATTCCCCGGCTTGGTCGTACTAAAGTCGTCCATTATCAAACACCTCATTTGTTAAGATCGGTTACCTTGGTTAGGCGCGTACACACACACTGTTCTAAAATTAGATTAGATATACGGAGAGAGATTACACAGTACTTTACTACAGTATTATCGTATCTAGAGTAAACCCTGTGTGGCATCTGGTAGATATTCTTATCGTGCTGTTTGCTGATCTACAGGTCGGTAAACAACACATGGGCTAACTCCTCGGTGTGAACTTTGTTGTCAGTAGCGAGAACAACTTTTGGGAAATTACAATTCCTGCGTTGCTATGTGTTCTCTCTTTGAAGTGGACATTGATCGGAGGCTATGTGTGGGTCATTGTGTTGACTTCATTATAGGTGGTTGCTCAGAGATAATATAATTTTTCTAAAAATATCGATCCAACATTCATTAAAAAAAAACATATCTTAGATAAAAAAAAAAAACTGCGTTTTGATTGCATGATATTTAGACGATCAGAACATTCGTCTTTTTAAAGAAGCTTTGGAAAAACGAACATTCTGAACGTCGAAATATCATCCAATAAACATTATTCGATCCAAGATGTGCCATTTTTGAAATTTAAATAATAGAATTTGCTGAGATAGTTAGAAACAACATCGATTCATCAACCGCTCCCCCCAAGAAAGCTACTTGTGTATTCCGAGACCAGAAATATCCGGGAAGAAAGCATTTCTTTGTTTTGTCTTTGGGTGTTTTTATAAAGAGCATCTCAGGAGAGAGTGTCTTTTACATTAATTTGTATAGTTAATGATCTAATAAAATGTGAAATGGGTGAATTTGTTTTTTTAATCTTCGTGATCAGCCTATATATACACTCATGGAGACAAAACTTAAGGAAGTGTATGTCGGGGACCGCCTGTTTTTTGAAGAAGAAAGCGTCAATTTTGTTCATACTTGTTCATACAATATAACCAAATATTGTGTCTTCAATAAAGGTCCCTGCGTATTCAGAGTTGTCTGAATTCGGATATACATGCTAGAATGTACAGCTTCCTTTGTCCATGAGTGTATAATATAGTCATATGCTTTTGTTTCTGCAACCACTCTCCTAGACTCGACCTCAGCATGGGGGTCAACTGGTTCTGTTCAGCAATCCACTCAGGACTCGAATGAGGTGCTTAACACTAATCTGTGCTAGTGAGCTGAACAGCCCGGGTAGTTGGCGTTCTGTGCTCCAGGAACCTGGGTTATAAATATCTCTGCGGATACTAAACAGAAAGTTCAGAGTGCTGAAATTTTATATTTTAAAATGTTAAATGATATTTTTCTAGTATTCTTCTATCCATTCTCACATAGTTTTAAAAGGTTTAAAAAAACATTGTGTGTTCAGTAAGTTATTTGAACACTTGTTAAGGACTGTATAATACAGTATATCGCAAAATTGGAGAGGAGTGGACTTCAGGAATTGGTTTAACCAT